>OW388302.1:2423486-3023486 GCA_936450465.1 Gibbula magus
CTAAACAAGGCTACACATGACTTTACATCAAAAGAGTTCATGTTTGAAAAGTAACACATTGGTAAAAGCAAAGTCGTTATTCTAATGTTTATATGAGGAATATGCTCCCAAAATGAAATAAACTAAATCTTAAGGAAGTACACATTTTGATTGAGACAGTATATCGAGTTAAAGTATTTGAACACATGCATTTTACAAATGGTTCTTATGTTATATAGCTAATATAGATTTTCAACACTGAAACACTGACATTTTTAATTTCTGCACAAACTTTACTAATATGAATAAGCAACAATTAATTTGGCAATGAAGCTAGCACTAATTCTGTAATTAATTTATTGCCACAATAAACAAGCTATCCAAAAGGATGTTTAGATTCTAGGCAGTTCACATTTCCGTTACGGATCGTTAATCACTGTTATCGGTACAAACAACTATTCCCTAATTAAGTTATTGCCCCAATAAACTCGCTCTTCAAAGGGATCTACATAATCTATGAAGTTCACAATTCCAATAGGGTTCGTTAAATACTGTTATCCATAACGATACTTGGTACATTTACAATATGGTAGTTCAGCTTTGTATTTGAGAACAGAATGACATTGGAATGACATATACTATACAACTACTCACGCATAAAACGAGGAAAATAGTATGAAAATATGGTTAATAATGATAATTATTAATCTTCCTATGTTAAGACTAATCACATTTACTATATTTCAAGCTTTTATACGTATTTGTATACTAAATCTAGCATGCGTCTGTAATCTTTGACATTATACAAGAATGCAATGTAGCACTTTCGAAATTAAAATGATGTTTGAAACCCAAACATTGATCGATAAATCTATGATACATCTTGACTATGACTATGTTAACTGTCTTTTGACCCTGATATAACTGTTGAATGACATGTCACACCGATAATCAACTATAAATTTCACTGAATACAACTATACGCTAAACAAACCATTTATGTGTTACATTTTATGTCTTAGTCATTGTCTATGTTCTCAGCATGTGTCTACCGCTAGGCACATGTATCCCCAGCTCCCAGTATATCCCGTGACTGGCATTCTCCCTACATCAAATTCCCCATATCCAACCTGTCTTAGTCATCTTACATCCTCATCTGCACCATAGGCCGGCTCGATCCATTCTCCCAACCCCCAGTCACTCACTATATTCATTACTGACTATCCCCAGCTCCCATCTTCACCTATCATTTTATCACCCACCCTAGATCGACCTCTTCACAACTCCTAAAATTAGGGCAGATAACAAACTGTGCCTCTACATGTACATCTACAATAAAATTCAACCACTGTTCAAATACGCACTCCTAAACCTGTCAAGTACCATATACCACAACCCCAATTGACCCACAATCAACGGCTACTATCCTGGCTAATGTACACGCACTTACACCACTCTCATCCTCCAGTTGTACAGTCAACATTCGAAAACATACATACACATGCACTCCCCTCCAACCTTCCAACTCAACACAGGCAACGCCCGCCACAACTAACTCTAACCCAAAGCTACCTCCCATCACCCTCCAGTTATACACAGTCAACACCCGGATTCCCCAACTCGGCAGCCACCCACCTCGCCAGTTTTACCCCCTCAAACATACATACAAATGCACTCGCCTATCACCCCCAACTCAACACAGGCAACGCCTGCCGCCCAACACCATCCCTACAGACACACGCGCACTCATGCCTCTCGCCTTCCAGCTCAACACAGAAAAATGGTATCCCCTGCACCACCCCACACACAAACGCCAACCACAACGAAACCCCAGTCACCCTACTTCACAACTTAACCGCCCTCACTTCCAACATACACTCCCTCTTCTTACCCTCAATCTCTATTCAGTCCACATAAGTCACCCCAAACCTCTAACCCCTAACCAACAGACACCCCTCTCCCCTCCAATCCCTGCAGTCCGCCGACCCCGACCCCGACCCAAAAAGAACCTGACCCAAAAAGCCAAAATCCAAACCCACACCTCCATCCTTCCCCCTACCCCCGCGCAGACTCTCCCCACTCACCCATCCCCCATGGTATCTGTCACCTTCACTAATTACTACATACATTAAGATGCTATTAACAAACTTACAGCATGATTAGAGATGATATTTACAAACCTTTACAACATTATTAAAGATGATATACACAAATATTTAAAACAGATTAAAGATGATATTTACAAATATTAAATACAGATTAAAGATGTTATTTACAAATGTTTAATACTATTTACAAACATTTACAAATATTTACAAATATTTAATACAGATTAAAGATGATATTTACAAAGATTAAATATATATTAAAGATGATATTTAGAAAATAATAAATACTTGTAAAGGTAATAAATAGGTAATTCTGTTTTCCCAGTGTTAGTTAAACAAATGAATGTGAACGTGCAAGTGATCCGAACGCGTTTATGCATCCACGTGCTGCTGACTTCTCTCAGACTGAAACGTCCCTGATCATCCAATAGTGATATTTCCTAAATGGATGATCTCAGTTCTCATCATCAGGTCGGGCTTCTTCATCACGTGACGTGTCCTCAGTCTCAGTAGTCCCGAAACTTTCTGCTGTAAGATGAATGAGTGTGTCACCCCCAGTAGCATTTCCTTCATCAGAGTCTGTTGATGTTCTTTCAGGCAGGGGAGACAATAAGAATTGGTTCAGAACAGAAGGTTTTAGTCTTCTTTGAAGCTGGTGTGGAGTGAATAAATCTTGGTTTATTTCACCATAGTTTAGTAGACGATAACTGTCTCGGCTATCCGATCTATCGCCTGTAGACGTGGAAGCTACAGCTCCACCAATCTGTATGTTTGATGGTTGAAGGTTCACAGATGCGGATGCGGATGCCTGTGGTTCCTGTTGATTAGTCACCCAGTCAGTCCTCTGTTCTGGTAGAACGTTGTTACAGACACTGTCAGGGTCAACGTAGCTAGTTGGTCTAGGACAGTACCCTTCCGTAAACGGATGATCATAGTTCTCATCATTAACCCAGAAGTTCCTGTCAGATTGGGAGTCCTTAGTCTCAGTGTTCCAAGAGCATTCAGCAATAAGAGGGATGCTGATGTCACCTCCAGTTGCATTTCCTTCATCAGACTGTATTGACATTCTATCGGAAAATGGAGCCAATGAGGATTGGCTCATTCTAGGAATTAGTTGCTTTCTTTGGAGCTGACGAGATGTGATTAACTCCTCGTTTATCTCAATATAATTTGGAAGAACATAACTGTCTGGTCTATCCAAACTATTGTCAGTAGACAGGGAGGTACCACTTTCACTCAACAGTCTGTCTGAAGGATGAATGTTTACAGATGAGGTGCATGCCTGTGGTTCGTCATCCTGGTCTACAGACACTCCTACATCCTGTTGATCTGACAGCAGGTTGTTTCCGTCACTGAGACAAGGGTCAGTACAGCTGGTCGGTCTGGTATGAATGATAGGACAGACTCTGGGAGGAGTATCATCATCAAGTTCAGAATAGCCTGGAACAACTCCAGGTCTGGTCTCAGCTCTGAGATATTCACCGACATCAGGACGTCTTCTCCACCTCGCACCATAGTACATCATACCGTCTATGCTGTAAACAGTGTGTATGGCCCACTTTATCTATATGTCATCTACATCTAATAACATTTCAGTAAGTATTAATCACACAATTCGATGGATAATTATATTGACAACTGAACATATTTGTACATATACGATGACAAATGTGATGTAATTGTATAATTATATTCATTTATTAAATTAAAAACTAGACTTGTTATGCTCAGTTGAATGATGAGATACATGAAGAAAGGTTTATTAGAATTACTCAGTACGACCATTGTTAGGTCGCAAGTTCCCACTGCTGTGACTTTATACTTGCAGCGGTATTATCCTAGGTTAATATTACCTATAACTATTAAGATGCAGTGTCATCCAGGGGCGAGTAATAATGTAGTAAAACTTAACAGAAATATCATCAGTTCTATAAAAGAATCAATTGTCAGACATCACATCATTTCATTCCCCACTTACAAATGCACCCACCGTTTTAGTCGATATAACACATATGCTAACACGGCTCCAATGATGAAGATAGTGACACCTCCAGCAACACAGTACGGGATGATGTCCATCGACTCCTGGTCCTCTTCTGTTACAAAGATACCAAGATACAAATTCAATACTGATGATAAGATTAATACTTGATTTCAATTGACATAGGTTGAAGCTATTTTATGTTTTGATCCTTTAATTATATTTAAACAGGTACAAATAAATCCATTACACAATAGCAGGCTAACATGAACTATGTTTATTGCACTCACCATTGCTACATTCTCCGGTGTCCTTATCACAGCGTCCATCAACACATCCCTCACATCTCCTGCTGCACCTAGGTCCATAAAATTCAGTCTTACAGGCTGTACACGTTCCTTGCAGATCACACAAGCCGTCAATACACTGTTGTGGACACTCCAATTCACAACTTTCCCCAAAATAGCCTTTCTCACACCCCCTGGCGCATTCTCTTGTGTCTTGATGACACATTCCCTCCATGCAGTGTTGACAGGTTTCATCACAGAATGTCCCATAATAGCCTGAAGTACACTTCTGACATCCTCTGAGATCACACAAGCTGTCCTGGCAATGTTGTGGACAGGTCGATTTACACATCTTCCCATAGTAGCCTTTCAAACAACCTTCAATACATTGTCCATCTCTGTCACACCATGACACACAGTGTCGGGAACACTTCAGCTCACATTTCTCTCCGTATGATCCAGTTTTACAGCCTTCAACACATGTACCGTTTCTGTCACAGGTTCCATCAATACAGCCAATACTGCAGCGAGACTTGCACTCCTCTCCATACCATCCCGGGATACAGCTTGTACAATATTCATCATCACAGATACAATTTTTGGAACAATTTGTATCACACAACTTTCCGAACCAGCCCGCTTCACAGCCGTCTAGACACTCTCCTCTTCCACCAGATGTACACTTATTGTTCCGACAATGTCGAAATTCTTCACAGCGGACACCTGTAAAAAATGACTTCATAGGGCTATTTCACTTTCACATGTTTCAAGAAGCAATTCAACGTATAATCTCACATTTTTAACACGAGTTTATTTAAGTTAAAATATTCTTGCCAATGATATTTTTACTTGTATTAACGAGTATTGATATAGTTGATATCATAAGACACCATGGTGAGATTATATCTATCATTCAAATTCAATGACAATTTTACAATTGTAATCTCTGACCACTGCATTGCCATTTTACTTCCAATGCGGTGATGTCATAGTACCGTGACGTCATCATCTGCATGACGTCGTGCAATTGTGATGTCTATACTTGATGATGTAAAATAGTGTGATATCATGTAGTTGACCGTGGCAGGATATTGTGCAAACTTTACTGTCTAAACGATATCTTCCAGGAAACATACATCCTCGGTTACCCATGGTTTTATATATGCTCCGTTACTCTCCACTATATCATCCATGGGAAACCTTATCAGAAAAATCTGTACTCGAATAACCCGCCCTTGGCCAGCGTGAGCCAATCAAACTGACCACTACGCAGCTTGGACCTGCGAGCCAATGACAATTCATATCACTTCGTTTCAAAGCAAGCGAGGTCATTGTGTTGGCCATCCGTCACCGATTATCTCCCTTGACCATTTCCGTTTTATCCCATTGAGCATTTTCTTTGGTTACGTACTTCGTCACGCCGGCCAAGGGCGGGTAATTTGAGTACAGATTTTTCTGATAAGGTTTCCCATGGGTGATATAGTGGAGAGTATCGGAGCATGTATAAAACCATGGGTAACCGAGGATGGGAAACAGACAAAACAGACACTTACCTTCATTAACTCGACATGAACCCTCCTTGCTCTTGTATCCACTCTTACAATGACAGGTCCCGTCCTGTTGATGGCACTTGTTGTTCAGACAGTTGATGTCACAAGGTAGACTGCAGATCGCTCCGTGGAATCCTGATTTACATCCCTCAGAACACTGCCCGCTCTTGTCACACGGGGGGTCCTGGCTGCCCTTCACACGTCCGCAGGTCTCTGGACATTGTCCTCTGCACAACACTTTAAGAAAATTTAGAATATTGCACCACTCGAAGAATTCAAATATATACGAAATTCTTGGTTAACCTTTAGCACATTCTGAAACGCCTGACTTGCGCAATAAACACATAACAAACCTTTCTTCTTCAAGATATTTGACTTTCACGTTACGGTGTAATTAAGCCAAAGAGGCTCGATACTGGTGTTTAAAGATGCATTCATTGTGTTTCAAAAATGTTATATGGTTTTATCATGAGCGATATATGTGCTAATTGAAGATTCAAATAATTTCTCTCAACTTGAATATTCATCCCCATTTGCCCAATATACCAGTACCATAACTGTTAGTTTCACTACTTTAACCTTCATTACTTTAACCTTCATTACTTTAACCTGCATTACTTTAACCTGCATTACTTTAACCTGCATTACTTTAACCTTCATTACTTTAACCTTCATTACTTTAACCTTCATTACTTTAACCTGCATTACTTTAACCTTCATTACTTTAACCTGCATTACTTTAACCTGCATTACTTTAACCTTCATTACTTTAACCTTCATTACTTTAACCTTCATTACTTTAACCTTCATTACTTTAACCTTCATTACTTTAACCTGCATTACTTTAACCTGCATTACTTTAACCTGCATTACTTTAACCTTCATTACTTTAACCTTCATTACTTTAACCTTCATTACTTTAACCTTCATTACTTTAACCTTCATTACTTTAACCTGCATTACTTTAACCTGCATTACTTTAACCTGCATTACTTTAACCTTCATTACTTTAACCTTCATTACTTTAACCTTCATTACTTTAACCTGCATTACTTTAACCTTCATTACTTTAACCTTCATTACTTTAACCTGCATTACTTTAACCTGCATTACTTTAACCTTCATTACTTTAACCTTCATTACTTTAACCTGCATTACTTTAACCTGCATTACTTTAACCTGCATTACTTTAACCTTCATTACTTTAACCTGCATTACTTTAACCTTCATTACTTTAACCTGCATTACTTTAACCTGCATTACTTTAACCTGCATTACTTTAACCTGCATTACTTTAACCTTCATTACTTTAACCTTCATTACGTTAACCTTCATTACTTTAACCTGCATTACGTTAACCTTCATACTGAGTCGACTATCATCAAATTGGTAACTTTCGACAACAGTCAGAGAATCTAAAAAAAATAACACTTTTTAACGTTTTAAATAATAATATGACGCCAACAACACAATGGATGCACCATAAATTTACAGCTTTTAGCATACTGACAGAAGTAACTCAGAAGATATACATACCATGAGATACACCGAGCAACAAGCTAACACACAGTATCATGTTGACACTAAGAGAAGGACTGCGAGAGTGAAACTAGCACTCTCATGATAGGATCTAAATATTTGTTTAGTTTCCTGGTACAACATCATTTCGATGAGAGTTGATTAACAACATTAAAAAATGGGTGTTTAACTTTGTTTACGCTCGATCAAATATTTTACTACGTATTCAGTAATCGTTCAACACCCCTGGAAACATTTTTGTGGATAGTTACATGTATACAGAAGAACAGTTCTACTCGGACTTGGTGGAATGCATTTAATCATTTGGGGTTAAGCATGGTTTTCATACACGTGGAATTGAAGGTTGTACACCCAGGGTATCAACACTTTCGAGTATTAATAATTGTTTATAACGCCTTATATTATTGTATGTTTTCATAGTAAGCAATGTTGATGGTGAACGAACGTGACTCCCCTTTCTTTAATGAGGTCATAGACGAATAATAAGGAAAGCTGCGACAAAGGTTGCTCGACAACCGTGATATGTGCACATGTGTATAAACATGTATAAACTGATTACATCGCACATTTTAAAATATACATCCATTTCAACGTGAACCGTCGTTATCTCCACTAAGTTCAAGAACAGCAAGATTTTCTTGATAACAACTTCTTTAATGTGAAAATATACGACTCAGTATATACTCACTCCTTCATCAGGTGGAATGTACAAGTTTTCAAAACCAAGGGGCGTGTTACTTCTTAGAATATCATCCTCCGGCAGCAGTCTGTAAAAACAGCGTCATCTTTAACATTGGGGGAGAGCAGTTGGAGTGATGTCTACACTTGAGAAAGATATAGTGTATGCATCTCAGATCATTGTTTGAAGTTTATGGTGTGAACATTAAATTGTTACGAATCTTATTTAAGAAAAATAATTATCATTTGCCAGTAAAGTGTTGTTTTTACTATGAATGATAAACACCCGGTACAATTGTTTTTGCCATTTTTCATCAACAGATCCGAATGTTATTCTTGCACCAGGACCTGGGTTGTTGAGAATACATCTCTGGTAAGTTTTATCCTTATTTTCGGCTATTTGTGTAAATACACATTAAACCCTAAAACAATACAAATAAGTAAATGATGACTGAACCTTGACGTTTGCTTTGGTTTAAACATATTTTATTGAAATAAAGGTCAAACAAGGACAGTGTTAGGGTGGAGGTTGTGATTGTTATGGTCGTACAATTAGAAACGATAGTTTAGTTTGCTTTTAATCTATGATGACAGGCTGATTTATAAATTACCATCCTCAACAGTATACTCCTACCTGTATCATTAAAACCAGCTGGGTGACTTTGTTGAAACCAAAACCTTTCAAAAAAAATATGTAAATGCAATGTTGTCAGTTTAAATATTACAATGGCAACACTGTCTCATGCTGTTTGCAGAAGCACTGTGCAACAGTTGATATACACTGTAGATATAAACAAATATAAACCTCTAGTGACGCCACTCTATAGTCTCACCAGGGTCTAATTCTACCGACTATACCTTTATGAGTATTGTACCGGACGTTCTTTGGGAAAGCCGGGTTTTCTGTAGGATTGCCGGTGCTAATGTGTTTCGAATAACGTTTAAAGTTCCAATGTTTTTCAAGACTGTTGTCGAATTTTGTTAATAAGACTAAGGATTATATGATATATTTCTCCTTATGTTTACTATTTAGAAATATCACAAATTAGAAAACTCTCAATTCTCATGTCTTTTAAATATGAAATTACATCTTAAATATAGCCCCGGTCGGTTCATAATATAGATCAAAACCTCTCCCTCGGTTTTGTTTGATTAAAAAATGTATTTAAAATGTCATTTTCGTTTTCTGTGAGCAGGATGTTCGTTCTGCTAGTTTGTCCCCTCCTCGTGTCTGGACAATGCTCTACGTGTCTGGAAGGACGGTGCTATGACAACGGGGAGTGTATCATTGGGTGTCTACCAGGGTATATAGGTAGATACTGTGAAGCAGATTGTCCACCCAGCTGTGTGAACAATGAGTGCTATATAGACAGAATCAAAGGAACAGTCACCTGCATAGATGGGTGTGAACCTGGGTATTGTGGTGCTAAGTGCTCTCTTCGCTGCCCACAAGGTTGTGAGACATGTTCCAGACAGTGTGGCTCCTGCAATGTGACTCTCTGTCCTGAACGTCGTTATGGGGCTGACTGTAGTAGTGAATGCAGCCCAAGGTATGAGAAATGTGACAGAGAGACTGGAGAGTGCCTCAGATGTAGACGAGGATACTACGGAGACGACTGTACCAGGGAGTGCAGGGCGTGTTTCACTCGAGCAGACAACATTGTTGACAGATGTCTGTCTGGATGTGAAAGATGCAAAGTTCAAGGTAAGGTACATACGTTATGCCAATCATTCCCTGCCACAAAATGAAAGTAGGATTGTTTTTGTTTTCAAGTTATAATTTGAAACGTTTTTATCTAAACATGTTTATTTCGAGATTTGTAAACAATCGTGATAATGCAAATGTTGCTCTATGATACAATATTAATGTATGTTTGAATGAAAGTATGTTTGTAAATCTTACAAACATGAAGCGAAACAAAATCAATCAGTTTTAGTCATTGTTAAAGACACCCAGCGTAGCGTAGTGTCCAAACAATTATTATTTTGCTCTGAGCAGGGGTAGGCCTTATCCATTTAAAATCGTAAGTTGGCAATCGCCATAACCTTTCCCGCAACAGACAGTTGTTTTTCAACTGTGTTAGGTCCAGAAAAAAGTCAACATTTATTTTTGTTCCCATTGAAGGATGTGAACAATATCCACTTGCTCCTTTTTTTCTATTTCTGTAGTTCCCTCTATATCAGAAAGAGTTTATTTCGTAAAGGGGCCACCGACCCATTATACAATACAATGATGAAGAATAACAACTATAACACGTTAGCGCCATATATATAATGGAAAGTGTAAGCTATCATGTACAGTGTCTCAATACTTTTTATATTCTAAATTAAAAAACTTAGCTCTTTTCTTCAAAGCTAGACATATAAACTTAGCAAGATTGTTCACAATTATGGAATTGTGAGATCTTAGTAGACTTATAAATTTAGATTCACATGGATCATTTATGTAATATAGTGGAAGTAGACCGCGTCTCAAATCACAATAGAATGGACATTCAATACAGAAGTGATATTCCGATTCAATATTAAGTACAATACACAAAGGACAGAATCGCTCATGTCGCTGTATATTTACTTTCCTCCCATATTCCAACATAAGAGGATGATCTGAACAACGAAATTTACACAATGCTAAACGGAAAACTTTAACTTTTACCAATGACAAATACTCGTCAAAGTTAACCCCAAGCTTGATACTTTTATAGAGCTTTAACTTGGAATATAATTCTAAGAACTTAGCCACTTTTGGGCATCAATATCAATACTCCTTTGTTTAAACTGTTGTATAAAGTATTCTACATCATTAACCCCTTGATCAAGCCAAAAGTTTCCATATCCATATTCAAACAATAATGTCTTTACATCTAACGCCCAACAACCGATATCTTTGGAAGCCAATAAACATTGATAATTATAAACATGTTTCAATATTACATTTTCTTCCTGACACAAGAAGCTTAACCGATATTTAATAATTTTAACATACTGATAAACCTTTACAGAGTAGCGCCCTAATTCCCCTCTTGCGACAATATTGGGAGTGTTCCTTGACAAACAAAAAACTGACTTCATTAAACACATTTATGATATTTGGCGATTGATGAAAGCCCCATATTTCACAACCATATTGCATAATGGGCAAGATTTTAACATCAAATATTTGAAGAGTCACAGGTATAGTGAGATCAGAAAAGTTATGCAATGAAATCTTCATGCTTTGAAAAGCCTTCCATGCTTGCTGTGCTAAAGTTTTCTGTGTACAATAAAAAGAACCAGAGCTTGAAAAATGGATTCCTAAGTATTTATACGTAGGGACAATTTCTACAGAATTACCATTTATTGAAAAACGTTCGTATTCTTTAAGAGGTCCTGCTTTTCTGAAAACATTGATTTTACCCTTGTTTACGTTCATTTGGAGCTTCCAGTCATTACAATATAAAGCAAGCTTATCTAACCTTGTTGCAAACCCAAAACAGTACTAAAAAACATTACTTTGTCATCTGCAAATAGGAGAATAAATAATTCTAAGGAATCGAGATATTTCTTTGATTATCTGATGCTAGAAAGTCAACTATGTCATTAATAAAAAAGGGAACCAGGAAGGGTGATAATTGACAACCTTGTCGTACACCATAAAGACAATAAAAAATGGTGTATAACCATTCTGTGTTGAAACACAAGACTTCACATTTTGGTACATATTTTATAATAACCTATATAATTTGCCTTTCACATTTCCAAGCCAAAGTTTGTATTGTAAACATTGTCCATCCACAGAGTCAAACGCAGCTTATAAGTCAATAAAAGAGTAATACAGTCTGCCTTTACATAAAGACAGATATTTCCTTATTACTGTATTTAAAACAGATATATTGTCCACGGTTTTGAAGACAGGTCTAAAGCCTGCCTGTTGCGGAGTGATAAAATGTTCATGTTCTGCCCACTGGTTTAGGCGGTTGGCAATGACAAATATTTTCCCAGACACTTCCAGTAACATAATAGGTCTAAAGTTAGCTGGGTCATTCACATTTCCCGTTTTATGTAACGGTATTATTACCCCAAATGTCCATTCTTTTGGGTAGATTCCTGATGAAAGAATGGAATTAAACAATTTAACAAGTATATTTATACAAGTCCTTGGTGCAGATTTGAAGAATTCCACAGTTATGCCAGTGTACCCCGAAGCTTTTCCCGGGGTAATACTATCTATGGCATCAACGATTTCCTGATGAGATATTGGTTTATCGAGTCCAAATTCGTCTGATGTAGAGTCAATGAGATTGTCACTTATCGATGCAACCAAATTATGGATGAATTTATGAAATTCCATGTTATCATATGCAATATTGATCCCTTGTAAATGATTCGTAAAGTGCAAGTTCCATTCGGCTGCTGTAATGTTGTTATAAGTGTGTGAAGATTGTCCCCTAACTATTTTCAAGAAAACCTTACTGTCTTTAGCTGACAATGATTGCTGGAGTTGGTTTGTCAACTCTTGAGATGCTCAACGCGCTTTCATAGCACAGAGTTGTTTGTAGTTTGACCATGCCTCAATATACCGGCGTCTGTCTTCAACTTGGTTACTCGAGTGAAACGCACGTAAAATCTTCCTGGCTGTTCTTCTGGACTGCTCACACTCGTTGTCAAACCAATGATCACTCCCACTATCTCGCACGTGTTGTTTTGACACAGATCTCTTGCACATAGTTGCATAGGTTTCAATTATAGAATTAAATAACATTGAGGCTTCACTAATGTCACCACAATCTATTTTGGCATTAAACTGGATCAGCATGTCTTCGTCAACATTTTCCCACATGTGTACATAAGCTTTAGAAGTCAACGGATTCCATTTATATCTTATCTTGGGATTTAATTTTCCTTTTGCACATTTCCGGTGAATTTTGTTTTAGTCTGAGTGTAAACACAATAGGCTGATGACTAGATTCGACTTTGTCTGCTACATCAAAGCTAACAAAGAGTTCGAGTGATTTCTCCAGACAAATCACGTAGTCCACAACACTTTGTCCATCGTTTGCAAAACATGTTATTTTTCCATTATCCTTATCTGAGAACAATCTCCCGTTACAAATCCTTAAACCTGTAGATTTACAAACGTCTAGGAATTCATATGCACGTTAATTTTTCACCTTATCATGCTAGACTCGTTTACATATTTCACTATCTTCTGTGTAATTGAGGTCATCATCTATTGGTATAAATCTTGTGTCGTCGTTCTCGATGAAATCTGCTCCTTCACCTGTTCGCGCATTAAAATCGCCATTAATGATGACGTCATACATTGGATCTTCTAGGCGAAAGGATGTTATATCATATTCTAGAATCTGAAGTAACGGTTCATCGGCGTGTGGGGATAGAAGTAAACAAGTCCAAAATATAATTGTGTCTGATCACACACCTGTATTCTTAACCACATGATGTTGGTTGATGGACTCTTCAATACCGTGACATATTGTCGAAGATTATCCTTGATAAAGATCATTAGGCCTCCTGAGTTCCTAAAAGCATATTTATGTTTTTCTCTACACTGACTGTACACTGTGTATCCAGGCAGAAGGTAAGTATCTCCACAGATGGTCCAGGTTTCAACAAGTGAAATAATGTCATATTGTCTTAGTAGTAACTTGAATCTTTCCTGTTTAACTTATTCATTAATCCTTCTACATTCCAACAATCAATCTTCCATGTATCTGACACATGAGTTTCGGCCACGCCCCTATTCATTGTAAGTGGAACTAGCGCTGTTACTTTTATCTCTTCTTATGGATTTCAAGAATTATATGTCATCTTCTGCTTCGTTCAGACGGTACAGTTTATTGTCAATTTGGAGTTTGTCGTACTTAGAACCGCAAATTTATCTTCTGTTCTCGCTCTGTACATGTATACTTTTAGTTTCCTTCTTACCCGTCTTGTTTGGTCTGTGAAGTCTTGTGATATTTTCACTGTTTCTTCTTTCAGCATGTTAGTGGCTTTTAGGACCGCATTACGTTGACTGACCGTTTTAAACACAACTAGAACAGGCCCAGTACTGTGTGTTCTAATGGTCCTTCCACTTGCATTGTTTCTGTTATAACTGTCTTTTTTTCCTCTTCGAGTGGCATCAACGTTATAGAATATCAGATTGTTCTGTCTCATGTAGTTTTCCAGTTGGTTTACTTTAGTGTTAAGAGAATGTACTGACGCTTTTAGGTCAGTATTTTCTTCTGCTAATGCCGTTATATCATTTTCAAGTGTGTCAATTTTAGTTGATAACTTGTCTAAATGATCATTCATGTCTTTCTGCATAGATTTTATTTCCTTCATCAGTTCAAAAAATGATATTTCACCTTCTAGAGTTTTCTGTTTCTTGGGTGGGCCAGGGTTCGTCTCGATATCGTGACAGAGCAGTAGTAGCAGCGGCCGAAGTAAACGCCCGCAGACAGATACTCGCACCACGAGGCACGGGCATCACGCCGACACGCATCAATGACTTTCGTTGGGACCGTCTTGCATGGAGGTTATGTAAACTGGTTGGAAATTTCCAGTGTGAGCTTTGTAGGCTTCATTTGTACACGGCATATTGTTCATATAGCTCAATAATCATCCACAGCCATTGACACTTACTTCTGCTGCTTACTTTCTTCATAAAACCGCAGGTTTCACGGAGACCTGTAAACATGCGACCTCAATCAATATCTTTTTCTGTCTGTCAAACTAATCGACCTCTTCTCAAGAGCCACTGGTAAATTGTTGATACAGTCAATGGAGAATATGAATTGTAGATTTAATGACTACAGATGAAGGCATCACAAACCGTGACCTAATAACGTATGTTCACCTTCTCTTCAGAACAAAAATGCCTTGTAAACTGAAATGTTTTCAACAGGCGAACATTGATTTGTAAATATAGTGCCTCTGTAGAAAAGCCATCTTCAACTAAACAGACTTACAAAAGAAACGCCACCACATTTTCAACAGAGTGAAAACTGAAATACTGCTGTCGGATGAAGTCGACTTTAAGTGTCTTTGATAATTACAGATTTTATAAAGAAGTACCCACAGTTGCATTCTTCTGGGTACTATTATTTTATTGTCATATCTGTTAAAACACGCATGGGGTGCTGAAATCGCTTTTTTCAACATGGTTTATGAACAGAGTGTTTGGCAATTATGTTTAAAGAAATATGAAATGTAGAAATTTAGATAATAACAAATGTTGACGGTTGACAATTATGTCTTTTGGAATTTAATTGTTTATACATCATCGCTTTGGGACACTATAAAACAAGTCAAAATCACAGGACAAAAAGTGGTAGAATCCATTTGCCAGATCCTTCCAGATTCTCCCAAATATTGGCGGATCCTGTTGAATCCGGAAGGATCCGGCAAGCGGATACCACCACTTTTTGTCCTGTGAATGTCCCTTTTCACGCTCCTATCTATCCTATTTATGAAAATTTTCAAAACGACATTTTTTAAAAGGCGTGTTTTTCAAAAACATGAAGAGATAATGTTTGAAAACTTAACAATTAATTCAGTTGACTTCAGAAATGATTTAGCCAGGTTTCAGTCGTTTGTCTTACCCGTGGATTTAAATATCATGTATTTTTGTTGGTGGCATTTCTTTTGCGAGTCAGTTTATTTCACAAGAACAAAAATTACAATGAAAACAAAATGTTGTGTATACACTGTGAGGCTAGATTCTTTACCTCAAAGCCTATTTGTGTCTTTTTCGACAGAACTAAAAGCCTTAATCTTAAATTTTGTAAACACTTTGTCCAATGTGGATTAGAAATTGTAAATAATAACTAATAAAAATAAACTGATTATGGACGTACGCTGTCAACCTTGTATGAACGAACTGGAATAATCTTTCTTTTTTGTTGCAATTTGCCTTTTAATTTACCGCATATGAGAGATATGTCAGCATAACGTTTTATGGCCTTGACCTTCAGTTCAAGGTTACAACCATAATTTCAGATGATATCCCTCTTCAGCAGGATCAGAAGTGAGGCCAAATCTACATGGATCTAAATTAACTAAGGATATGGTCAGATAAATCTCAAGAATAAGAAAGAACAGTGTTTACTGTAGAATCAACAATTAATCAAAGTTAATGATAACTCGGAAAATTACAAGCATCCATAATTATACTGAAGAACAGGTCTTGTAAATCACATCTTGAAGCAACCAATCTATACTTTTAGACGTAAACACACACACAGTAGACAATCATAACTCTAACACGAGTTAACCAGTGAAATAATCCACACACAGAGAGTAGCCATTCCTTACTCTAACACGTGTTAACCAGTGAAATAACACACACAGTAGCCAAGCCTAACTATAACACGAGTTAACCAGTGAAATAACACACACAGTAGCCAAGCCTAACTATAACACGAGTTAACCAGTGAAATAACACACACAGTAGCCAAGCCTAACTATAACACGAGTTAACCAGTGAAATAACACACACAGTAGCCAAGCCTAACTATAACACGAGTTAACCAGTGAAATAACACACACAGTAGCCAAGCCTAACTATAACACGAGTTAACCAGTGAAATAACACACACAGTAGCCAAGCCTTACTATAACACGAGTTAACCAGTGAAATAACACACACAGTAGCCAAGCCTAACTATAACACGAGTTAACCAGTGAAATAACACACACAGTAGCCAAGCCTAACTATAACACGAGTTAACCAGTGAAATAACACACACAGTAGCCAAGCCTAACTATAACACGAGTTAACCAGTGAAATAACACACACAGTAGCCAAGC
Source organism: Gibbula magus (assembly GCA_936450465.1). Classification (NCBI taxonomy): domain Eukaryota; kingdom Metazoa; phylum Mollusca; class Gastropoda; order Trochida; family Trochidae; genus Gibbula; species Gibbula magus. Next base: position 2,440,399 of record OW388302.1, read on the forward strand.
CTAACTATAACACGAGTTAACCAGTGAAATAACACACACAGTAGCCAAGCCTAACTATAACACGAGTTAACCAGTGAAATAACACACACAGTAGCCAAGCCTAACTATAACACGAGTTAACCAGTGAAATAACACACACAGTAGCCAAGCCTAACTATAACACGAGTTAACCAGTGAAATAACACACCCACACACACATATTCGTTTTCATATGGTTTCTAGGAGGTTCTCAAATAGAATGTGTTTCTTCATATAAATACTTGGGTGTGCAGTTTTCTCACACGCTTGCCTGGTATAAACATTTCCACAATTCCATGTTGCAATCAAAACAGGCTTTGTTTAGTATCATTAGGTCTCTATCAAAGTTACATACTTTGAATCACCAAGTATATTTTAGAATATTTGACTCTAAGGTAACACCAATTCTCCTGTATGGGGCGGAGGTGTGGGGGTTGGATTGTAATGTTACTTCAAGTGTGGAGAAAGTTCAGACTCTGACATGTAAACATTTACTTGGTGTTAAATCATCTACATCCAATCAGGTTGTTCGTGGGGAATGTGGCAGATATCCCATGTTTATATATGCCTACAAACGATGTATTAAGTATTGGTATAAGTTGTTGAACATGCCAGTATCTCGTTTTCCTAAAAAGTGTTATAATTTAATGTTGCTGGATGTTGCGCATGGTAAAATTAATTGCCTAAAATGTAAATTATGAAAATTATTCACATAAAAAACTGTACGCGTATCCAAAAGACACATAATGTTAAGAGATAAAACACATGTCTCTAATAGTTACCATCTTTCAAGGATTAATTAACTGAAAGCTAAGTAAGACATTTATATGGCCTACTTTGTTCATCACAAGACAAAAACAAGATGTGTATAAATGTATGGCCAAGGTTAAAGTTTTCTGAATATTGCGTCAAAAGGTCAAACATGAAGACCTCATCTGAAAGGTCTCATCACAAGGTATGCACAAGCCAAGTATGAAAGTCGTAGCTCTGAGCAATCTAAAGTTATGCCCAAGGTTAAAGTTTTCTGAAAATGTCCAAAGCGTCATGGTCAAGGTCACAAGGTCAAATATGATGACCTCATCTGAAGGTCTCATCATTAGATATGCACATGCCCAGTTTGAAAGCCGTAGCTCTGAGCAATTTAAAGTTATGGCCAAGGTTAATGTTTTCTAAATATTGTCCACTGCGGCAAGGTCAAGGTCACAAGGTCAAATATGATGACCTCATCTGAAGGTCTCAACATTAGGTATGCACATATCAAGTATGAAAGCCGTAGCTCTGAGCAATCTAAAGTTATGGCCAAGGTTAAAGTTTCCTGAATATGTCCACTGCAGCAAGTTCAAGGTCAAGGTCACAAGGTCAAATATGATGACCTCATCTGAAGGTCTCATCATTAGGTATGCACATGCCAAGTATGAAAGCCCTAGCTCTGAGCAATCCAAAGTTATGGCCAAGGTTAACGTTTTCTGAAAATGTCCACTGCGGAAAGGTCATGGTCAAGGTCACAAGGTCAAATATGATGACCTCATCTGAAAGGTCTCACCACAAGGTATGCACATGCCAAGTATGAAAGCCCTGGCTCTGAGCAATCTAAAGTTATGGCCAAGGTTAAAGGTTTTGTGGACAAACACACATACACGGACTGACAGACGGACGGACAGACGGACGGACAGACGGACGGACAGACGGACGGACAGACAATGTGAAAAACAATATACCCCCGGAATTTCCGATTCGGGTGCATAAAAGTAGAGTCATTGTCTCTATTGCTCATCAGGATTTCATTGATTTACCACCTAAGGTTAAATATTTAAGTAATACATTGTTTTACAAGCAAAAGATGGGTTTTTAGATCATGACCCCTGTGACCTCATTTGCGGTCACGGGGTCGCAGAATCTACAATTTAGAATCCCCATTAGCCAAGGAGTCTACACACAACCTCTTGACCTATTGGAACTGGAAATAGGTTTTAAGCTTGTGACCCCTGTGACCCAAGTTGGGGTCACGAAATCTGCGATTTAGAATCCCCATTCGCCAAAGAGTATGTACATCAAATTTCAGCTCTCTAGAGTCATTGGTTCTGGAGAAGTAGTCACTTTAAATGTCTCTGGTGGCCATATTTGTGGGCGTTGGACTCGTGATGACCCCCCTAGGTGCCAGGTTCACACACCCACCAAATTACAGCTTTTGGGATGTAGCAGTTCTGGAGGAGAAGTCGAAAATGTGAAAAGTAAACGGACGACGCCCGATGGACGCCAGACAACGGCCCATGTCATAAGCCCATCTATCAGTTCAGGCCTGATGAGCTGAAAATAGAGCCCTTGGCTCTGTAGCTCATCAGGAATTGCATGATTGAGTGTCTATATTGAAGATCTAAACAAATAGAGCCATTATCTCTATTTCTAAACAAAAAATTGTTCATCAATACTTACAAGTTGAATCATCACTGAGGTCTTGTTCTTAAAACCTATTACTGATTAGATCAATTTGATCAAAGGGTTAACACGGTTACAAAGTTGTGACCTTGCTGTGACCTTGACCTTTGACAGATTGTACCGGAAACCTTTTCAAATCTTGGTCTTTCTCCATAGTTGATACATACCAAATAAGAGCCTGATAGCACAACATTTTAAGTTATCACCTTTGCAAGGATTTTTGTAGTGATTTCCGAACTCATGTCCTTGACCTTTGACTTGGAATGTGAAAATGTCAAAACAAGGCAAAAGTGAGCACAGCTCACATTCATCACATTCAGCTCACAAAATAGCCTGATAGCATAACTATTTTTCAAGTTACTGTGTTTACAAGGATGTTTTAGCGCTTTCAGAACTCTTGACCTTGACCTTTGACATTGAATGAGAACATGTCAAAAAAATTCCCCAGGGTATAATAAGGAAGTTATGTAAGTTATGAGTTATTGAAACACTATTGGCAAAAAGTAATAGCCAAAACAAAACACGGTGGCGGTGGAAACTGCGCAAAAACTGACAGCAAAAACTTAGTCGGGGCTGATGATAAACCAAAGGTCAGAAAAATTTATGAATTGTAGACAAATAGGGCTTGACAGGTACAAATTCAAGAGTCTTACACAAACAAAAAATTGCAAAAAAGATGACGGATAAATAATGTCTCCAAAACTGATGACTGTGGACTTTGCAAATGATAGTCATTGGGGAGATAATCTGTGCCTATTGTCTCCCCTTTGACAATATCTCAACTGACAATGACCTATACTTTTTATTTCTATTTTGCTATTTCTTACTTACATAAACTCTCGAATTCTTGTCTTTCTTTATTCTGATGCAATTTAGTTGAAAATTGTCTCTTTCACTTTGTCTCTAAGTTATGCTAGTAACCTATCCTGATTTACAAAAAGCAGCAAGATATATAACTGTGATATAGTGCCCATCGGCTGGAATTAACCATGGGTGGTACTGCGCTGAAATTCAGCGAAGCATTGCACCCAAACCTTACTGTATGTTGAACAGTTCTCCACAGCAAACAAAAGTTGCCGAGGGCGGAATTTGAACACAATATCTGTTGATCTGAAGCCAAAAGCGCTAAACACTGTGCTATTCCACCCCCTTTATGTTTAGAAACTAGTTACTGTGTAAGGGCTGGCAGTTTAGAGGGTTTCTACTGTTCACACATGGGTATTTACATATTTGAAAGTCACAAACTTAAAAGCCAGACGTATACATGTTATGGATGGACAGCCACATTTAAAACCCAAGCAACAATGTTGTTGACAGGATAAAAAAAAAGATACATATTTCGATGAACCCATTGGCAAATGATATCACTGTATAAAGGTAAGGCTATGAAGTGCCTTAGCTGCATTTAATAAGGATGTGGTGCTCTGCTCTCCCAGACTCTTCATTACAAGTGAGCCAGTTCACTGCAGCATCAGTAACGGACTCTGAAAATATGAAATGTATGTTTACATATATTGGCCGAGTCATCGATTAGCCTGCGTACTCATTCACAGTGCAAATATCACTACTTAATGTGTTAACACATTTACATATGCTACCTTCCTCACTCTGCATGCAGCTGGTTTAACAAGTGTATCTCTGTATTTTGAGGTTATGCATCAATTTCGAGGCTTTCTACATTTGTAACCTCGGTTTGTTAATATATATGAAAGACACTTTATACAGTAACAGGCCTCCAGCCCAAAATACACATACATAATTCTTTGTATAATAAAATAAGTATATAAATAAGAGCACATTACAATATATTTTCATTTAGATTTGTGTTTCTTATCAAAATAGTGTAAAAAAACGACTTAACACTTAATATCGTTCATGATATTAACATTATTACTTTGCAAACTGGATATGAAAGTGATCATAGTTCAAAGATTTTTTGATATGTAATTAGTTATAATATCAGAATATGTATCACAAATATAAAAAAAACATGCCAGTCATTTTCAACAACAGATTATAGTTTTTTATTTACATACTGGACAATGCCTCTCATATGCGTCATTTGTGTATCTACTTGTTTCTACTGCTAATGTGAAGTTGTCATTACATATTAAATAGTTCCCTATATTTAAAAAGGATTTGAAATGTTTGTAATAGTGACAATTATTATTGTTATCCAGAGATGATTCCAAGGATTGGGATCATCTCTGTCTAAACTATTTAACAAATAATTTGTGGGTACACATTTCCAGGCTCAAACAAACACAAATCCAAGGCCAAATTGAAAAATAATGTTTTTAAAACATAATGATATATGTGTTTGTACTATCTCAAAATGTATGAATCACAATTTAATCTGTGCAATTATTTACCTATGGCTGACATAGGCTTTGGATTCTTCCTTGGAGTTTCTTGTAGACCTGTGAGATGGCTCCATCCCCGTAGTGTCAGTAACGACTTAACTTGCTCAGAATCTGAAATACATCTTGTTTACATTAATTGACAGATCTAAGTATATTTTATGTGTTCATAAATTACAGGTTTATACTTCCTCACAATAAAGAAAAACATCACATCAGTAATTTAACTGAAGACACTGAAATGGCCTGCCGGATACTTTGGTCATTACAAGACAAAAAAATAGAGCCATGGGCTCTGTAGCCCATCAGGGCTTATATTGTTTGATGTTGAAGACTGAGATAGATTGTTCTCAATATAATGAACAATCTCTAGCCCTGACCAATCTCAGTCTTGAAATTGCTAGTGCAAAAAATAAAATATGACGCTAAATTTTGATAAAATTAGTTGTTCAGGTATCACAATTCCTGCAAAGACATTGAAGAAAAGGTATTTCTACCAATTACAAGTACAATCCCTTCAGATATGTTATCACAGTCCTTTAAGGGGTGCAGCACTTTTAAGTTACGCCTTGCCCTATTCTCTCCAACCTACCCCTCCCTCTCACAAACGCCATCCCATGCATTCAAGCCCATGAAAACTATCATCCTCTCCTGCACATAAGTATGTAATAGCCCCTGCAAGGCACTAAACCCTGATCTTAGTGGTCTAACTAAGGCTTAGAGAGAACAGGCAATGTGGGGGGTCTCATGGTGCATAGTACAATTTAGAATATCCATTGGCTATTGTTCTAAGCCTTTTCATCTAGGAGAAGAAGATGAAAATAGGTTTTTAGGTTATAGCCCGTGAGGCCCTTATATGGCCCATTGGCTAAAGAGTCTACACAATATTACAGCCTTCCAAGTATTTTCTTTACGGAGAAGAAGAGGATGAAATTAGGTTTTTAGGTCATGGCCTGTGAGGCCTACAATTTTGAATCCCTGAAGGCTAAAGAGTCTAGACACAATATTACAAAATCATGTAACATTTTTAGTAATATCTAAAATGTTTGTGCAAATTAAATATCTTGTTGAATATCCAAAATTTGATAACAAAATTGCCATTTTTCTTTAAAAAAAATAATTGTTTCCCCTTATATTGTTCAAACAATTTTCAAATATAGATGAACTAAACATCTCTGTAAGTGATTGTGTGGTTTAATAATACAGACTTCATATAATTTGACAGAATTGGTAAAAATAGCAGAATTATTATGAATACAGATAACTCTTTAAAATGGTTTGATGAGCTCACATTATCTCACATTTTTGGATAAAAAACACAATAAACTTGAATAAAACTAAAATAAACTAGATGAGCGTTTGCGGGACACTGCAAAAGCAGAACAGCTCCGAAACTTAGGGTCTCGCCTTTCTCTGTTCCGCCTTCTCGTCAGCATAAATAAAAACTTGTTCATTATTCGAGTTATTACCAATCATCACTTGGGTCACATTTCACAAGTTTGTTCTTAAAACCTATTTCTTATGTCAAAATCTGATCAAAGGATTAAAGGGGCCTTAACCAATATCTCATGACCGTGACCTTTGACCTTAGCGAAAACCTTTTCAAATCTTGGCCTTTCTCCATTGTTGATATAAACCAAATAAGAGCCTGATAGCACAAATATTTTTCTAGCTTTCATGTTTACAAGGATTTTTTGGATATAAATTTTAATACTTATGATAACTAACTCACTATGTACACTGGCTGAAAACATTTATCTGTAGGTGTGTCAGATTCTTCAATCTCTGAAGTTTGTAAATAATATATGTGTTTGTGGTACCTCAAAATGTAGGGATTGCAACATGATTGTTTTATTCACTTACCTATGTTTGCCTATGTTTGGCAAGTGAAATGTTTCCTTCCTGCCTGGAATCCGCAACAAGTTGGATGCTTCTACTTTCTCTGAGGCCCTACATAGACCTGTGAGATGAGATCATCACTGCAGATTCAGTTGTGAACCAAACATGTCAAGAGTCTGAAAAATATGTGCTTTCTTAAATGGTGGACACTATACGCAAAATAACATCAGTGTGTTAATTATACGTATGAGTGCACAATCTCTATATGCATGAATAATAATTGAGCTTGATTTATTTACCATTATCATTTATAGTTGAAGGCCGGTCAGATGCTTTAAACACAATTTATAACATTTGGCCAATGTGACCCCAAACAACACAATGGATGTACCTTTAATAATTTGAACAAGTCTTACCTGCTGCCAACAACATTTCTACATTGCCTTAGAGTTATGGTAATATTCGGGGTCAACGGAACTTCCATCAATAGCTTGGGATATCCCATTCTGACATTGGCTCACTGACTCACTGTAAAAATTCCAGAAGCACTCACCAAATGGGACAATATAGTCATCAAGACATGTTCCCCTACAAATTGTCTCCTATTTATTTTAGATAAAGTTCATATGCATAAATAGTGAAGTGTATTTATTAATTTTAAAACAAGTTTATTCTCAATATTGATATGTGTCTTAAGTGGCAGAAAAAATCATTGCAATTCTACAATTCTACAATTAACTCTTAAACATTTTGGGAAAATGTTTCATAAACATACTTTTTATTTTATAAACTGTTCAAAATAATTTAAATATCAAGTAAATTTGCTGTATTTATTCAAATTAAAAAAAAAATCTAATTCAAAATGAATGTTGCTCAGTTTAAGCAATGTCAAATCTAAACTACAATATATAAGACCTTTCCTCATCGTTGATCCAAATCACGGCAGCCGTCAATATCATGCTTTGATGTAGTTTTGTTCAGCAGTCCCGGCAGTTCTGGTAACGATATGAGGCGCCAAGACTGCACTTCCGGTATTGATAATATGCACATGCCCAGGCAGACGGCAGGTCATATGCAAATTAGGTACCGTCCATACACGTATGCGCAGTTAGTTGCGCGGTACGATGGCCCCATGTGTGCTAATTTTGCACCACACATACCAAACACATAGACACGTATTTGGTCGCTATTCCGTGGTATTTGAGATATTTCGAGTGTGAAACACTCGTTGAATGCACGTAGAAATGAGGTTAACCTTCTGAGGTAATGATAAAATATACCTTAGTAGTTTGGTGTACCTCATTATGTTGGTGTGTAAACATATAATGTACCTCAAAAGTAGAGGTTTACAAACGCACACACACACACGCATTAGCCAATCCTAACTCTAACACGAGTTAACCAGTGAAATAACACACACACAGTAGCCACTCCTTACTCGAACACGAGTTAACCAGTGAAATAACACACACTCACACACAGTAGCTAATCCTTACTCTAACCAGTGAAATCAAATCCAGGAAAGTGGGAAAATCCAATTTGAAGTGTTAAAAACTTATCTTATCAGACTTACTTTTCAGACGCAGGGCAAATTTGCTTTTTGTGACATTGACATGATGATAGGCGTGTATCCCTAGAAATGCATTCTCACTGTCTTCCCTTCCTATATATTTCATAACAAAATTATCCAAGACATCCATGGAACACAAATGTTGGTGACTGTGATAGAAGTTTTTAAGTCACAGCAGATCATTGAAATAGATTTTACTTTGTTTATCTTCAATTTTGAAGGTATAATTTGCAGGTGTGTCATGTCACCTAAGAATCAGTTACTGGCTCTGTATGTGACTCGCCTTGTTGATATTTTTTATTAAACATTCTACCATGACATTGTTGGATACTTGATTCTGATTGGTTCTCCAGAAATATCAAACGTGATCAATTCGGGATTGAACCCCCTCTGATTTTTAGCGCCGTTTCACCGCGTATTGACAAATCTACATTGTGACGTCACAATCTATCCGAACAAACGGCCGATCAAAATAACTGATACAATCAAATTAATTTTTCCTGTAGCGTGTTTAGAGCTACATCAGATAGATAAGCGAGACAAACTGCGTACCAAGATCTGTCCAAATAGCGACACTTGATGCATTTGAAAAGGCGAGCAAACGCAATGACGCAATGGTCAGCCGTTTCTGAAAACCGAGCGTAACGTTTTGAAGCAAAATACGAAATACATATGTCATATCATCTGCAAACCTACGTCGATAACTAGAATGTGCATTCCTTACCCGAATGAGACAATTACCATCACCTGTAACGCTTTATTTTAATAAATACAAGTCCTCAAGCTTTTCACAGCGACTGGCAAACGGTAGCCATTTTGAATGTCGCATGATACGCTTAGCGGGTTATTTAAAAAATGCGGAATTCAGGAGAAACGAATCCTGATTGTATGAACGTGAAGGTTTGGAAAACAAAATAAAAACTCCTGTAATAAATGACAAATATATATAAATATATATATATATATATATATATATATATATATATATATATATATATATATATATATATATATATATTTATAAAATAAGATGAGTTGCTTCTCATGTGAAGTAAGGTTATATATAGAAAATAGTAAACATCAGATGGTTTTGACTGGATCAATCTTCTTTAATACAATACGATGAGCTCATTTCGACCAGTATATCGGTCTTTTCAAGTATGGTTAACATTCGGAAGATTGCATATTTATGTATGAACAAAAACAATAGCATGTTGTAATGCTCAACATCTTGACACGTCAGTGTATTGACATCTAAATCAGTCATTGTCTTTCAATCATGTTCGTGAATTGCCTCGAGGTCTTCAATTGGGTGTCACTCCAGGACAATGAGGTCTCTGAGGGTTAACGAGTTCATTGTGTGTCCTTGATTACATGTAAAACAATGGAGTCGTAATCAATCAATTTCTCATGTGAATTAACTGTTCAGTGATGGGCAGTATTTATTTATGAAAAATGTTTCTTTAGTCTCTAAAGTTAAATTTGTAATTTGTGAATTGGAGAATAATTTATAAAATGGAAAAATAAATATTATATATATATATATATCCCATTCCCTAAAAAATATACATCTTGACGTACTGATGGATCAGAGACATGTTATACTGGATTGATAGCGAGTAAATTTAAAATGTATATGCATAGTTTTGTTTGTTTGGTTATTATTATTATGTTGAGTTTTTCGTTATTTAAGGGTTGTAATGCTTTGTTCGTTAAGATGAGGATATATGTGTTTTTTGTCCTACCTTATGCAGAAACCTGCACACCAGGTTTTTATGGAGAGAGATGTGAACACAGATGCTCAGAAGGTTGTCTACAGTCTGACGATGATTTTAGACGTGCATGTAACAGAGCAACAGGAGAATGTTCTGCTGGGTGTGTGTCTGGATATCACGGACTGGCCTGTAACAACACCTGTAACAAATTATGTCTGGACGGGATCTGTTACCAACACAACGGGGTCTGTATATCTGGATGTATCCATGGTTACGAGCAGAAGTTCGATGTCTGTGAGAAACTGCTGGATACAGGTAAGATGTAAATAATACCTCAAGAAATCTGATTACCACTTTGCTTTATCAGTTTGAAAATTGTGCATTATTATTGCTAAGAATAAATGTTGTTTCAGTTAATGACATATAAAGCCGCGAGCAGGCCAGCAGTATAGCAAACGAACAAGCCTACAATTATTAAGTATTATTAACTTATTTAGTTAATTCTTCACCAAAACTCAATACTGAAGTTTAACATTAAAAACAGAAATTGTTCAGAACGTATTTATTTAAATAAATTGATTGATATCATCACATAGTTTGTACCTGGTGCGCTATAGAACATCATTGTGGACATTACATGGTCCAATGTGATCTAGCCAAACCAGTGGGTACGAACTATTCATTTTACGTGCACTCAAGCAACTGTAATTCATTATCCTATTGTTCAGCAGTTTTTAACAAAGAGAACACGTCTCATCAACTGAGCCAGACGTGCGAATTACTTGAAAACTTCAGGTGTTCTTCTATTAAATAGGGCGTTAGTAATTCTAAGTGCTTACAATGAACATATTCTCAAAACAACTGACATTTGCTTCACTTGGAAATTTAATCAATGATGATTGAGGAGTTGCTAAATTAATGTTGACGTATTTCTTTTAAGTTAAACAAATGTCATGTTTATCTTGTGTGGATCTGTACAATTAGATTGTTTTATAGAGGTTTCGGTATTGGATATGTAAATGATTTTATGTAAATTTGCAAATTCATTTAGTCATCTTGTGTAAGTATAAACAAATGTCTTAAAATAATCAGTTTTTAGGATGTTGACTTATGACCTATCAGAAAACGACATCAAATGATCGATGGTCAAACGAATTTGATGTCAAATAGAATTCTCTTCCAGAAGTCAACGAAGGTTTTTCGGGAACTGTCTTTCTTGTTTTGAACATCCTTCTGTCAACGATTGTGTAAGTTAAAAGTCAAAGTCTTTTTTGTATTACTTAATAATATTTCCTTGTCTTAAGCTAGAATAATCGTTTGAGAAAATAAGAAGTTCGTCATCTTAAACTATTATCTCCATGTTCTAAAATGTAGTTTAGTTAACAGTTAAAATAGCCAATTGTTAACTAAATCATCGACTAGTTTATGAATTTTAAAATTTACTCTGAACATTGATATTGTTAAATGTTAATGATAACGACTATTTCCTATATCCTTACAGCATCATTGGGATTTTGATCTGTGTCGGTTATCTCTGTTATAGGACACGCAAAAGAAGGTAACAGTTACTCATTTTTTGGAAAATGTTTTAGTTTTGTTATATTTCATCAACTGTATATTCTCAATTCAAATCGACAGTCTGGATAACGAGAGACAATATGTTATTTTCAAATCAGCTAATTGTTTAATCTTAGCATTAGAGTAAGCTATAATAAAACTTGATAGACCGTCTCGAAAATGTGTTCAAATATCCAACACTGGACCATAAATAAGGATGTAAATAATTAGGTTGTGGTGAATTAAGATATGAACAAAAGGAGAGAACAGAAAAAAACAAATTGTGAAATGATTGACACTTGAAAGACGATAACTGCTAAACCAGATTTTCAGTCTTGAAAATGTTATTAAAGGAAACTAAATCTTCACAATCCACAACATCTGGTGAATTGATAAATAAACAGAACTCCTGTAGAATAATTATACGATTATGCTTCTTTCATTACAGTGGAAAAAAGCCGACAGATATGAACATGGTATGTAGACTTACGTTAGTTTAGTCAACATCTGTTTACAATCATAGTTTGCATTTGGAATTTGGACGTTGGAAAAAGATATATAGAGATTATTAACCAAGTGTGTTTCTGTATCAGCAATATCATATTTTTGATTAAAATTTGTATAATCGAGCCTTTGGGGAGCATACATGTAATACAATACTTATTTTTAAACATTTAAGGTATAATATCTGTCCAAGTAGAAACATTAATATTGACAAGATGGATGCTTATATGGGTGGCAATGTAAATTGTCCTTATTATTATAATAATGCTTCATAACATATCTAGGTTATGCTTATATACATATACATGTAGGCAATAAATGTATTGATTTATAATTTGATATGAAATGTTGAAGAAATACTTTTTCTGTTACTCTTCTAGATGGAACCAATGATGTGACTGGACGTCTCACAGGTGACCAGTCACGAAGGCCAGACGTTTCTCAGAGGTAGAAGGACAATGTCTCAAAGTCTAGGAAGAACGCTTCACAGTTTTCCCATGACGACAAAACATAGCTGACTTGATTTGAATTATACTTGTATTATTGTAGTCGCTAATGCATGAAACCTTGAGTACTCTTGCGCTGAGCATCTAGAATGTATCCTTAGTATCATTGTAGTCGCTAATGCATGAAACCTTGAGTACTCTTGAACTGGGCATTCATAGCTAATCGTTGATTTAAAACCTTGTGATGGAGAAGTGTTCTAAAATCCTGACCTCAAATTACCTCACGGTTTTTATTGTATACTTATTTAACATATATTCCATGTGAAACATATACCAGAAGCAGAACTGCATTTCTTTGTATGATGTTGTTACTTGTACACTTATAGTTTTGAAGAATCCGTTTGTCTATATACTGTGTTTTATTTCGTGAATGTATTTGATTTGTAACATGTAGATAAACTACATGTTAACATTATCCATAGAAACCGACTGCTTGAATGGTAGACTTGATCAATTCTCTAAACATATTTTCGTACCAAATGTTGTTTAACGCAGAATTCTTGTGCACAGACAGTTTTACACATTTTGGTTATATGTGTGTCCTACCCTGTGTCATTGTCTCCTCTTTAGGACCAAAGCAGAAATGTCTAATAAAAGTTGTTTAAATCTAAAATCGTGTGATCTGCACCATTGACCAATAAGGGTTATCAAGTTTTGATTTGTGAACCGGTGACAGATTTGTTTTGATTGACCGGTTTGATTTGAACATATTCTTCAGTGAAGAAAGGGATTAGGAACAAGTTATCCAACTAAGTTAACCTTCTCCCAACTTGTGACAAAAATACAATCTAAGGTATATCTAAGAGATTCCAAGAACTAGTAAGCTGATGCATTGTCTTCAGAGCCTGTGGTTGATGGGTTTATAGGCTTGACCTAGAACCTCCTTTTTCTGTTTTGCAAGGTAAACATTTTAAGACAAGTGCAATATGTTTAGTGATACTACTAAAACGTTGTATTAAATGGTGAGCAATGAAATACTGGGATTTATCAGTGAAATGAACTGTCTATCAAGCTACAGTGAAAATAACTTATATTTTCACTGCTAATGGTGACTGATATAGTCTGATGTCATAAAACAATGGTATCACGCGGTGAATTGGCTTATGGCGTCACAGTGTTATTGTGGTGACGGGATGTTCCTAGCGGCCGCTCAGCGTTAAAACGACCCTTTTCTGACTTAATTATATGGATAATATCATATAATAAATATAATATCCGTCAATTCTTGACAAATACCATGTTTATCTCATCTCGTGAAAATATAACCTTTCTATCTCACTCGGTGAGATAAACATGGTATTAGTCAAGAAAAGACAGATATCCTCTATATATTATATAATATTGAATAATATGATGTTATTTATTTATTTTATACATTTATTAGAACAATGATCTGTTCTTTATTTGCTTTTCCATACCATTCTTAGAAACTGTTTGTTTCCAGTCATAATACAAGTAATAAAATACTGATATCTATTTTCGTTTGTTTGTAACAAGATATAGCTAAAGTTGTTAACATGTTAAACGAGGTATATATTCTCAAAGAGTTTCTTTTTATTAGAATTTGTTTTCCTCATTTTTAAAATTGTAATGTGAAAAATGTGAGACCTGAACATTAGTTGAAGTATCATTGGGTACTCAAAGCTAACTTATGGAATACTTTCTCTTTTTATCTGGATTATACTTTGTCATTATTTGTACCACTTTTGTGAAACCTTTCCTGAACAGAATGTCTAGGGACGATTGCTTGTTTTCAATCTGAATACAGTTAGATCGACTTTTTTATATTGTGTTCATACATACATTATATAAACAAAAAAATGTCGACCTAAATTTATTTAAATGACTTGTTTTTGAATTGGTTTATATTTGATACATTTGGGACAAGAACGGAAAACACAAAATTAATTAAAACAAATTCTACCTGAAAGAAATTGATAAGCGATACATAGAAGAAACATATCCACCTCAACATACATAACGGCAGCGGATCTTAAATAAGACTTCATCTTTTTCTTTTAACCCAACCCAGATACCTGTACAACTATATCAAGTGAGCACAAACGTAAGTTAAGTCACCGATAAACTTAATACATTTATGGAAGCATTTATGTCTAAAAGGGAGACTGGTTTTTTGAACCACTGTGTATTTGTTTTTGCCTGAGAGGTCATGATAAAAGGATGCTTGTCGTCACCAACTCTGAGGAGCATTAGTGTTAGGGCTTCAACTTTAGCCTTGTTTAGTTTTGAGTTCATAGTTTGTTTGCGGATTATTTTAAATTTAACGATGTGCACATCAGAGACACAACATTAAGTGTTTATATGGATATGTAAAGACGATGACAAACGTTTAGCTTATATTCATGAAATATGAATATACGACACATTTAGACAACAGGGCCATGTGTGATGTTTTCATTTGTCTGGGTTAGTAGACAGTCCTAAGCTAGGTGACACACTTCATAAAATCAATATTCCAGAAAGCGTAATCTATGATACTGGTTCCATCTGATCTCTACTTCTTGACCTTTTTGAACATTGTGCATGTAAATTTGAGTAAACCCCATGGTGAGAATATAATATATAATATTTCACAGTATTGACTATTATGTGTAGAGATAATTTAAATATATGATATTATACAGTATTGACTATTATGTGTAGAGAGAATATTATAAAATGTTATCCTGGTACTTTACGTCCGGTAAGAATCGTTTTCACGCCTAGCGGCCGCTGGAATAACCCCTTCACAATAACACTGTGACGTCATAAGCCAATTCGCTGCGTCAGAGCATTGTCTTATGACCTCAAATAACATCAGTCACTGATTGCAGTGAAAAATAAGTTATTTCAACTGTAGCTTGATAGACAGTTTATTTCTCTGATAACCAAAAGTATTTGATTGCTCGTCATACAATATATAATAATATTTAATCTTAATTATTGTGATATTATTATTCATTTTATTTTAATAATTGTTATACATTTATGAACGCAACGATCTGTTTTATATTTGTTTTTATTATTTAAAAAAATATGTATCTATGTAATCTCATTTGAATTGAAATAAAAAAAAAACCCAACTGAACTCTTGTTTATATGTTTGTAACTTGTAAACAGTTATACATTCACTAAGGTTTTCTTTTCATTGGAACATTGTTTTCCTCATTTTAAAAAAAAACAATGTTAACAATGTGAGACCTGGACATTAGTCGAATGATCATTGAGTCCTCAAGGCACACGTATTGCATATCTTCTCTTTTTGTCCGGATTATCAAGTGCTATCATTCGTACCACTTTTGTGAAAACTGTGCTGAACTGAAGACTTTTCCAATGTTTATGGACTATTGCTTGTTTTCAATTTAGATACGATTGGATCGACTTCTCTATTTTATGTTCGTACGTACATTATATACAAAAATGTTGATCTAAATTTATTGAGATAAGCTTGTTTTGAATTGGTACATATTTGTGATTCGGAACAAGAACACAAAACCAAAAATTATTATTTTTAAATATACATATATAAAAGAAATCGTTGGCGATGATTGTACAAACCTACACAAGCAAGTTTAAACTAGAATAGACTTCATTTTGTACCCTTTTCGGTTATATCTGTGCTTGCAATTCTTGACCTCCAAAAGGGAAAATAAAAGGTCAATAGTGTGTATCCTATTCTAATGCACACAATTCGGACTGTATAGTTCATAATTCATTTCATGTTTTGTTAATGTCTTGAAATTGTTTGTGAGTTACAACATTTAATAGGTCCATACTGACAGGATACATGTTATATACTTTCCGTATTACATCATCCACAAGTTGCGATTTGTCATGTTTGTGTTTTTTGTGATAGACACAGTAGAGACAGTAGACAAGTTTTTTTCACTGGGATATCGGAAATGTGCTAAAACATAAAAGAAACGTATCCACCTCAACACATACACCGTTAGCGGATCTTAAACTATACTTCTCCTTTTTCTCTTAAACAACTTTAATCCAAATACCTGTACAATTCAAACACCTGATCACATGTCAGGAAGTCACCAATAAACTGAATACAGGTATGAAAGCATTTATTTCTAAAATGTACACTGATGCATTGAACCACTGAGTGTGTATTTGTATTTGCCGGTGAGTTCAAGATAAGAGGATACTCACTGTTACTAACTCTTTCTACTGATGGGCATTAGTGTATTATGGCTTTAACTGTTGCTTTGTTAAGTTTAGAGTTCATAGTTTAGTTGCGGATGATTTTAAATTTAACGATGTACACATCAGAGAAACAACACAAAATTAAAGTGGTGAAATGAAACGGATAAGTTAAGACAATGACGTACGTTTAGCTTATATACATGATATTTGAAAATACATGTCGACAAGATGGTCATGAATGTTTTTCCTTTTTCTGGGTGAGAAGATTGTCAAAACCTTTCCAAATGAATCATCATCAAGTAGGTGAAGAGAGCGGAGGTCATTAAAGCTTGTTTTAAAGGGGCAGTAGCACGTTTTTTGCAAATGTTATTTTTTCAAATTTCCAATGTATAATGATAGTGTATGTAATTTATATTTACTTCAGAGGATAAAACATCTTATTACACAAACCAATTATCCGTAGTTGTAATAACGGTGTTGCGTATCAAGCAAAACTTGCATGTCGGCGATTTTAATGTGAACACATTTTATCATTTCGAATGTCCTGTATTCATGAATGATAACGCTCGGCCTCACCGTTCTCGACTTGTGATTGAGTTTCTAAAGAACAATGCAGTATCCAAACTTCCATGGCCTGCCATGAGCCCTGGTATCAATCCACTGGAACACATTTGATATATATGATTGGACGCCGAGTGCAGTACAGGATTTAGTCGGTTTAGAAGCAGCTGTACATCATGAGTGGCAGCTGTTACCTCTGACTCACCACAATGAAGCAATCATCCGGGCATCTGGTGGATACACCCGTTATTGATAACGTGATGGTAATTTGTTTCCTTAAGACAACAAAGAACAGTTTCCAACTGCTTAACAAACATTTTCACCGTTTTTGAAGTTTACAGAGTAATAGTTGTACAAGAGTGAGTTTTCAAGTAAAACCACTGTTCATGTTCATCTGGCAATATAATGATATACATGTTACACATTGTATTCAGTGTTGTGTTTTGTTTAGCTAAGATAATGCACTTTCATAAAATAACAGCGTTTCTTCGATTAAGTTCACAAGATTTTCACAGTGGTTAGGCATCGTCACACACATCTGAAAAGAGGAGGTGGTGCTTGAATAAGTTCTTTGTGTATATATTGATATTTCTCTCAAATATGTTGCTTACATTATTGCTAACCTCTCAAGTGTGGTATAAACATGAGTTAGGATTTTGTTATTATTCTAATACTACTACTTATAATAAAAAAACCACATCGTCCTCCCTACAATGTCAATTCTTGTTTGTGCACCTGACACCCGGCAGACACTGTGTAGCACCAGTTCAAGCGTTGTTCTATCTGTATCATGCTGAGCCAAGTAACACCTGACACCCGGCAGACACTGTGTAGCACCAGTTCAAGCGTTGTTCTATCTGTATCATGCTGAGCGCCAAGTAACACCTGACACCCGGCAGACACAGTGTAGCACCAGTTCAAGCGTTGTTCTATCTGTATCATGCTGAGCGCCAAGTAACACCTGCCACCCGGCAGACACTGTGTAGCACCAGTTCAAGCGTTGTTCTATCTCTATCATGCTGAGCACCAAGTAACACCTGACACCCGGCAGACACAGTGTAGCACCAGTTCAAGCGTTGTTCTATCTGTATCATGCTGAGCGCCAAGTTACACCTGACACCCGGCAGACACTGTGTAGCACCAGTTCAAGCGTTGTTCTATCTCTATCATGCTGAGCGCCAAGTAACACCTGACACCCGGCAGACACTGTGTAGCACCAGTTCAAGCGTTGTCTATCTGTATCATGCTGATCACCAAGTAACACCTGACACCCGGCAGACACTGTGTAGCACCAGTTCAAGCGTTGTTCTATCTCTATCATGCTGAGCGCCAAGTAACACCTGACACCCGGCAGACACTGTGTAGCACCAGTTCAAGCGTTGTTCTATCTGTATCATGCTGAGCACCAAGTAACACCTGACACCCGGCAGACACTGTGTAGCACCAGTTCAAGCGTTGTTCTATCTGTATCATGCTGAGCACCAAGTAACACCTGACACCCGGCAGACACTGTGTAGCACCAGTTCAAGCGTTGTTCTATCTGTATCATGCTGAACACCAAGTAACACCTGACATCCGGCAGACACTGTGTAGCACCAGTTCAAGCGTTGTTCTATCTTTATCATGCTGAGCGCCAAGTAACACCTGACACCCGGCAGACACAGTGTAGCACCAGTTCAAACGTTGTTCTATCTGTATCATGCTGAGCGCCAAGTAACACCTGACACCCTGCAGACACTGTGTAGCACCAGTTCAAGCGTTGTTCTATCTGTATCATGCTGAGCACCTAGTAACACCTGACACCCGACAGACACTGTGTAGCACCAGTTCAAGCGTTGTTCTATCTGTATCATGCTGAACACCAAGTAACACCTGACACCCGGCAGACACTGTGTAGCACCAGTTCAAGCGTTGTTCTATCTCTATCATGCTGAGCACCAAGTAACACCTGACACCCGGCAGACACAGTGTAGCACCAGTTCAAGCGTTGTTCTATCTGTATCATGCTGAGCGCCAAGTAACACCTGACACCCGGCAGACACTGTGTAGCACCAGTTCAAGCGTTGTTCTATCTCTATCATGCTGAGCGCCAAGTAACACCTGACACCCGGCAGACACTGTGTAGCACCAGTTCAAGCGTTGTCTATCTGTATCATGCTGATCACCAAGTAACACCTGACACCCGGCAGACACTGTGTAGCACCAGTTCAAGCGTTGTTCTATCTCTATCATGCTGAGCGCCAAGTAACACCTGACACCCGGCAGACACTGTGTAGCACCAGTTCAAGCGTTGTTCTATCTGTATCATGCTGAGCACCAAGTAACACCTGACACCCGGCAGACACTGTGTAGCACCAGTTCAAGCGTTGTTCTATCTGTATCATGCTGAGCACCAAGTAACACCTGACACCCGGCAGACACTGTGTAGCACCAGTTCAAGCGTTGTTCTATCTGTATCATGCTGAACACCAAGTAACACCTCACATCCGGCAGACACTGTGTAGCACCAGTTCAAGCGTTGTTCTATCTTTATCATGCTGAGCGCCAAGTAACACCTGACACCCGGCAGACACAGTGTAGCACCAGTTCAAACGTTGTTCTATCTGTATCATGCTGAGCGCCAAGTAACACCTGACACCCTGCAGACACTGTGTAGCACCAGTTCAAGCGTTGTTCTATCTGTATCATGCTGAGCACCTAGTAACACCTGACACCCGACAGACACTGTGTAGCACCAGTTCAAGCGTTGTTCTATCTGTATCATGCTGAACACCAAGTAACACCTGACACCCGGCAGACACTGTGTAGCACCAGTTCAAGCGTTGTTCTATCTCTATCATGCTGAGCGCCAAGTAACACCTGACACCCGGCAGACACTGTGTAGCACCAGTTCAAGCGTTGTTATATCTGTATCATGCTGAGCACCAAGTAACACCTGACACCCGGCAGACACTGTGTAGCACCAGTTCAAGCGTTGTTCTATCTGTATCATGCTGAACACCAAGTAACACCTGACACCCGGCAGACACTGTGTAGCACCAGTTCAAGCGTTGTTCTATCTGTATCATGCTGAGCACCAAGTAACACCTGACACCCGACAGACACTGTGTAGCACCAGTTCAAGCGTTGTTCTATCTGTATCATGCTGAGCACCAAGTAACACCTGACACCCGGCAGACACTGTGTAGCACCAGTTCAAGCGTTATTATATCTGTATCATGCTGAGCGCCAAGTAACACCTGACACCCGGCAGACACAGTGTAGCACCAGTTCAAGCGTTGTTCTATCTGTATCATGCTGAGCACCAAGTAACACCTGACACCCGTCAGACACTGTGTAGCACCAGTTCAAATGTTGTTCTATTTTTATCATGCTGAGCGCCAAGCAAGGAAGCAACACAACTTTTTACATATTTTAGTATGACGGGGGCAGGATTCGAACCCCGACCTACCTGTTGATGCTGGGATGCTCTATGAACTGGACATCATCCCCTGTATAAATCTGCTTCTGGCAAATCTTTGAATGGTCAGTTTTAGTTCAGTAAAGACGAGTATTATGGGTTGTTTGTCTTTCTGAACTATTTTCTTCTGAATGAAATATGTTAACAAGTTTATATGAAATGTAGTTATATCCATTAAAAACATTAGTAAATTCCATTTATCCAGTTATGTTGTTTATGTCTTTTAAATATTAGTTTAGTTAGTGTTTTTAGAATCGGAATTAGTAATAAGAATAGTAAGTTTATTAAGTTATTCTATTAGATTTTGATAATTTAATATTAAAGTTAAGTATTTAGTATTTTATTTTTTTCATTAATTATAATTTCGATCAATTTCTTTACTAAAGCAAGCCATTGTCTTGATTTATAGATAGCTTAGCATAGCCTCTACCAACAACAGCCATTTCACTCAAAACCCGAGTTATCTCCCTTCAAACGCCCCTCTCTCTTACAGCCCAGCTTGCCCTCTGTAATCTTGGTTTATATCGTTCAAGTTGCAGGTTTGTAACGCAGTCAGTATGATACATTATGTTGGTAATTATCACCGGTGGACATAAACTTTGGTAGTTATTTCTTTGAGGTTGTATCTTGGAGTGCTGAGACTTCATATTCGTATTACTGATTACTATGTGATTGTGACCATACACTGACGTATGTCTATTGTGAACCTGCTGTCACGTAGCGGGTTCACAATATAGTCTACAGTAAACTGTGTCAAGACTCTCATCCCAGTAGTTGATCTTCTCTTTTAAAAGAAGAATTCCTATACACACTGCAACATATGTCTCCAGTTGTTTGTCTCCTGCTTGTCTTGGGTTGTCAGGGTTTTAAAGAGGATTACACGAAACATCACTAATTTCAAGAAAAACTTACTTTGTCCAAGGTTTCACAAATTAAAACATAAATTTTCATAATTTTCTGAAAGCTTGACATGCACAGTGACATGGCTATACCTTGAATATTGTTCGTCAGTTTCTCTCTCGCCTACCTAATCAGGTAATAAGGCGTCAACATGGGAATAAGAGGCATTATAACTCTTAAATTCAATTTCGATTTTTTGAATAGGTTGAATCAGAATTCAACAAATGTGTAGAGAAGAGCAACTTTTTGCATTATATGTTTACAATACAATGACAAGGATAAAATACACAAAACTATACAAAATCAAAAGGTTTAATTCATATTGTATTTAAAGAAAGGTAATTTGATAATAAGTATTCCTCCTGTTTACCAGCACCTAAATATAACTAATTAAGTATATAGAGTACATGTAACTCTCTTGTGTAGTGTAATGCTACACCACACATGTATTGGACTATTGTGATGCATCCTCTGTTACAATACACCTGCTGATAGAAGATATATACATATGTAGATATGTAATTTAACTATAGGTTGACAATATTTCTCAGTTTAACCTACATTGCGCTCCAGTTGTTCTCTTAAATTGACCAGTTTATTATCACAGGTGAGTATAAGTAGTTTTGGCATGTAAATTAGAAGCCTTTCTTCAATTCATACCCAACGGAGGTTAGTGAACTATTAACTGAAAATGAAATCTACGTTTTTCATGTTTGAGCAATTTAGCATCCAGGTAAGTTGTTTCTAACAGAGCATTCGATCTGTTCTGTGACTTTTAGTAGGACTATAATTCATTCTCCAGCCTGATGGGAGAACCAAGAAATGCGGGCAAGTGATATCAGGGGTTACGTCGTAGAGTTTTAAGTTGAGATCTTTGTGGTCACAGGATGCCTTTTTCATCGCGAAGTCATAATCTATTTAAAAATATGCTAAAATGTCTCAATAGTACTTCAGACTTATTATAGGATTATCCCTTCTGTAATTGTATATCAATGATTCAAGATTCAAAATTCATTTATTAAGCTCAATTGCCACCAACGGTGGTACAAGAGCAATACAGTTATACAAACATATATACATGAATTAATCAAGACAGCAGAGAAAGACAAATATACACATACAGATCCATGTAAATACATATTATCTATTACGTCTATGAAATATTTACATAAAATATACATTCATCAAACAAACAAAAAACAAAAAAAAATTCTTTTAGCAGTTCTTAAAGATAATGTTTATAAATTTTGCAAGTTTCTTAAGTACTCTAATATCATTATTCGCCATTAGTTTTTTAAATTTAATCAGGTTCGGCCAAGTGTAAAAACAGCTTTCAATTAGTAAGGATCTTTCATTATTCAGTTTAGGACATTTAAGTAAATAATGGTACTCGTCACCGATTGAAGGGGAGTTACAGAGCTTGTATATTCTATCATGTTTAACAATATTTTGCCAGCGTCCAATTTCTATGGGTAGTCTATGGTTAGTGATTCTAAATCGAAGTATTGGGGTTGAAATGGTTTTAGGAAGAAATAAATATTTTTCAAAACTTGGTAATTCTTTTAGAAGTTGGTAGTACTGTCCCTTTGAGCTAGATGTTACATCAGTACGCCAAGATTGATAAAATTGATCTGTTAGAATTGATTCGATTCGCAGGAGTAACCAAGAGGTATAACATGCTGTTGGATTTTTAAATATATACGACCAGCCACAAGTGTCTATTATATGTTTAACATGTACTATCCATGGATTAGTACCAATATTATTAGTAAAATTGAAGGAAATGAATCAATAGAGAACTTGAGATAACTTTACCTTTTCGTTATTGCCCGCTAATTTATGCCAGTATGAGATCATTCTTTTTGCTATTTGTATTGACAAAGGAGTCCTACCGAGCTCTCCATAGAGCATATATGACGGGGTAGAAGATTTTAAACCTGCAGCTAATTTCAGAAATTTCAAATGGGTTCTTTCAATTATGGACGTATTTTCATATCCCCATACCTCACACCCATACAATAAAATAGGTACAACCATGGCATCAAATGCCGGTAATAGGCAATCAAGTGGCATATTTATATTTCGCGCTCTTTTTAATAGACAAAACATCGCCTTTGAGGCGCTTTCTGCGATAGATTTCAACCCAGCTAACATTCTTCTATTTCGGTGAAACTTAATACCAAGGTAGACGTAATCATCAACTATATCTAAACGGGAGTTGCCAAACATAAATTTGAATTTGCAGTTTTTTGAGGGGCCACTTCCAAAAATTAGAATTTTCGTTTTTGAAATATTTACTTTTAGATTCCATTTAACACAATACTTGGAAAAAGCGTTGAGGGAATTTTGAAGGCCTTTAGGTGTATCACTAAAGAGGGCGGTATCGTCTGCGTACAACAATGAAAGAAACGTTATACACAAAGATATATCATCGCCTGACTTAGTTTCAATGCTTATACCGGAGCAATCATTTTCATGCAAATATTGTTCAATGTCGTTTATAAAGATACAAAAAAGTAAAGGTGAAAGGTTTTCTCCCTGACGTACACCGGATCGGCAGGGGAACAGATCAGATACTTCATGGTTAAATGTGACAGAGGATTTTATATTGCGGTACATATTTGTAACTAGAGTCATAAATTTTCCTTCAATTCCGGATTTCATCATTTTAAACCACAAGCCAGCTCTCCAGACGGTATCAAATGCCTTTGAAAAATCAATGAAAACGCAGAACAGTTTTCTTTTTAATGATTTCAGTAACTGATTAAGTATATGAAGTAAGTATATATTGTCAATGGTGGAGAAACCTTTTCTGAAACCTGCCTGAGAAGGGTTTAAAATTTGATTCGTTTCAAGGAATAGTGTCAATCTAATGTTCATGATACTCGTAAAAAGTTTACCGAAACAGCTCAAAATTGTAATCGGGCGGTAGGAGTTTGGATCTTCAGCATTACCTTTGCCTTTATAAATCGGTTTAATAGTACCATTTAACCAGGCTTCGGGCATAACACCCGATTCGAATATAAGATTGAAATATTCAACTAAGAACGGAAGTAGTATTTCATAGGAATCAATCAAATAATCATTTTCTACCATATCAAGTCCTGATGCTTTATTCCGTTTAAGATGTTTCACTGCTTTGACTATTTCTTCTTCGGTAATATCAGAATTAAGTAGATAGGTATCGAGGCTATGATCCTTTCCAATATCATAATTGATATCTGGTTGTTCCACTCTTGGATTATTTAGTTCTTTATAGAACTCAAAAAAATCTTTTAAATTTGGGGAAACAGCGTTTTTCTTTTTCTGACTAGTATTTATCATTTTCCAAAATTCTTTAGGGGAGCGTTTCTTATTTTCCCTAAATAAATCAGTTAATGATTTTTTATATTTTCTAATGTATTTATTCATACACTTTTTATATTCGCTGGAAATTTGCTTTAAATGGGATCTATTCGTTTGGGATTTGGAATTTTTATACTTTCGTTTAGATTTATTAAATCTTTTTCTCATTTTCCTACATTCACTGCCAAACCCGGGTTTACTATGAGTTCCTCTTACAGGCTTCGTTGATTCTGATGAAATCCGTTTAACCCCGAGCGTTTCTCGTGCAGCGTTGACTAGCATGTGCGTGATATCGTCAGTCAGGCAGTTTACTACTATGGGGTCAGCGTGACCCGTGCGCGCTAACTGTGCTTGGTCGGTCAATATGTCGAGGGATGACAAGTCGATTTTCTCACAAAACAATTTGCTTTTCGAAGTATCATATCGCCTAGGGATCCTAGAACTGTTATCGGGAGTTGAAACATTCGGGCTAATATTACGTTCTGAAGCGTTGTTTGTGTCATCAGCAAGTAAAGTAAATTGGATTGGGCAATGTACATCCGAAAAGAGAGGCGAAATTTCAAGAATATCAAAATCAATAACAAGCGGTAACAAATGAACAGATGCAAGTAAGTAGTCTACAACCGATTTGTCTTTACAAGTATTACTACCAATATTCATATCATTTCCTATTCTACCGTTGCATATGAACAGATTTAAATTTTTACACATTTCAATAAGCTTATGTCCAAAATTGTTTATTCTACCTCCGTCTTGGGACTTTCTGTTAATAGGCAGATTTAATTCTTCCAATACACCTTTAGGATGAAACATGTTATCATTTTCCGGGATATCAATGTTAAATTCTTCTATTATGTGTTTATCAAATTCACAGTATTCACAAGCAACGCTAGTTCTGGCATTAAAATCACCAACTAGGAAGACATAGTCAGTTTTTGAGAGATAATATAAAGCAGATTCTTCTACATTGATAAAAGCATCATGTGTTACATATCTGGAACCCTCTGGGGGAATGTATACACTACCAATATATATGTCTTGGTCAATGTTAAAAAGTACTTTTGACAATTTTATCCAAAACACAAACTCATTTTTCTGATCAGCTGGAAATATCAAGTTTTTTTTTATACTTATCCTTTACTGCGAATCCTATTCCCCCAGATTTCCTAGTTGATTTTTGTCTGTGTTCCAGATGAATTGTGAAGCCATCAATAATTATATCATCTAACATATCAGTCTTTGTCTCTTGGAGACAAATAACATAATTTTTATCTAGCAGATCAGTAAATTCTTTGTAGTGTAATCTATTCCTCAGTCCACAAACATTTATGGAGGTAAAATGCAATTTCTTAGGTTTTGATTTCATATCATCATCATCATCATCATCATCATCATCATCATCATCATCACTATCATCATTATCATTACCATTATCATCATCACTATCACCATCATCATCATCATCATCATCATTAAACACATGAATGGAATCATTGGTTTGTCTATCATCATAACTCTTATCAACAGAGTAAACCTCATTTCCTTCAACACTGACATAATGGTCAACTATGACATAATCTACATCAGCACATTGGTTTGGATAACTTGGTAGGATTCAACTGATCTTGCACTCTCAGGTAGATATACATTTCTATCAATAATCAACTTATGATTTTTACTAATTTCATTATTTCCTAAGAAATTACCATTGTCAGTCATAAAATGGGTTTCTTTTTCAATTGCAATATATTTAGCATACATGTTTTTGACATCATTAACACAACTTCCTTCTTTACATAAAAATCCTTTGGATTTCATACATTTGGTATTGTTTTGATCAAGTGTTTCCATTTCAAATGATTTTAAAATAGCACAATTCACACCTAGTTCATCTTCAGTTTGTTTTGTTAAGGCACACTTAGTATTGTTTTTGGCACATGTTTCATCTTCAGTTTGTTTTGTTATAGCACATTTAATATTGTTTTTAACACATAATTCATCTCCAGTTTGTTTTGTAATAGCACATTTGATATTGTTTTTAATACAGATTTCCTTTTCAGTTTGTTTTGTTATAGCACATTTGATGTTGAGTTTATCACTTAATTCCTCTTCAGTTGGTTCTGTTACAGCACATTTAATATTGGGTTTATCACAGGTTTCCTCTTCAGTTGGTTCTATTATAGCACACTTGATATTGTTTCTATCACATTCCTCTTCAGTTTATTTTGTTATAGCACATTTGATATTGTTTTTCACACACATTTCTTCTTCAGGTGGTTTTGTTATAGCACATTTGATATTGTTTTTCACACACATTTCTTCTTCAGGTGGTTTTGTTATAGCACATTTGATATTGTTTTTCATACACATTTCTTCTTCAGTTGGTTTTGTTGTAATACATTCAGGTTTGGTTAAATTACACTTTTCTTCAAGTGATTTGGTGGTAGCACAGTTGATGAAATTTTTATTGAAACATATCTTCCCTGTACATGGTTTGTATTTAACACTTGAAATATTGTCAACTGTTGCATAATTTTTGGTGTTAACACATATGATACTGTTTTTGTTTACATCATTCTTTTTAACTGTTAATTGTGTCATTACAACATGCTTTGTTTTCAGATATAAGATATATGCAGTTACATTGTTTATTTGCAGACACACATTGTGTCACATTCCTGTTTCCTTCATAACATGTATTTTTATCAGAGTAGCAATGCTGTAATGGATCATATTGGGGATTGTAGTCTACTGGGGGCTCATGTCCACCTAGCCTGTCCTATACAGGGTGGGTCCTGGGGGTAGAGTGTACTGGGGGTGGCTGCTCCCTTTGATAACGACTCTAGTAAATAATGACACCAGATTTAATACAACCTGTACACTGTCAGCAGGCTAATCAATCTTCTAACTACTGTACACCTGATAAATTGAATCAACACGACCTGAATAGAGAAATGTTTAACACGACAACATGATATGGACGTTATACATATTGTGTTGTGTCTTGATTATATATTTAAAAAAACACACCTCTCTCAAAACACTCTCTCAACACACACACCTGTGACAAGTTACAACAGCCATGATACTTTTGATCACTGACTGCATAGTTGTGCTGCGGTTCTAATCTATTTACTAGTTTTCTTTGATTGAACGCTTGAGCATAGTTTGTCTATTTTTGTTACGTATTCTCAGGAATATTTAACACCCTTCAGCAAACATTTAAGATAACAAAAGAAAGAACGAAAGTATACACTGTCGGCCAAAAGTAACGCCCACTAGATATCTTATCAGATATCATAAAAACTATAATGAACAGACTTTCAATATTATAGCATAATGAAGTTGCACCATTTCTGCATAAAATATTTGATTTCAGAACTTCATGTCACGAAAGAATGGCGATTGTTGAAATGAGAAAACAATAATTGTTCAGTTTTCGATCAGTGCTTGGTCAGAGAAACATTTTTAAAAGATTTGCATACAACCACGAGCAACAATATAGGCACGCATTCGCATTACAGTGGTGATGATGCTACAGATGTACGTGGTTACGGTGCGCAAGTGAATCAACCGAAAATAGCCGTCTTCATTGGGCGTGGTTTTCATGAATGTTATCGACTCGAATCACAGTTTTCCACGATTTCATTGGACTTAGTTATATTATATCATATTAGTTATTGCTTCACCATAACGTGGAGACCACCATTAATTATATTTAAGAAATTATTGAGTCTTTCATTTTAAGGAAAATCAAGTAGGCGTTTCCTTTTTCCCGGCAGTGTAACCTGAAAAAATCTTTAAACACACTTTATCAACATGGATCATCCCAACATACTGGTGAAGGTGTTTCGAGGATTTTATTCTTAAAATCGTCTTGTTCTGAGGATATTCTATGTAGGTTCTTGAACATGTATTGCCGATTGTGTTAAACATCTTCAAACTTTACAGTCACATTCCTCTGTTGAATTCCTTCCCATTTTGAACAAGACAAGCCTTTAAAAAGACAAGCTTGGGGCACCTGGGTAGATGTAGTGTATGGAACGTGAGGCGGTGATTTGTTCGTGGGGTGTGATTCAAGGTGAATATGGGTGCTGGATGGACTGGATGGATGTCCGACAATGTATGATGAAAGGGTTGAGGAAGAATATACAATTAAGGAAGGAAGTATTGCGTGAGGAAAAGCTGAAGGAGTCATTCTATATATTCTATTCTATATTTCGGTTTAGCTAGTTTTGTATCAGAACCTTCAACAACTGTATGAAACCTTATCTTGATTTAACTTCAAGTAACATATTCAAATTAAATTTCATATTGTCATTAATCAGAGTTCCCCGCATAACTATTGACATTACAAAGGTTGGCGTAAGACCTACTCGTGTAACATCTAACAGGTGACATAAGCTTGCATACATATTACCTGAGATAAGTTTTACTCACTCTTAATGAAAGTGCACATGTAAATATATCTATTTTACAAAATTCGAAAGTCTGCATAAGAGTGAGTGAGTGAGTTATTGTTTAACGCCGCTTCGGCAGTATTGCAGCCATTAGCGGCGATCTGCATAAGAAGTCCTGATTGGTGTTGTCCGATAGTCCTGTCACAAAGTGACTGTGGTGCCCAGAAACAACAGAGGAATTATTTTACCCGAAACAAAGTTTATTACACAAAACCTAAAATAAAGATTGACAAAGTAAACACGAAACACGTGGGGTGTTGACACGGGGTCATAGGCCTGATCCGGTACCTGAAACAGTAGAGATGATAGTGCTTGCTAGCTGGGTGCACAGGTGCCATGCAAACTGCCAGGTGCTGAAGTGATGTTAGTGTCGGTTAGCTCCAGTTAGCTTAGGGACAGCTGCAACACACACAAAATCTCATAAGTTATGACTGACAGTAGAGCCTATGACGTCGTGTCGTACCAAAAATAAATAACAGCCTACATCTACCCTTGAAACGCTACATAGAAAACATGGTCAACACTACAAACCACAAGCTAGTAAGCTTATGAATTCACGAGAGTCACCTTGGACTGCAACTACATTTACCACCTACGCTGAATATATCATCACTAGCTTATCATTAACAGTGATATAAGGTCAAACGTAAATGTATTGAATGCCTGATGAAGTATACAGCTCTGCCCAAATACACAGCTTATGAACACAATTAAACAAGATTTCAGCACACAAGTTTCAAGAGTCACACCAATTCACTTAATCACCAAAACATCAATATTCAACAAACACACATTTGAAAAGACATGTCTCAAATCAAAATATATCTCACAGCGTGCACGGACCTGTCCGTCCAAAGCACCCACTAATATCCCCGGCGGCCCGTGGAATATGCGGGCCTAACTGCCCTGGCATATACACCTACACCGGAACACACACACACACACATAGTGCGGCGCAGACTGGACGAACCAGTCACCAAAACACTCTCCAACTTAAAGCCTGTACATCAATCACCAGACTTTACAGTCAATGCCCGTGAGAGTCAATCACAACACTCGCACCCAAAGTACGGCCTGGTCCGCTCCACATCATGACCATCACACTCGCCGGTCCGTGCCGAAGTGCCTCAGATTCTGGACCCGGACGTGGATGAACTACAACACATCCATATAAAACTACAGTTACTCTCATTCAATAAATACCACCCCTAATTCCTCCCATAACATGCATGCAAGATCAAGAACACCAACCATACACAAATCCCACATGTTAACAATTATCACAAAATTTAATACTATTTAGTGTTACTAATTAACGTCATTAACGTATAAACCTAAAGACATAATACACATGAACTCACCTGTCCCTTGGAGAAAACGCCCAATGTACCGATTACCTGTGGGGGTCAACTTCCCTACAGCGTCATCCACCTGTACAATAAATAGCATTGTTAATCAAGTCAAACATTCTATATTACAGAGTGAAGTGCAAACTGCTATATCAGTCAAAACTTACAGTTTTACACGGCAATCCAACATCCAAACAATTCAAGTAAAAAGCGGCCAGTGAGTTCCCTCTCACCACCTAACCCTTTTATAGCGTTAGCTACTGTCGCCCATGCTGCACGTGCAGGGTGGCTCATCCTAGACTTGGTTCGCCAGCTCGCGCCTGCCAGGTTCTATGAAAGCTGAGTTCGTGACATCCTCTCCAAACATCATAACATGTCAATATATCTTATTTTGAAGAATTTTCTGTAACAAATTAGAGCCTAATTAACTATTAACATAGGATTTGAATGTTTAATATATATATTGTCTTAATGTCTAGATCAAGTGTTATTTGTTAGAAATGTATAGACTGGCATTTTAATTGTTTTAAAACCTTTTTTAAAATAGTTTTTATGATTTATTTTCTCTCCATAGAATAACCCTTTGTATCCTACGCTTTGTATAAATAATGCAATATCACATGTTAACAGTCAATTATCACAAAGACCTCGATCGGATGTATTATTCGAAAAAAGTATCACCAAAAGGATTCGGACTTGTTCTAACCATAAGGACAAAATGTAACAGGAGTTCCAAGACAGCAACCAACGCACAACACACCACTACACCGTGTGTTATCATATCAATGTAAAGCTCTCAAACAAATATGTCAATTTACCGTGTGGCGATTATTCTTTTAATTTTTAGATTTTAATCTATGGAGAACCAACTCTATTACATTGCCTTCGCTAGCTCGACATTAGCAAAATTTTTGAAAAGTAGGTCAGTGGTTATGTTTGATTCGTTTCATCGGCATATACACCGACCAAGTGACCGGAGTACATGCACTGTTCTGAAGCCAGGCTTAAAGTTAACAAGTGTATCGGCGTACAAACAGAAAAACGCCATCATCCCTTAAAGCTTAAAGCCTATAAGCTTAAATTAACATGTCATTTAAATGAGAAAACTTTTTTTAAAAATTACTTCCAAACATGAATTGATATTTTATTATCGTGTTAGGCATTGTTTTAAAGAACCAGTATTATTCTTAAATAAATCACTTCGTCAAAGTATCTAGTTGTCAAATGCAAAGTCAAAGAAAATATAGTTATTAAATGTCACATGGATAGCATTTGTAAGCCATTATACGCCACTTTCGCCTGTCATTTCAAACCGAAGCATTCGGATTACGACTTAGGCCTACGCCGGTTTCACCATTTTCAGTGGCGTATGCCGGGTGTTGCGCCGGGTTCTGAATCAATCATTACCAGTAAAACTGTTAACCAAACGGAACGTAGTTTCCGATTCTGGAATGCCAAATAATGTACTTAACTTACAGAAAAGCGCTCTGTTACTTGTGATATTGATTTGAATTGCAGATTACAAGTTTATCATTGATTCTAATCAAACATTGAAGAAAAATTCTATCTAAATGACAAATATCGATAATCAAAATCCACATTTGTTTGTGCCAATTATTTCGGATTACCCACAATGTCACGTGGTTCATAATTTGCTACAGCTTTGGTCATTGGTCAATAGAATTTCTAGATACTAAGACAACGCATATCATTGGCTGAAGGTTCTATTTGAAAATTCCAACAGTATAAAGGGATACATTCACCTTATTACTGCTTGGGGCGTAGGCGCCCCAAGCAATAACCATGCAGACGCAAACATTTTCAGTTCATAATAATACTAATGTTTAATTATTTACTACTAAAATAATACATTGGACATATGATAAGTCTTTCAATGATATTCATTGCTTTAAAGTTTGACCATTAACTTTACAAATAGTTCAAGAGATATTTTTTTTGAGTGAAACAACTATCCATTAGTTGACAAGGCGTTATTTATTTAGTTGATTTTTTAAGAGATTTGGAACAGCCACATGTCGTAATTCATTCTTCGTTTCAATTTGGTTTTTTAAACTTTCGAAACTTAAACTTAAAACAGTGACATTGCCCAACACTGACATATTCGATGATGACGATAAATATCAAGGTCACCAAAATCTGCTGGATTCTCCATCTTGAACGTGCGATATCCCAATGACAAACTTAAGAAGTAGGTTTTATACTGACAAATCTAATTGACCTTCGCTTTGATCTTGAAGATAGTGCCATAGTCACTCAACATTACATTGATATAGGAAGATTTGTATTTGATAGAATTTAGATAGATAGAGAATAACAAATGTTGTTACAGCTGTCGACTGACATTGGTAAAATATGAACGTACACTAGCAGACGATACAATTACAACTACAGTTCTTGGAAATAGGGTCACAAGTAACATTGACACATTGTAAAGTGCGATCATTTCAAGATTATTCAAATTGGAGTTAAGAAAGTGCAAGCATTGAATGTGAGTATCTTGAAAGTGTGACGAGATATACTGATATGTTCTGACAATTCACTCCTTTCACGTCATCAGGGCGGCCTCAATACCAGCGTGGAACGGGGAAATTGTTACATTGAAGGGTTCGAATGTCATGTTTTAGGATTTATCTACAAGTATTACGTGTGTATTTATGTTGTTTCCTTGTGAAGTAATGTTACAACAAAATAAATTTAGATGTAAAATAATCGTTATACTACCTCGTTGCCAGTACATATTATTGCTTATCCGTGTTGGGGGTCTATAAAAGAGTAACACTCCAATACCAGGAGTTACACATTAAACAGTGTTGGGTTTTATCCAACGATTTCTTATCTAATCCTATATGTCATTAGACGGACATATTTCTGAACTCACTACTCTCTAGGTAAACTTGTTTGATTCAGTGAATGATATGAAACCTATTCGACCTTTTACGCCATAAGACTTGCAATTATGCAATATGTAGAGAGTAGGGCTGAGACAGTTGGTTATTTGGAAGCAATCAAATGCAAACTTTCTAAACGTAAGCAACTACCACAAGTCAGATACATTTATCTGTTTTGACTTTCAGTCAAATGATAACATATCTAACCCTATTGTTATCAACTATATGTTAGCCGCAAACCTGAACTGTTTCTGAATTCACTACATTCGGATAGCCATGATATATATATATGTATACTACATGTTAAAAGCTCAACTTGATAATTACGTCACAAGATTGTAAATCTGTGCTGTGAATAGAGCAGGGTTCGGTGAGTTTCCCGGTTGGGATAGCGCAGTGCGTAGCACTTTCGGCTTCGGATCAAGAGGTCCGGGGTTCGAATCCTGTCAGCCGCTGGGCAACTACCCTCACCTACCCTCACCTTACCTCACCTCACCTCACCTTACCTCATCTCACCTCACCTCACCTCACCTACCCTCACCTACCCTCATCTCACCTACCCTCACCTACCCTCACCTACCCTCAACTACCCTCACCTCACCTCGCCTCACCTCACCTCACCTACCCTCACCTCACCTCACCTCACTTCACCTCACCTCACCTACCCTCACCTCACCTCACCTCACCTCACCTCACCTCACCTCACCTCACCTCACCTCACCTCACCTCACCTCACCTCACCTCACCTCACCTCACCTCACTTCACCTCACGTCACCTCACCTCACCTACCCTCACCTCACCTACCCTCAGGTAATGTGTTTTTAAAGTAAATATTTCCTTCACATCAGCATTAACAATCTGTGAAACTGGTTCGTTTTCGTCATATTTGTGGTTTAGTTTCACAGGTGAGTTACAGTTTCAAAAACATTCCAAGTGATGTGTCCAAAAGATGTCTGAACATAATTTTCATTGTATATTCAAATTTTAAGCCTGAGTGAACGCAATTGAGTTTATGGTCAGATTTAGTTGATAAAAAAGGATCACTGTCTTGCTGAAACATAGCACCATGTGTAAGCATGCATAGTTATTGGGATACAGATTAAACGAACTGTCGTCAGTAAGTTTACCACCACTTTGACAAGTTAATCAGATGAATAATTTTTTTTACATAAATGTTAACCAAAGTCATCAGCATCAAACAAAAGGAAATCAAATGGACAATAACAAGCAGGGTGTCAAAACAGATACTTAACATTTGAATTGTGCAAACAGAAGGTTATTCAGAGTGACATTTACACAGTGTACAGTCATACACATGTGCAAGAATAAGTCAGCATATGAATTACGTCAATCGTATAATGACGTTGCCAGGACTATGTTGCCATACTCAAGTTGTTGTTGATTGCATTGATATTTTCCTAATCGAGATGGCCACCCAATGCGGTTCATGTTGACTGAACCCGTAGGCAATTGTAAAAGCTCCACTTAATTACTGTTAAAGTTTTCCTGTGGCTGTTATGTTGGAAGACAATATCACGTGAATGTTGTTAAATAAATGGCATGACTACTCGTGGCAAATTTATCAGTGACCCTCTGCGAATTTAGGTTTCCATGAATGGTGACTAATTTTGTTTTCAGTTCATCACAAATCCCTTCCGATACTACCCTTCAGATACTAGCAGAATATTCTCTCATTTGAAAAGAAGACATGTAAACAGACTTGAACAAAAATACAACAGCTTCTCCATCGTGGATTATTGCTCCATTGTTACAAAATGACCACATCAGATCTTTTAAAATCGAAAGGAGCATACAACTTAATATGAAAAGTGTTTATATATTATTTTAACATTGTTGTCTAATAAATTTACTGTCTCAAATGGTAGTGTTTTACAAACTTGAAAATTGTTTTATGAATATTCAACAAGGTGAACGTTAAATCTTATCTCGTGAAATAATATAACATATTTAAAATTACATTTTAACTATTACATTTAAATGTTCAACGACGAATAGAGTATCAATTTTTAAATTGATGAACAAAATTCGTTCAAAATAATCATAGCCTATTACTTTTCATATATTTCCGTGTTAACAGTTACGAAAACGATAAAATTCTTGTTGTGCTATTGCAATATTAATATCATTTGACTCTTTATGCCGTGGCTATAATTGTCAACTACATGTACCTAAACACTAATTATTCTGGTTGCTAAAATATATTCTTAAAAGCAGTTTCAACAGTTTTTTTAGTGTAAGTGTAAGTTTGAGGACATGACATAGTTTTGTTTCAGTTGAGTTTCGGAAATCGTTGTGGACAATATTCTGAACAGTTTACTATCCACGCAATCAGAACCTCTCAGATGACTGTTATTGCAAGCCTCTAAAGCTCCAACCTGTTTATTGGGTAGCCTGACACCACACTTATGTTATTTTGACTCTGGTAAAAATCAATAAGTGCAAAAAACTATGAGTGTTCTTACGTCCCTGGGTATATTATGTTATTGTTGTCACATGGTTCACCATGATACATGTGCCTAACAATAAACTGACTACAAAAAGCATAAATGATCGTTTATATAACAGACGGTACTATTGTAAAACTGGCCATTTATCGATTTAGAATTTAATATTATGGCATTATGTATTTAACAAATTTGAGTGGCAAAAAGAGACAATGACCTTAAAATAGTTCACATAAAACAAAACAATTTGGAATTTATGTTAGCTAAATAATACGACAATGCTTGTTCTTTTATATCATCAACGTTTGAAATAAAATTAATTAAAGATCATCCTTTCATGCATAAAAGATATACAAGATTCATACAAGTAATATATACAATAAACGCTTATAGTTGAATATATTTCCAATGTTCAAGTCTCAAGGTTTAAGGCTTAATACGTTGAATACATGTACAAACAAAAGGATAATCTGGAAAACAAGTTCCTAATAGTAAAACATACACAACGTTTCGTTTTATATGTTCCGTCTATTCGTCTTATGAACGATTAATACAATAAAGGCGTTTGGCGTCCACCGTAAGACATGGAAAGCAAGGGAGGTAATCTTTTTACAAAGGGAGATAAATTTATGTTTTTGTCAAAATTATATTATGATTTATCCCTAATCCTAGAACATGCTGATATTCAAAAGGGTATTATGTAATATACATTTATCTGCATAACACAATGTCAACACATTAAAGCATCCCTAAATGAGATATATGTTTATGTGTCGAATAACGTTGTCGTCGTGTGGTGCTTGTTGTGCGTCGTACTGTGTACACTCAGATGACCTCTCATGACGTGTCAATGGTAAATGTCACTTCGCTGACTGCACAAGATCCAAATGCAACAGGTCAGGATATTCTATTTCTAGCCGATAAATTCGCCCTGGTAGAACAGATGTTGGGATAGGAAATTTGAAGGGAGTCATTTCTAGCGATAAGAGAATGGGAATACACAGACAGCAATAGATTGACCCTGATCTCGTTTTCACTACGAGATTTTGACCTGTATTTAAAATGTTCTTAGCCCGATATAATTTAATCAAACATGAACAGCTCACTACATTTTAGAAACTTTGCCTCATTTCACTTGGTCATTTGTCGTGTGAAGGAGACTCGTTTCCTGTAATTCGTATGTAAGTATCTACTCTACAGAATGTCATTTACTTTACAGACAAAGAATAACGTGGGATTGTTTTCCCTTTATCAAATTAATACTTGAGTGGTACAGCAACCATATAGAAAGTACCATTCACTAGACATGTAACATTTTCGATGCAAATTTGTTTTCAACAAGGAAAACGATTCACAGACGCTTTCAAATAATATAATATGGTGCACTTAAATCTTTTAGAAACGTTACTTAAAGTTTCATAATGAACAGTAAAGTTTGTGTCGCAGTTTTATGATAATGCATGATAAATAAATAAATATCATAATAAATGTATATTTGAATTTCAATGTAAGTTGGAAAATGTATTTGTTTTAATTTATCCTGTATGACATGGGTAAAAGGAACGTTTAGACAATTAATGGTCTGTGATATCACTTAATCATTTTGATAAAACGAAAGCAGCTGACTCTGGTAGATTGATGTGAAGTAATACCTTGAGACAAAGTCTTTATTTCTGATTTAATTTTATCAGAAAATCTCTTTCAGAAGACGACATACATGTTTCTGCAACCGACGAGCGTGTCCTGTACACCGTGATCATGTAAGTTAATAGTTAATGTATTTCTGGTCTTAAATAATAATATGTTCATGTTTCAAACTAAAATATCCTTTGTAAAACATAAATTATATCAATCATTGCCTATTTGTGAATATTGAGAAATTATATATGTCAACTAACATGTTTACACACACGATGACTGCTTATATCTTCTTACAGAATCAGTATGTTCGGGACCTTTTGCATCATTTACTGGGTTACAAACAAAACAAGGTAACAGTTATCAAATTACTTTACATTGGAAATCTGAATGATAGTTAAGGATATTGAGACACCATGTTATTGTTACATTTGATTACAATACTTTTTGCAGTAGATAAATTTACTGAACAACAATGAAAACTTGACACTAATAAAGATAGACATTTTTCATTTTCTGTTGAAATAAATTGATCAGTATTTCTAAGAGCAGTAATCTACACATGAAGTCAGTCGGTGCATGCAACCACATACACACAAACACATGATTTTAACCTTTTTTTGGAAATGCGTCTTTCGAATGAAGAATGTCAATGCGCTGTGGGGAGGCTACAGGCTGACCAGTTTGTGGCCGCTGTTGCAAGAACCTTTAATTGTTCAAACAATTGTTAATCTCTTAGGATGATAGTCCATAAAAATGGGAGCGTCACCCCGGGCTGACCAAGCAATAGAAGTACACTCAACAGATTTGTCACTGCAACTTCCACAATTAGGAAGATGTTTGGTTGAGGAATAACTGCGCAAACTGTCAGAAATCGCCTGCACGCTGCTTGACTGTGAATAGCGCCCTGAGACCAATGGACCAATGTTAACAACTCTTTACCTCTGTAACAAATGTGTGTGGACCACAAAACACATATGGTTCAATCAAAACAGTGGATTCAGTTGACTTCAGTGACGTGTACAGGTGATGGGTACGTGCGTTCATTTGTGAATGTCACAAATTCTTCACTTGCTCCTTTACTTTGTATGTATATAGGGCGGAAGTCTGTTTTACTTACGTTTTATCTACGTTTTAATTACGATATCGAGTTCCTGGGACCTGCCATCTGCTACTGGCACGCTCAACTCCCGTGTTATCCACTGTTATTGAAGTTTACCGATCCAATCAGTGTGATGATCGCTTGTCACCGGATTAATGAAGCAGAACTAGTTGTAATTAACTAATCCGTTACGGCTAATTGGCTTTCGGATTCGGAAACGGAATCAACGGATTAATAAATTTATATAGAGATTAGTTTGGTTACAGTTTGCTACCGTTCAGACAGTGCGAGATTCGGATTATCGGTGGCCGGACTATCGCGGTTTCACTATATATTTTGTAACTTGAGAGATATTAAGTTTATTTGAGTGTATTAACGTGGAATTAACAAATGTACAATATAGCAGCTCATTAACAAAGTATGTTTTCGTTAAAGTCATTAAATGGTTGGAAAATTTCATAGGACACATTTGGCAAATTAAAGTATTTTGAGATGAAGGTTTAATGATGCAGTTGATGGTAAGTGTCTCATCTCAGTAGTGAAATGTGTCTACTATTGTGCGGATATTTGAGTATGTGTCAAATACATGTCAATTGCTGTTTAAATGAACCCAAACATGTCCCTGTAGATACATGTTTTGTTTTTCCCTAGCTATGTGCTGCAATATGTCGTTCATATTTTGTTTAACTTCTTCTCAAGAACCACTGGCTCTACAGATCTGAAATTGTGTGTGCAGTCTTGGCCTTAAATGTTAAATTCGGTGACCACGTGACCCCAAAGCAGGACCACTTGGGCCACGACATATAGACATTATTTAATCTTCTTCTCTGGTACGAAAAGTTGATAATTACAGACTCCTCAGCCAAAGTGATTTTTCGGATTAGAGGGACATCAACCTTTTTTTTTCAACCTATTTTACTTTTTTTCCATTAAGAAAAGCCCTAGAACGCTGAAATTCTGTACAAATACATATGTGCTAATGGGAATAATAATGTGTAGATTTGAATACCAACTTGCCAACAATAAAAGCAAGAAGGGTTGTCATCCAAAACCTTTTTCTCCAGAAGGAAAATGCCTAGATAGCTGCAATGTTGTGTATTACTTCTCGGCAGATGGGGACTATGAATTATAGATTTGGTAACCCTGCACCATAAGATAACGGTAAATGTGGTCATGACATAAAAAAACGTTTCTGTCTTCTTCTAATGAACAAAACGTCCTAGAAAGCTGATTGTTGTGTCTCACTTGAGTGTAATTATGCGCATGCTCATTTGATACTTGCCACGAACGACTCGTATTGCACAACTGAGTATCACACTTGGTTGCCTAGCTTCAAACAATATGGTCGACAGAAGGAATTAATTAGACTCAGCATCTTTTTATTTTATTCATTCATTTGTCTAAATTGTGCATGTGTTCAAATTGACCTCCAAATCCACACGCAACGGATCCGATCTAAAATCGTCCATGGTTTTACTGTTCAATCTGTCAATGAAGGCACTGAAGTAATCATACATCAGTGAAACTGTAACAGTGTACGGGTTCGAATAGACATGGGCTATTATGTTTGTAATCAATTTACCCAAACAAAACCACACATAGGCTAATTGTGAATGTGTTCATATATGTAAGTAAGTCGAAGAAAGTAAGTAAGGAAGGAAAACGGACGCTGGCCAGGTTGTTGGAAACACCGCGTCAAATGACTTACTTCGGTTACTTTCACGACATCCCTCCCTGATTTACCAGGAGGGACCTTGGGTGACTCGACTGTGCACACGAGAGTGACACGAAGGCCGTTGGATTAGGGATTTCATCGCACGTGCGACACATGGGGTCTATTAATTATAAATTTATTTTCGACACATTTGCTTGTTGGTTTTGGAACATATCTTATTTTGCATTGTTTGCACACTCAGCTAATATCATCTCGTTTTAAAGGGGCAGTAGCACGTTTTTTTCGGTGAAATAAGTCGATGAAATGTATTTGAAAAATAATGTCACCAATAAACACCATTCCTTCTTCAAAAAATCAAGTTAAAAAATGAGTGTACATGATTCCGTAAAGCCATGGGAATATGTTTTGTCATTCGAAATAATCAAATGTGTTCACCATAAAATGGCCATCATTTACGTTTTGCACTGTACGCAGCACCGGAACATTGGTTTGTGTAATAAGATGTTTTACCCTCTAAAGTAAATACAAATGACATAAACTATCATAATAAATGGGGAATTTTCATAAAATAGAATTTGGAAGAAACGTGCTACTGCCCCTTTAAGGTATTTAAAAGCTTGTAGTAATACGATATACGTTAAACGAGTTTTAACATTTCAGTCGAGACGGATGCCGCCATTTTGTTTCCATTTAGGGTCAAGGTCATTTAAGCGATATCAGCTGATCAGTCATCGGCAGTCAAAAAGCATTTAATATAATCTTGCTGATTTATGGAATGATAAAGGTTTGATTAATGGTAACAAATTGCGAACATATCGTCGTTTTAAGACTGTGCTGCAAGCAGAAACTTATGTCACTTGTAATTTAGACCGTTCTGAAAGAGGTATTATTAGTAAGCTACGTTGTGGAACGCTCCCATTAGAAATAGAACTTGGTAGATTTACACGTCCTGTAACACCACTTATGGATAGAAAATGTAAATATTGCAATAATGGACATATAGAGGATGAGGTGCACTTTTTACTTCGTTGTGAACCATATTCTGACCTTAGGTATGATTTTATCAATTATATGAAACTCATCTATCCCTCTTTCCCACAGTTACCTATTGTAGACCAATTTAACCTTATAATGTCATCTGATGTATCTAAATCATTAGCCGTACTTTTACTACATATGTTTAAGCGGCGAAAATCCCTCAGCACACACTAGTTTGTTCTATATTTTATATTTTAATCTATTATTGTTATGTATTTTAATATATTATGTATATTATGTGTATTATGTATATGATGTGTCTCGTAGGCCTTATGAGGCCGGCAGGCGTACTTTTATCTGTTTTATCACTGCTCCAACGTTTATTGTACAACTGGTGACACACAAATAAAATAATCTTCTTCTTTCTTCTATAATAATGCTAATTTTATTGACATGACGGAAAGATAAATACATTGTATACTTCTCCCTCGGGTAATACGGTTTCATGTACCATCTTTGTACCAGTGTCATGGAGGCTGGGGAGACACAGGTGCAAGAATGGTACATGATACCGTATTGCCCTCGTGAGAAGCATATAACTTATATTATAGAAGAACTGGTGCTGTGTCCCGTCATAGGAACCACTATACAAACCAAAACACCGAAGAAAGCTGAAATAATGGTACTATGTCCTTAGTCAATGAGGATAATAAAATGTAAATTTTGTAACTCTATCGCCTAATACGAGAAGCACAGGGGTCGCCCTCTTCTTTACTAACAGTCCTAAAAACGGAAATCTTGTGCATAGATTCTTTGACCAATTAAGATATTAGATTGTAATTTTTGAACTCGTTTGTCCTTCACAGGAGTCACGTCTGCCATGTTGTAGATTGTTCCTCTTCCCAAAATCCAAATGCACAGAAAAATTGGTAGGACCCTAACAGATGAAGGTTTGGAAGAAATACAGCGCTTAAAAGCTGATATATACCATGGCCAAAGCGGACTATAATTTGTACATTGTTAACTTTCTGTCAACCGATGACTTACAGAGCCAGTTACTTTATTTTAATGACAATCAGTTTATATAAACATGTAGATATTATAAGCCTCCCGATACTAAACAATATTTGGCCTTTTCATAATGTCACCCATCACATACTAAAAGACGTTTCCCATACAATTTGTCCAGACGTATGTATATGATCTGTTCAAATGAAGATACAAGGAACAGCAGACTCAGAACTCAAAGTGTTACTACATAAAGGAGGATACCCACCATTTCTTGTCTAGAGTAGAATTAATAAGGAAGCATCTATTTTAAAGATAGGGAAACAATCATTATCGCATATGTCTCATCTCATAATCCACTGAATCCGGATATACGTTTCACAGTATTAGACAAAATAAACTACTCCTTTAAAGTAACAGAAACAATTGTGGAACATGTCCATATTTTTTAGAAAGTTTTAGTATAAATCTATAGAACAATACAGAGATTTTATGTGCACTTCAATGATAATCAAGAAATAATTACTGTCAAAGACAACCCCAAACTCTAAGGAAAATACTGACACTCTCACACACATATGACTATAATACTGGAAAATGTGCTGATAAACTATCCGCCACATGACGTTATTGGAATGTTTGCACGAGATAATATCACAATTGTGTGTGACCAACTCATTGTTATCTAATGAGTGATCTCATCACGGTTGAGTAATAAATATATGTCTTGATCAATGCATGATGATATTCAAACCAACGAAGATCTGTTTTTTTCTACCAGATGGATCCACAGGTGAAAATGGATGTCTCACAGCTGACCAAACGCGATGATGCATGTACACTCCGCTCAAAGTTAGAAAAGGCAACATTTCAATGTTTTGGAAGAACAACACACCTAATGGCAAATAACAGTGATATTGTTTTGTTTTGTAGCAATTGCAGTCGCTAGTACAACATACCGAGAGTACATTGTCCTCTTGAACTGAGATAGTGATTTACGATCTCCTTAGGCTGTGAGGAAAGTGCTAACGGATGATTGGAAAGTTATCATTTCTATTCAAGACACGTAGAACAAATACAAGAAAAAACATATACCAGAAGCAAAACTTTTGCATATAAATGTTGCTTTCAATATATTATTTATTTCTCTATTTTATTGATATCACTTTGCTTTACAGTTACAGTTCCGTGTTTTTGTTTTGTATTCAC
The DNA here is from genome assembly GCA_936450465.1 of Gibbula magus. Lineage (NCBI taxonomy): Eukaryota > Metazoa > Mollusca > Gastropoda > Trochida > Trochidae > Gibbula > Gibbula magus. The sequence goes on from OW388302.1 coordinate 2,484,119, forward strand.
TTGTATCAAACCCAACAAGGTAACATATTAAGCCATTCTTCTTTGTATCATACTGCTATTAATTGTATTGATGTTTGCCAAAACCGTTTCTCATGATCGAATTTTCGTTTCATTACATATTCATGGATCCTTATATCCGGGCTAAGCCCCACCCCTTGGTTACTGTTGCTAGTTCCCACACGCTATCGCACAAAATGGCCGCCGCTGCGATTGACAACCTTGTCAACAAGTCTATATCTTGCATTCCTGAAAACTTTGTGTCCTTTTTAACAAACTCTGATCAAATATCAACCAAGAGTTTGGACAAAAGGGCTTAAGTACTACCAACAAGGTTACATTCATGATGTACTATTACATTTCCCAACCGTATCTGTCCCCAAATGTTGGCCATCGGCATCACTCCAAAAAAGGATCCTCCTCATTTGTTATCACTTGAATCATCGTATCCAAGAATCCCTCCGTTTATTGTTCATTCAAAGTGGGGCTACCCACTGATTTGATGTTTGGGTCCTCAACCCAATTTTTAAAAAATAACCCAGATTTTTTTCTTTATTTTTCTGGTGTTATTGAGGTGTATCTAATTATTTAGAATTAAAGGTATTTCAAATTTAAATTTAGAAAAACAGCACAGTGCCAAAAGAATCGCCGTTTTCTCATATGGTCCTATGTTATTTCAGTGTAGCATAAATCATTTTCATGATCGTGCACGGCTTACAAAATGCAACATGATTGTAATCTAACATCTTCAGATTTTGTTTATAATATTCAAATTCTTTAATTTTGAGCATGGTTTTGGAAAACGGAGATTTGTTTACAGTAACGTCACTTCCCCATTGCCACCATTAGATAAGCAGACCTGAGGGGATGAACAAATTGACATACCGCAGTAATAAATTATTAACCTGCCAGTTAGTTATTCATTATAATGAATAGCTTGCCAGTGCTTACTGAATGTAATCGATGAACGAGGTGCCAACCCCATATTGTCAGTTTTCCACCCTTAATATATATCTATATTTACTTCTGAGTTCATCTCTGTTAGTTAGTTAGTTATTCATTATTCGATAACTGTTAACTAATAACTAATAACTAGCTAACTTCAGCCTGTATAACACGGATATTCTGTCTTTGAAAAGGTTGTGTTTCCCTATGGTATAGATTCATGATTTTAATCTGCTGGTCGTTATGAGGTATAGCTTTGGCTTTAGGGTATTTACCGGAAATGTATTATAATTTAGATGATCCTGCCTCCAAATGAGCGACCGGGTTTGATGTTGGGCCGGTCCTCAGCGTTTTATACCCGGGAATATTTAATTTAGACCTATCGTTTCCTGAAATGTGTTGATATGTGATTTAAATTTGCTTAATAAGTGTTTCAAGCTCATGGCTGTGTGCCGAAAGGCTATAGCGTTCCGTTGCAGAAGGTGCATACTTTTGCCTAGGAAGATATACACGCAATGGAGGTTATCAAAGAAAGTTAATTTGTGCTGCATTATGAAATTAATTATTGATTTAATGAATGTATACAGATGAAATGTGTTTTAGCAGTCCTTGATTTTGTTAACCAAGGTGTTAACATTTTCGAGTGAATGTTGATGAGGTTGACCTTGGAGGTTTGTTTGTAGATGGTTCTGATGAATAGTTGAGAGCCAAAATGCTGAATTCGAATTGGGATTGGGAGGGGACTTTGGAGTAGGATCGGCTAGTTACTGTTTGAAATACGCACCTTTAGCCAAACATTAGTTTTCAACATCAAAATGTCATTAAATTTAAACTGCAACAAAGCCAATAAATAGTCACTCTTTAAAAGTCAACAATTCACTTAACTCAAAAATTTAGTTTCAAAGTCAATATGTCACCAAAGTAAACATATAACTAAAGGGAAACTTTCAATAAATATTTCCAAAGTCAACATGTCATCAAACTCAAAATATCTGTTTAAGTCAACTTTTCACCCAAAGTCAATATTTTATTAAAGTCAAACTCTCACCAAAGACAATAAATATTTCCAGTGTCAACATTTCACCAACATTATATTTTTTTCAAAGTCAACATTTCACCAAAGTCGTACCTTTTTGAAAATCAACATTACACCAAACTCATTATATATTTTCAAAATCAACATTACATTGAAAACTTCACCAAAGTCAATAAAATGGAAATATTAATATTTCATATATTTGTTCTTGGTAAAATTGCTGTCAATGACTTCTCCTACTGTACCTCTCTTGTAATGTTCATAGGAAAAACAAATTTCCATTTGAAAAAAAAGAAAATTGGAATTTCTTTATAAAAAATGGATTTTATTTTTAACCTGTACATTTCAAAAGAACTTATTTCAGACATTTAAATTATAAAATTTGTTGTCACAACAAAGTAAGGACTCGACAAGATTTCCAAACATAAACCTCAGACCATTAAATTATATTTAACATTATCTATCAGAGCAAACTTAGTAATGTCTTATTAATGTACATAAGCCTGCACATAATAGGAGATAACTTATGACTAGGTTGCATTTATCAAACCCAATAGGATGTAATTGTAACCTTAATGTTTAACAAAAGTGAAAACCTTTCAAATTCACCATAGATCATGACATATGGATAGGATTGTTTAATATTTTGAATATATTTACAAAACCGAAGATGTACATGTAATATTTTTACATGTTCAATCCCCTAAATCTCACCACTATAACAAAAAGAACTGAAATGATAATTGTTTAAAAGTTTTACAATATCTTCTGTAACACAAAATAATTTTCCAAGATATGCAATTAACTTAACTTACGGGCAAAGGAAAGTATATGGCTCAGTTGTATTTATCATATGTATAATTTTCAAAGTCAAATATCTCGAGTTTTCGACGTCGTATTGAAAAACGGACTAGTTTGTGAAATTAGTCCAAAGCATTAAATCAGTCAAAGAATACCACTATGCGGTTTGAATTTTGTTTATCAAAATAAAAAAAATTATTTTGAAATTCCCCCAAAATAATTTTGATAAAACACAACTGTTCATCGAAATATAACACATACTCTGTGTGAAAATCAATAAATGTGCTTCGTCCTGCAAACATTTACAACATTTTGAAGATGGTAGGGGTCATGTTGGTGTAACTTTCATTTCCTAACCCTGTCTACTTTAAATAATGATATTTTAGTTAAAACATAAAACAGTCACCAATTAAGTTATTCAAACTACTGACGAAAGGTGTTATTGTATCGTGCCATAATCAAATGCATATCATTTCATTAAAATATCGAATTAATCGAAAACAAGTGTGTGATATACTTTCTTTTGCCCGTCAGTTATTATTATTATTATGTTATTTGTTATTTCATTTATTCATGTTACACATTAATGAGAACAATTACCTGTTCTGTATTTGTTATTGCATACCATTCTTAAAATCTGTATATTTGCAGTCTATCAGTAATAGAATAATATATCGAAATATTTCATATTTGTATTTTTGCAACAATGGAATTGCTAGAGATTTTGCTAACACAGTACACCAGGTATATATTCTCAAAGTGTTTATTTTTATAAGAATTGTTTTCTTCATTTTTAAAATGGTAATGAGAAAAATGTGAGACTGGTACATGAGTTGAAAGATCATTCGGTACTCAAAGCAAACGTATGGAATACCTTCTTTTTTTTATCCGGAATATACTTTGCTATTATTTGCAAACTGTCCTGAAAAGACCGCTTTCCAACTTGTATGCATTGTTTAGGGAATGTTTCTTGTTCTTGAACTTGTACATTATTGAATAATTGAATGTGAACGCCTGAAAATGACCACTCGATGGGAAAAAGACTTGCATGGCTTAACCGAACCATGTACATGAACTCGTTTTATTGATTCAGGAGTTTTAATTCGCCATTGGTAACACTCATTTACCTTCCTTTATTTCAGTAAGAACGGTGTGCTACAGCGCCTTTAAATGTACAGTTAGAACTCCTTTACCCGGATCCCATATATCGGGACACCCGGTCATCTGCATATCAGTATTTAAAATCTTCTATTTGCACCTCTGTTTAAATAATGATTCACCTAATTCCACGCCTCACTATTTGAACGATTTTCAACTGTGACGTAATCGTGCGGATAAACAGGGTCTCATTGTATTTCAATTTATAATAGTTTTGAAATGTTCAATGTGCTTTCATGCGGTTTAGCCAAACAAAATGTTTCACTATTCAATTGTCTTCTTAGTAAGGGCAACAATCGTGTTAACCCTCCACTCGTACTCTGGAGATGGTGTTAGGAGTTACCTCCCTTGTATAGGGCTTTGATTGACATAGTGATCTGGGTCTTGCCCGGGTTGGGTGCGGCCTCTGTAGGGTAGGAGAGAGAGACAGGGAGAGATAAGATATATATAAAAGCAGTTTAAACCAGCTCTCAGGTCTCATATAGAAAACATAACATGTTTGAAGAAGTTACGATGATTTATATCAATATTAGAATCATATTGAAAGTTTGTCAGTATTTTCCTCAGATTTCCCAAAATACTGATACCCACCAGATTAGATAACGTGGTGATAAATGGTGCGCGACATTTGATTGAGGTCATTCCTTGATGTATGCAAAGGCTGTATCTCTTGTTGATGTTTGAATATACTTTGGCCTTTTGAAGTCGGAATGTTCTTCGTTTAGTTGTGTTTATATTTGTTAAGCTTTATGACATGTTTTTTGCTAGGATTATTGACGAAGGATTTATGGTTGTTATATCTTGTTTTAAATTCGGTTTCTGTGAGGCCTACATATGTTTCAGATTTGTGGTTACTTTGGCTTGATATATGACATATTTTAGGCTATTGCCTATGTGTTTTTATTTTGCTATTGCATGTTTGTCATTGTTTATCTCTTCTGTTGTTTTACCATTTTGTGTTATTGCTGTCAATGATGATGTTGTATGTTTTGCATACAGCTGTAGCTCAGTTTGACGATGCTTTTTGCTGAGTGGGATGTTTTTTTAAAAAAGAGTTGTTGAGGATGTTAAAAAAACTGTTTCCCAACGTTCGTTTTCACTGTGAAGTCGAATGGTGAGTTGTTCCAGATTTGTTGACGGGATCGTTGGCACTTTTTGTTTTTGTTTTCGTCTGGTCTATATCAGAGTTGTTAATTGTTAATCAAGAAAGATAAATCTCCAGGTGTTGATTGTATTTTAACAGAAATGATAAAATGTTCCGTCTCTGTTTAACAAGCGTCTAGCGACGATATTTTCCCAGATTCATGGACAAAGGCAATCATTATCCCTCTACATAAAGAAGGTAATATACAGAACCCAAAATAATTAAAGACGTATATATCTACTTATCATTTTAAGTAAGTCTACACAAGCATATTAAATGAACGCCTTACGCAATTGGCAAATGTTATGAACGAGTATCTGAAAATCAAGCTGGATTTAGAAGAGGTTATTCCACTATAATCCATATTTTTACATTATACACAATCATTGAAAAGTGTATAAGTAAGAAATTTGTACGTTGCTTTTATGGACTTTAATAAAGCATTTGATTCTGTTGATAGATCAAAGTTGTGCGGTTTGTTATCAAACTATGGGCTTGGTGGTAAAATGTTACATACATCAAAAGGCATTTATATGTCAGTTAAATCATATGTGTGGTTAAATTCAAATACAACAGACTATTTTGAGTGCCCATTTGGTTAAAGACAAGGGTATATGTTACGTCTTTCTCAATATTCATTAATGAACTTTCGATAGAAATGCTACACAATGGAAAACATGGCATACAAATGTTCCCCGATATGATACAAATAGTAATGTTGCTTTTTGCTGATGATGTCATTCTAGTTTCAGATACACAATGTGGACTTCAATGTCAGCTGAATAATTTAGCCTCTTATACGGAGAAAAGGGGATTAACTGTGAATATGGACAAATCAAATGTAGTGGTAGATCATCAAAGAATGATGTTTGGTTTTTCAATGGCGCAACAATGAAAATTGTGAATAGTTATAAATATTTGGGATTTCTATTTACTTGTAATTTTTGTATAACGAAGGCACTTGCTGATCTTTCCCTTAGGGCCATGAAAGCTCTTACAGAAATAAGTGTTACTCTTTGAAAACTCGGAAATCTTTCGCCGTCTGTATACTTTGAAATATTCGATAGCCAAATACAACCAATGCTCATGTATGCTTCAGAGATTTGGGGTTTTAAAAGATATCATAACATCAAAAAGATTCACCTTTCGGCTTGTAAATTATTTTTAAATGTGGTCCACAAACACCAAATGCAATTGTGTATGGTTAATGTGGCCGATACTCCTTGTATATTAACGCTGCTGTTTGCGCTATAAATTATTTGATGAACATATTGTCAATGCATGAAGATCTTTTACCGAAGAAAGCTTATAATACGTCCCTTAATATGGATGATATGGGTCATAATACTTCTGAAATTAGAAACCTTCTCTTCTCCAATGGATTCGGTTTTGTCTGGCTATCACAATGTATAGGGAGCAGAGTTTTGTTTGTAAACACTTTTAAAACCAGGGCTAGAGATATGTTCTACCAACATTGGAATTCAACACTAAATAATAGTACAAGATACGATTAATATAAAGAATTTTGGGTGTAAATATTGTGTTTATTATGTACTATCACGTTATGTATTTCGTGTATTTTATTGACACATCGTGGCTGGATGCTTTGTTTAATATGTTTTGTATGTCTATATTATATATGTTCACCACATTTTACGTAAATAAACTATTATTGTTCTTCTTGAAATGAAATGTTGTGATATTATATGAAAAGAATGTCACAGTAGAATGATCCAGATCCGCTAGCCTGATACCATCAGCAATACCAACCTGTGGCACGACACCCACCAACTACCTGCAGAAAGAGGAACTGCGAGATGCGGCTTGATTGGTCACACCCTTGGGAATTCACACCATGACTGCTATATAACTCTTCCGTAGCTCCAGACCTGTTTATTGTTTTTCGATACACTTCAGTCTTTAACTTCGTACAACCCGGCATAAATCAATATATGCTAATTTACTGGTGTTGTTGACATCCCTCATAGTTGACCTGTTTTGATAAACTAATGTTATCCAAAAAGGCATTTAAACCCGGTGATACAAATATTATAAATGCAAGGCAATCACTCTGATCGTCCTTGTAAAAAAGGAATCTGATTTATATGTTTGTATGACCTAAACAAGTTACATATACAATACATACAATTTTGCAGGTGTACACAATGCTTTCGGGTATTTGTGTAGTAGTTCAACAAAACATAATTGAACTAACTATAGCTCAATATTTCCAGCAATATCAAGTATTTTTAGGGCATTTAAAAAGTTGATTGCTAAATTTCTCTTAATATTTCAATTTATTACCCATATGGTTGAAAATAACCGAGTTAATATTATTGATATGAGCACATGTGCACATATCACTTTTGCCTAGCAACCATTGTTCCACCGCGGCTTCCCGTATTTTGTCGTCTGTGACGTCATAAAGCGATTTTTCGTGACGTCACTGTGGCTTGCCGTCGCAAGAGAAGTGGGCCGCTTTCTGACTATTTTTACGCGAATCACATGGAATAGAACGGATAACAAAGAAATTATTACACTCAAGAGTGTGTCATATGACTTTTACGAAACTCGTGCAAATTTGTGTATTACCCTCGCTCTCGCTCGGGCAATACAAAAATTCACACTCGTTTCGTAAAAGTCATATGACACACTTTCTCGGGTAATAATCTCCATATAACCCCTGAGATGCTATTCATTTAAAAATATTGGAAATTATATTACATTTTGTCGGTTTGCCTGTTTAATATTAGTGGAAGGCAGATTATACCCCACTTCCGGTCTCGTTGATATGGTTTCTTTTGTTACAAGTGTAGATGTATTAGCCGATACACCTACACTTTTTCTGATATACCTATACTTTTTCTGATAAACCTACACTTTTTCTGATATACCTACACTTTTTAACAACTGAGAAACAATTGAGTCAATTTTCTAAATTTCCAAATCTAAGTGATGCTACTTTATAAAATGTCAGATTATATGAGAACATAAACCTGGGATCGAACCTGTATCATGTTACTTTCTGGCCGAACGAACTACCCACTAGACCACGAGGCCACTTGAAACTTCTTAGATTTTTTCATGACCGAATGAATAAGGTTCCTTTAATGCGTGATATAATATCACAAATTTCTGTATTTCTTTTTATATAAGAATGTTATTTAATCTTGGGTGCAAAATATTTTAACATACTGAAAGTTACTTCTGTTTTTTCTAAACCTTGGCCATGTTGACATTAGCCATGCAGTTTATGGCGTTGGCTGTACATTTCAGCGAGATGCACGTGCGTCTGCGTTGACAATACCGACATTGGGCGATATCAATTAGATTTCGAGCCCCAAACATGGGTAACCATACAACGAAGCACGAGCTGAGTGTACCCGGGAGTTGTCACAGACGAGGCCCTATTTGGGTTGTGCGTTTCATACACACGCTTGTTAACAGCTGTATTTGTTTTAGAAATATTAGGAAATAGTATCCGTTTTCACTCGACCGTGAGTGGGGTATAAGACAGATATACCCATACTTTTCGTAACTCTTTACGCCTCGTAAGGGCCCCACCGGGAAAAGTGTAGGGTATCATTCGATACACTCGGAAAAGTATGGGTATATCTCTCACTTATCTCGTCATCAGGGAACTATACTGATTCAACTGATCATTGATTGATCTCAGAAGGAAAAACCTGTTGAAGCAATGTGATTGATATGTCTTTACAACTGTATATCGTGGTATATTGTGTTTATGACTATTTGTATATTTATGTATATTTATGTATGAGCACATAACTTTTCAAGGTAAACTAAGACTAAAGCGTTGTATTGTACTTTTTGCCAAAGGGACCAGCAAATAAAATAATAATAATATATATATATTGAATTGAGAAAGAGTGATATTAATAACTTGAAAACAACATGTTTTTATTGATTTAACCAATAAATATTGTCTCAAATACACTGAAGCTCTTAAATTTTAAAGACATTTCTTTGTTTTGCTGATGTTTTGTAATCATAATATTTCATTAAATGTTATATCTTCAGGGACGTGAAGGCTTTCCGTCCTTGATTTCAAACGACATGCAGTAATCTCACCCAAAGTTTCCTTTTTTAATCCTTGAATGTAATGAAAATAATTTTTATACAAATGCAATTTATTGATTTTGAACACATAAGCAAACAGATTTGAGAAAAAACATACTAGTTTCAATTTTAAGTTCAAGTATCTCTCCTGCTGACCAGCTTGTCCACCTCCACATTACTGGCGCCAATCCCTATCACTGGATAATGGACACACTTACTGAAGGGGATTGTTGTTCATTTCTGTTTAAACACACTGTGGAGGATTGAAAGCCTAGCAATATTTGTTAAATGAAGAACAAATCGCACAAAGTAAAAAAATGTGAAGATCATGTTTACTAATATGATAAGAGGATACACAACGGTTACCCACTCTGCCTGCTGTATTGTGGCTGCAGTGTATACTGAGGATATGATAAGAGGATACACAACGGTTACCCACTCTCCCTGCTGTATTGTGGCTGCAGTGTATACTGAGGATATGATAAGAGGATACACAACGGTTACCCACTCTCCCTGCTGTAGTGTGGCTGCAGTGTATACTGAGGATATGATAAGAGGATACACAACGGTTACCCACTCTGCCTGCTGTATTGTTGCTACACTACAGTGTGTACTGAGGATATGATAAGAGGATACACAACGGTTACCCACTCTCCCTGCTGTATTGTGGCTGCAGTGTATACTGAGGATATGATAAGAGGATACACAACGGTTACCCACTCTCCCTGCTGTATTGTGGCTGCAGTGTATACTGAGGATATGATAAGAGGATACACAACGGTTACCCACTATCTCTGCTGTATTGTGGCTGCAGTGTATACTGATGATATGATAAGAGGATACACAACGGTTACCCACTCTGCCTGCTGTATTGTGGCTGCAGTGTATACTGAGGATATGATAAGAGGATACACAACGGTTACCCACTCTCCCTGCTGTATTGTTTCTGCAGTGTATACTGAGGATATGATAAGAGGATACACAACGGTTACCCACTCTCCCTGCTGTATTGTGGCTGCAGTGTATACTGAGGATATGATAAGAGGATACACAACGGTTACCCACTATCTCTGCTGTATTGTGGCTGCAGTGTATACTGATGATATGATAAGAGGATACACAACGGTTACCCACTCTGCCTGCTGTATTGTGGCTGCAGTGTATACTGAGGATATGATAAGAGGATACACAACGGTTACCCACTCTCCCTGCTGTATTGTGGCTGCAGCTGTTACCTTGATTAGTTCTAATTTCATAGTTTGGTTGCGGATGATATCAATGTTTTGTATGTATACATCAGATAAACAGTACTAAGTAGTGATATGAAGTTGATCGGATACGTAAATACAATAACATACTTTTAGTCTATATTCATGGATAACGAAAATGCGCCTATAAAAGTCAACCATGTGACCATACAATCAAACTGAGTCACCAATTTAGGAAAACACCAATACATTTCTGAAAGCACTTATATGTCAAAGTGTAACGGGACAACAACAATTTGAACTGTTTCTTGTTTACTTGTTTGTGTTGCATACTGCAGCTATGAACAGAGTATACCCTACCGTGTCAATTTCGTTCTGTTGCTGTTGCTTTGTTGGTCTGAATTCATAGTTTGGTTGCTGACGATTGTATTTTTACAGAAAAAATTACATCAGAGAGACAACATAAGCTGGATATTTTCATGACAGCTTTTGTTCATAAAATGGAAAACTACACTTATATATGTACATGCTAAATGAATATACGTCAACAGTTCATTTCGTTCATAATTAGTGAAATATGACTGCAGTGACTATTTTTTTTTTTTATATCTGTGTTAATAATTTACTTCATTTGAAAATATGTATTTCATTATTTTTAATGAAGGAGACTCGAACAATGTCCGAGAATATCAGGTTTATTACTATGCTCTGAATAACAATGATATACAACATCATCGTACAAGAGAGATTAAAATATTTAAAGTGTACAGGTTACTAAAGGTTAAAGAGAACGGTTAGTTAAAGCGTTCTATTAACGAAATATAGCAATGTTTAAATGTATTTTGATTTATAATATTTTCAAATTGTTCAATAATGCACTCATATGTTGCAACAAAACATTACTTTAATGATATTCAAATGTTCTGCAGAGTAAGGGAATGAATCGTGTACAACCTCCAGTTTCAGTCTAGAGATGGTGACAGGAGTTGCCTCCCTTGTATAGAGACTGGTCGACACAGAGCGTGAATGTAAGATCCTCGGCCTATAACGTGGTAGCATAGACTCAGTTCGCAGTTCGCGGTGAGTCTCTGCGTACATGATCGATAAGCCTTCATTTGTGTTATTGATATGAGTTACATGTTAATATATTACTTATCTATTAAATATCTGATTTAAGCCAAACTTTTGAATGGCCAGCTTTAGTTTTGTTTATAAAATATGAGTATTTGGGGTTGTTTGTTTTACTGAAACACATTTTCGCTAAGTGACAATATGTTCACAAGTATATATTACCGGTTAGTGAAAGACACTGCAGTGTAATATTTATTCGGCAATAATAAACAAGTGTAACACCATTACACGTATGACGTCACAATATTGTACAGTTGTAACGTCACGTTTAGGTTTGGATACGATGCTACATGACATTCAACATTGACATGACGATAAGATCTACATATATACTTCTGGTTCAAGCAGAAATCAATATGAATTAATATGAAACATGTCTCAAATTCTGTATTATCTACTTGCTTGGATAATAAGATGTCAATGATGGCTTTATGATTTCACAAATAAACACAGAACTTTTCACATTGTGTTAGCACCCTTGACATGACTATAAGATATATCCCTTGAATATGGCTCTAATTGTCAGGTTAAGGCTTGCAGGGCTTCTTCGGTGATAAGTCGTCAAGGATGGGTAGTCAGAGAAACAATTGCTTTCAATAGAAACTTGTTAAATATATTGCATACACAATCTTCAACTTGTAGAGGAGACTTATCTGATATATCAAGTTTGTAAATACAGTTTCAATACAATAACACGGATTAGAAGCCTAAAATCATTATTGAAGAAAATATATGTCATGAATAATTATATAAGGTTGTAAATCATGTTTGACTTAAATAAAACAATATTGGTAACATGTATCATTTCTTCATTATAAGCAACTAATAAATTAATACTGAACCTAACACTGAGCTAATGTTGTTGCAATGGGGACAAAATGTAGACCAGTTCATTACAGACATACAAAGGATAAAAGATGCAAGGTTGAAGAGACCAATACACCGGTCGAAATGAGCTCATCGTAGTGTATTAAAGAAAATTGATCCAGTCGAAACCATCCGATGTTTACTCTGTAATATATATATATATATATATATATATATATATATATATATATATATATATATATATATGGCATGTGGACATTTTAAGAAAAAATGCAGGTGTAAAATAACTGGTGCCGTGGAAGTATTACAAACTGGTATGGCTACTATTCTTCTTCAGTACAACTTATATTGAGATTGGGTCGTTCTGTTAATGACAACATGTATGCCAGTTCATTATCAAAGGCGTAAAAGGTAGACTCTGTAAGTAAATAATACATCCCTGTTGGAAACATAGAGTCAGTCTCTCTGCCAATCACTCCAAACGAAATGCAAAATGTAAACGAAATGTAACAATGTTCACAGACGGAGCATTCAATCTGTTCAGAGAGACGAGAGCTTCTTCACCAGCGCGTTGTTAAAACTTAAAATGCGTCGGAGGTTACGTTGGAAGATATGAGTTGAGTAACATTTTATCAGAATTTGATAGTAGGCCTATATTTGGCAAGTTCATATTCGTAAGTTATATATCCCTGCGAACTATTATTCTAATCCTTCATTGCATACATTTAATGCCTTGATGTCTGTTGATAACTCCAGTGTTCTGCGAAACCTGGCTATGTACATTTTCTATGCGAATAAGCAACGCACTGGCCGCTTGTTGGCTGTATGATGTAATATGTATAATGATATTATTGGGCCGATGGCCTACATACACCTGAATTGAGAGATTTGAAGAGCAGTTCAAATAATATGACCCAGTTATATCAGCGGTTACGTTTGAAGATACAATTTTACTTATCAGGATTTGATAATATATTGAGCAGTTCAAAATTAATAAAATCGATAACCAATTAACAAAATGTTTATTACACTCCTTCAAACGTTTGTGATCAGACTATCCTTTGTCTACAGAAACTTGTATATAGCGACACAAAACTGAATACCTGACTGCATTGTAACCACTCCGCTCTACCTCTACTGTACAACTGATAGTATGAGTCAACACGACCTAAATTGAGACATGTATACACTACAACAAAGTATGATATTTATAGTGTACTGTTGTAACCACGCCTCTCCGACAGCATTCTCTCCACACACTCAGTATGTGTACTGGTTACCCTTGCCGTGTGATACAATCATTATATCAGAGAGTACGTTAGTTGTGCTGTTGTTTTCTTTTGATGAAAACTTGTGCATTACAAGAAGTAATTCATAATATATATATATATATATATATATATATATATATATATATATATATATATATATATATATATATATATATATATATATATATATATATATATATATATTATTACCCGAGGAGGTGTGTCATATGACTTTGAAGAAACAAGTGTGGATTTGTTCTTGCCCGAGAAAGACCGAAGGTTTTACACATATGTTTCGTAACAGTCATGGCAGACTTTCGGGTGTGAAAACATCCCTATTCCAAATTAAATTCCACTGCAACTCGGTAGAAAATGACCTAGCTTTATTCCAACGCCCTACTACAATGACGTCTTGAAAAAAATTACAGTCATCTCATGAAAAGTTTTTTTTATGAACTCAAGGGTGACGAAATACGGTACTCGCTCTAAAACAAGAGTTGCAAGGCAAACCTAATAAGTGAAGATGTAGCAATATTGGTTATCTTAATTGCAGCCATATGGGTAATATATGCATTTGGATATTATAATGGTGAAACTCATTCGTTGTGATAGACGACTTTAACGTTAACCGTAATTGGAATTTGACGTTACTAGATTTACACATATTACACTTGTATTTCAATCATAAATCTTCCGTATGATGTATTGCTCTACTAACAAAGAAGTGACCGTTATGCTATCTCTGAAACTGTACACAATATCGGTAAACCATGATGAAAGTCCATTTACCTGGCTTGGTTTCATCAAAATTGTCAATATGTTTTATCTCTTTCTATACCTACTGTATCTCAACAGCAAGCCATACCGGTTTCTAAATTAACTACACTCGGACAGCCCCGAATACATAAGAATCCAATTCGAAAATAATGTCACATGTGGTCACTCTGCGCCGATAGTTCAGTTAGTTTGTACTATTTAAATACATGGAAGCAATTAAGCGCATATTTCACTGGTATAGCGAACAAGTTTATAAGTCCTCTCAAAAGCCCTATATAATATGCCAAACGAGAATAGCGATCAGCGCATGCAGCGAACTGAATTCTTTGGTCCCTTGGAGTTAGTTGTACTGTTCTACTGTACTAATAAGCGAAATAGTTTAAATTTGAGACGTATTGAGAGTTTAACAAGCCAATACCAGGACATATAGATATATAGATAAACACTCAAATGCATATTTCCTAAATGTCAGCTTTACTAATAAGTGAAACAGTTTAAATTTGAGACGTATTTTTAGGGCATTATTAACTACAGGTTCAATACGAATTTCAAACGACTTGTCATAAAGATTCAATATAATTATCTTATTCTGTACAAAATGTCACAAGATTTAAATGTGCATGGTGAGCGCATGATCGTAAATCTTAACCTCATTTTTCGTTACCATGAATCATCAAACCTATGTGAAGTAATGTTTTGCAAAATAAAACGGTGTGGACTTTATACTTATCGTAGTGTAGACCTGACCTGTCTTACAACACTCTCTCAACACACGTATATATAACATCAAGGCACTAAATGCGATAGTGGAGCTATTTTACTTTACAGTTAACTGTTTGTTTTGTTTGATTAGAAGCGTGTGTATAGTTCGTAGAAAGGGTATGTGTGTCTTAATGTGAGTTATTATGGTTTACGTTTTATTGTCAATAAAACTGTAAATGTAATAATAATCATAAGCTTAATCTTTCTTAATATCCTTAACCTTTCTCGTCCTCTCTCTAGATGCCATAACCGCATCAACTTCTTCAATATATTCACCTTCTTCATGAACTTCACTATCTCCTTACTCAGCAGAATTATATGTTGTCAGTGACCAATTCTCTCTTCTTTTGTCTGGTATTTTGGTATCTCTCAGGGATATTCTACACTATTCAGTAAACAAAAGAAAGAACAGGTCTATTATGGAAGGTATTTCAACACCTTTTACAAACATAGAGCCTCCCAACAAAACCCACAAAATAAAACAATGCTGGGCAAAGTGGTGAAGGTGTTTATCCAGATTTATTTTTAAATTGTCTTGTTTTGAGAATATTTTGAAAACACTACTTTATATAACAGATAAAAGATGGACACATTCTTGTGGGTCTATTAATATTATTTATCCACTTGGATTTACTTATAAAACCGGAGAGGATGTATATACAAACAGTATAAATTGTCTTGTTTTGAAGTATATTATGCATATTTTTATTTTGGATCTGTGCTTCGTTGACAGGCATTGGCAATTATCATCTTCAACGATTTCAGCAAAACACTTTCTGTTGAATTATTTCCCATTTCGACAATCCTTGATAAGTTAGCAGTCTACCTTCTTCATAGATTATGACATTCACAAAAACAAAAACAATTATAACAAAATTGATTGCAATAAATAGAGGATATATGTCTTTTCTTGACTAATACCATGTTTATCTCATCGATTGAGGTAGAAAGGTTATATTTTCACGAGTGACGCAGCCACGAGTGGAAATATATAACTTTTCTACCTACCGCGTGAGACCATTGTTTTATGACGTGAAATATATATCTTGGGGGGTGTTCCTTTGACTCAATCAGATGCCTCCGGTATAAATCAATATGTTAAAAAAATGGCTGGTGACCTATTTTGATAAAGTCGTTGTATCGTTACCTTAACGCATGCACCTAACAATTTATCGACAGCAGGAAGTAAATCCTTCCTCTATAAACGCTGTATGTGTTGGAAGCAAGCTCGAGATCTATTTCTAAGTGATATAAGTACTAACAAGGGCTGGCGGCAATTAGCACTGAGATAAACAACTCGCTTGTTCTGTCAATATTGCTTTTAAATGTTTTAATTAAGCTTTAGCTAAATATTACCCGCACCATCCTTTGTTTTCACGATCACAAGTTGAAAAAAGTCAAATATCCGAGGGTGAGATTCTGTCTATCATCCAACATCATTTTTCATTCCGTTTCAATGACAATTGCACATATCTGAGCAATGCATTGACATTTCACTTCCAACGCAATGCTGACATAGCATTGTGACGCCATCATGTTTATGGCATCATATAATTGTGAAGTTATTATTTGATGTTGTAAAAGATTTATGGTAGTTGACGTGACAGGGTATTGTTAAAAATCTACTGTCCTAGGATTCAGTTTGCTACTAACGCATTTTAAAATATATATTTGTAAACTCCATATGATATCAGTTCAAGTGCGGTTTGGGTGTAACGTCGTTTTCAAGAATATTTCTTTCATTAAACGGATGTTTGATTTATTGATTCTATTATTGAATATCAAGTTTTACCTAAATACATATATACTAATAAAACCAAAATCTTCTTCTTCTCCTTAAGCTTATTTTTCAGTCACCTGAATTCTTATGTCACGTATATAATGTAGAAAAATAAATACAAGTTGTTCAGTTGAACTGTTGCAGTACGATATTGATTTGTTGCTATCAGTTGCAGGTATTTCCTACCCGTAACTTTGGGTAAAACGGGTAGACTAGCAACGTGCTGATTAGTAGACCATATAGATAAGAAGTCACATGTTATGTAAGACTATAAATAACACCCACTACCCTAACCATGTACACTGCACAATTCATACCCGCATACACCTGAGCCAAGTTGACAGACGGAGTAAAACGACCATAACTGTGACCTGTTCAAGTTCCGGTGAGTTTCTTATTTTATTTTCTTATAGTGAGACAGTGGAAAGAAACAAACCAAAGTGAGACCATATTAATAAAGGCATTATATCTATCAAAGCTTTTACAATTATTAGACTTATAATCGTCTGGTTAGAATTGACAACTTTCTGATGTTGTTTTACCACTGTGTCAGGTAACTCAACATTAGCTAATGGTCATACACGTTAAGATGATTGTTATGTTTCTATGAAGTTATAATGTGCTGACACCTTTTTTGTTATTATAGCAGTTTATGTCGATGTTAAAACACTTTCCATTCTTCATAGGATCTATTCTACATTTGAGTCAACACTGACACACCTTGCAAAACCTCACTCATACCATAGCGTATTCTCTACCACATGATCAACGCAACTTGACCTTCACTTTCATCGCCATCCCTCATGTTTCTCTATTAAGTAGTTATTTTAAGATATTTATATACACAAAGTGAACGCACCGAGCAAGTAGAGAAGAGAAACACAGAGAACAGAGTAAATACAATCCTTTGCCACAGTTAGTTCACCTCACAGTAATGTAATGATGCTAAACCATTAGTTTAGCATCTCTGGTAACTTTTTCTGTGCAATTATTAATGTGCCACGAACTCAGAGGATGTGATGAAAATCTTCTGAAAATAATGTTTTTTATAAAGACAACACACTTTATATATAAATACCATATGCTTCCATTAACCATTGTTTTGCTCACTGGTGTTACCGTTCTTGCATATTGCTCCTTTTATTTTATTTATATCTGAAGCGTTTTACAATGTAAATGATCATGTAAAGTTGTCAAAAGGTTAACTTGAGGCTGGGTTTCCATGTTTCGATATGTCCTAAACTAAACCAAGTAGAACTTATTGGGGATTATTAAAGCAACATAAACAATAATGAGGAGAAATGAAACAAAGCGATAAACGAATGTCATCAACAATTTCAAAACAGCACATAAACACAAGTAAGTCTTACTCTAATCAATAAAGTATCTAGCTAATGTTACAACATAGCAAAACAGAATCCTTGAATCAAACGAAGACATTGTCATTTACATGCCTCGCCATCCCTAAACTCGAACTCGAATTTAAATGTTATAAAAGAGCCATTGATGATGTTAATGTTTTAAATACAACATTATTTTTGGAAAGCATAATTATGATGTCAATTGCTAGAGAAATACTTGTTTGGGCGTATTTCATTACGTTACCTATCATATACATCTTGGAATGGTCATTTTGCCGTTACTTACCAGATCATGCATACCCTTAAAGGGGAAGTAGCACGTTTTTTTTTGCAAATTTTAGTTTTTCAAATCTCCCATTTATAATGATAGCTTATGTCATTTTTATTTATTTTAGAGGATAAAACATTGACACGGACCAATTATCCGTAGTGGTAATAACCGTGTTACGTATAAAGCTAAAAATGCATGGCGGCCATTTTATTGTGAACACAATTTATTATTTCGAATGACATAAACGATTCCCAAGGCTTTCCGGAACCATGTACACTCATTTTTAACTTTATTTTCAAAAGAGAGAAGGGTATTTTACTATTGGTGACATTTTTTTCAAATAAATTTCATCGACTTACTTCCACTTTAAGCTGTCCACGTTCCTTGTAGGCATAGTTAAACAGTAGAACAGATTTCACATTGTAGTGACTTTACTACTCTAAGTTTACTAATCTAATTAATCTCATTGTTTACTGGATTTCCTAATGTTTCTATTTTGGGTCAACTTTACATGTTAAATTTTGGATGTTAATATTATCAGACTCTTGCATTTATACATACTGTTATACAGGCGCAATAATTGTATTTTGAGCATTAAAAACTTCTGTCATATAAAGTGATTGGCTGTTTATAAAGGAAGTTTCAAGGCTAGACAGTGGTTGTATGACCTTTAGTTCAGTTGAATTTTGTCTTAAAGGAGTATAAACTTAGCCCTTATTTCAGTGTACAACTGACAAAACAATAGTTATCTTCACGACCATCTCAGGAGGAACATTGGAAATAAACGTTTATAATTATGGGTGTTCAAAAATGCCCTCTTTCATTGTCCTGATTGTATTGTTGCCTTTTTATTTCCTGTGTATTAAGATGCACATTAAAGGTTTGACAAGAATCACGCAAGTGATGAAAAAATTTCTAATTTAAAAATCATAAATTACGTTTTAAGATACAAGTTTTAAAATTAACTTGTTTAAATGATGTTAAAGGGTGAAAACTAAAAAGTCTAATGATTGAAGTAAAGAAAATGTGTAACAGTAGTCATAAACTCGTGCGACTCGTGTTTGATATGATAAGGAACAATAAACTGATCCATTCAATTCGTTCTAAGCTCCTAAGTCATTCGTGTTGAAACTTCATGTCGACCCAATCAATAAATATCTGTCTCACTACGTCCTGCTGTGAGTGTGTGATTGAAATGAGTGTGACAGGCCTAACCAACGCAAACCATTAACCAAGAAATACAAAATACTGTTGAAACCGGAGTAGTTTCTAATTATTAAGAAAATAACGACCACCACCAAACTTAACACCAGTTAATAAATAACTCCTAAATTCATTCTTAGGACAGGGATGGCGGTTTTACATTAAATGTCATGTTGTCAAACGGTTAACTCGAGGCATATTTTGAAATCTACCAAACTAAACCAAGTTGACAGAGTTGTTGAGAAGTATTAAAGCAAGAAAAACAGTATTCAGGAAAAGCTCAACCAATAAAATATACTTATATCATTGATCAATTTTAATTGTGGAATACTTTGAAACTTTGCACCATCAAAAGCGGGAGACAAAAGCAAACGAGTCTCATTCCAAGAAGATACCAAGAAGATACCCAAGCGTACGATAAAAATAAAGCAATTTTATTCAAATAGAAAGGGTCCTGCTCAATAAGTGTGTTTATATCCGCTAAACTACTACAATAACTTGATTACATGAGCCCAATAGCTCTCGTTTGCAGTTGACCTTTCAATATAGGTATTACCTGGATGAGAGGACATGTGAGCCAACATGCCTTCTATATCACGACCTTAATTAGTCTCTAGATTCAGGGAATAAGGTTATTATAGCACAGTAGCGGATTCAGGTACACTAATTAAGGGTATAGTCTACCCAGAAACAAAAGTTTCAAGATTTTTCTGATTTTTCGTTTGTAAGTACTTTTCAATGTGCTGAATTCAAATTTGAAATAAAATTTGGGGGTCACGGACCTAATTAAAGAGTTATAAGCAATTTAAAATATGGCCCCAGTGAAAAAAACGGGAAAATACATATATTACTTGTTTTAATCATATTGTTATTATTTGGCACCGGATTTCAACTATTGTTATTTTTATCAAATATAATAATGATAGCATTTGTATTTATTGCAAAAATATGTTTAAAAAACATAAAATTAATTATATTTTGGGGGATTCAATTTCAATTTGTCGATTTTTATGACACTTTTTTTTCATATTATGCTGAATAAAACAACTTTATAAATTCAACGATTTTATAAAAATATCATATGTTCGGACAAGGTCTCACTTGTTGTAATCCAAACATACGATATTCGTGTTGATGGGCTGTCTAGATATAACGGGGAATTAACTCTAGGCAGATGAAATCCAAAGTCCTTGAAACAGTTATGCACACATTTATTTGCAGGAACAATTATAACAACATAGTAACGATGTGGTAGATAACAGTTGAATCCTATCCCCTCAAGAGACAATAACTATAACATATGTACAAGGCCTCTGGAGAGATGAGTCCTGCTTGGTATCCAGTGGTAGACTGATGAACATTCAAATATCTTGGATTTATATAGGCAGTTAGGAGGTTAAGCCTGATGGCTAAATGATTTCATTGCTCGAGGTCAAGTAAAACAGTTTGAACAACATGTTGACAGTTCATTGTTCTAATGGATTGACATGTCTGGATAACTTGAAGATTAACGAAGTAATATCAATTAACATGCCTAAATGGATTATATTTATTTAGCCAAAGGGGTTTCTACAACTAGTACTGTCAGTGTCAGGGATTGCAAAAGGGATAACTATTAAAGATGATGAACCTGGTAGTCAAGATGTCTGCTCATCAATTGGGGATTAAATAATTTACTGTTACTGTCACTTATCAGGAGTTAGCAATTAAAGATTATGCCTTAGGTAGTATGGATGTCTGCTCATGAGTTGGGGATTGCCTTTAGCATATGTTATGTTTTCAGAATGTGTAATTTTCCTAAACTAAATATTGAAGTAATATGTCTTTGGATTAATGTATATGTATTGTGAAATGTATTTTGAGTATCTGATGTGAACTATTTGAATAATGAAGTAATTTATCTAATGAATTAACTTGTATATATGTTCTGAACTGCTAATGTATCTTGGATAATATCTGTGAATGTGTAATATTATCTGTGAATGTGAAATATATCTGTGAATGTGTAATATATCTGTGAATGTGTAATAGAGTTTCCTTATTTCTATGAAGATAGTTTTAGTATAATTTGGGTAATAGCTAGCCCATGATATCTTCCCCTCGCTTGTGAAGTTTGGGCTCCAAACTTTTTGTATGTTTGGTAAGAGTTTAAAATATGATATGTATATAATAGTTCACAGTCATGATATAAATGATAGTCTATTCTTATGTAGTTGACAATTCACACTGACGATGGTCCTTTCTGATGATAGAAATTATAGTGTTTATATTGCTATTCTTCATAATGATATTGATGACGGTCCACTTCTTTCCTGGTATTGATGTTAGTCCATATTACTAATGATTCACACTGATGATAATGCCTATGACTGTTCTCTTCCAAAATGTGAGTTTCATCCATGCTGCACTGAGTCTTGACTGTTGTTTCTTTGATCGCAATGAACATCAGATGTAGATCCTCCTGCTGTAGGGACTTGGTCTGGTGGCTCGATCTGTACATCTTGATGTCATGGCCACTTGAAACCGTCTCTGTTCAGGTTGATCCAGGCAGCATAATATGAAATCATAAAGAGAAATTCTGGGCAGCAAATGTTTTATATAATAGAATCTGGTATATGTATATATCTAAATAAGCAGGAATAATCTGTTTTTAATACTGTATCTGCATAGAAGACATACTTGTTATATTATCATGTATATCATCACAATCTGGAAGTAAAAAGGGTCATTAGTAATGGTGGTTATTGATATTTTTGTGTCTGGAAAAGATAGAAATTTAATTTCTTATTTAGGGGGAAAAAAAAGGATTATTTATTTATTCGCTCAGTTAATACATGTGTATAATACATTGCTATCTATGATAGTATGAGTGCTTGTTTACTACTGGTGCTGTATATTTGAAGTATACTGACATATAAAAACATGGAATGGTGTGATGAACATATCTATATACAAAACTTATATATCGGTACATAAATAAACATGTGTATATTCGTTCACTATCTTGGATAGTATGAGTGCTAGGAATATGGTTTCTATTGGATAGCTGTAATGTGCACACATATTTTGTGCAATTCATGACATATGTATACATTATGTTGATAATATGGAATAGCTGAGATGCACAAACGCACATTATGCGCTATACATAACGTATTCATAATACTGATATGATAAAACTAATTATGACAATATTGAATAACTGAAATGCCTGTACGCACATTATGCGCCATACATAACTAACATATTCATAATGCTGAAATAATAATGATAATAATAAATTGTTTTATGACAATATTGAATAGCTGAAATGTCTGTACTCACATTATGCGCCATTCATAACTAACATATTCATAATGCTGAAATGATAAAATAAAACTGTTGTATGTTAATATTGAATACCGTATATATCGGGGAATTTTCGTGGTTGGAAATTTTCGTGGTTCAGGACTCAAAGACCTTTCGTGGATTTTTATTTTCGTGGTTCAGACGTTGTCAAAAAAATACATTTTCGTGGATATTTCTTTTCGTGGTTGAAGTTATCCAAATACAAATTTTGAAATCGTGTGTTTGTGTTCCACGTGTAAGCCTGTTGATGTTATCCTGTCTGTTGATCATATTGCTTTCCAAACAACTTATTACAATCGGATTAATAGGGTCAGTAGTCATCAGTCGATCGTGTTTGTTCAACATTTATAAGGAGACCACACGAATCACATTTAGCGGCTTGTTTCAAAGATGACAATTCTAACTCAATGTTTCAATAAAGTAATACTTTACTCAACCAAAGGATTATCAAGTTTTTATTCATTTGTTGAATACGCCATGCTCCTTTGTCTGTGTCACACTCTGTTGAACATGAACTACGACCGGATGCATTGTGTTTTGACACGTCTTAAGCTCCATTTATTATGTTGTGAACAAGCATTCAAGTACCGTAGCTGGTAGAACTACATTTGTACATATAGAGAGATAATTTGACACAATGACGAGTGTCAATCCCACTTTGCTACATATTAAGTAGAGTTATCAACGTATATATTTACAACTATCAATAAACGACAAACTGAATTAGAGCTCTATTATTAGCAGTTGTCAGTGAATAGCACTGAAATCTGGGCATGCGCTATTTTTAAAAACAGCTCGATGATTCGTACAGTGAGTGGTGAAGATATTTTTAATGAAATTCATCGGGAAATTTTCGTGGTATGGAAAATTTCGTGGTTCAAGCTCTACCCACGAAAACCACGAAAATTACCAACCACTAAAATTTCCCGGTATACGGTAGCTTAAATGCATGTACGCACATTATGCGTCACACACAACACAACACAACACAGTGGTAAATAAATGCTAATTGCTAAACTTGGTATGCTTATCTTGAATTAGGGATATGCACAATCACACATTATGCGTTGTACATAACTAATAGTGATTAATAAGAATGAAACTTGGTCATGATAATAGCTGAATGGTCGCACATTATGCGTCATACATAACTAATAGTAAGGTATACTAAATGCTAAACTGGGTATGCTGATATTGAATTGCTGAAATGCATAACTGCACATTATGCGTCATACATAACTAACATATTCATAATACTAATATAATCATAGCTCATGCATAATTGAATTATACACACACATTATGTGAATACAAAACATTTGCATTTGTATGATTAGAAGATAATAAGAAAAAAATAGAAATGAAAATATAAATCTAATCCATCATGTAATGTGGAGAATATTATTGTTAATGTGCATTGTTAATGTGCATCATTCATTCTCACATTCATTCCTGGGTTAGTTTTACCATCTTGATGATTGGATTGGATGATGATCAGTTCAATCACCAAGATTTTTGTGTACCAAAAACAATCAGTCGATCAAGCTGAAGTTAGTGTTCACAAATGGTAAAATAAAGTTTTACAAAAAATAATTCAACACAGTAGAAAGCGGTAGCCAATGATCTTTTTCAAGCTGACAGAAAAGCCTGGCGATTGGACCACAATGTATCATACCGTTTATTGAGGAGAACCTGAATTTTCTGCAAAAAAATGTTGATTTGTACATAATCAGTGTAAAAAGTAAGTGCATATTGATAGGGTCTTGTTGCACCTATGAAAATCTCACGGTATTCCATATGACCTTCCATGTCACTGGTTCTGGAGGCAAATATTGGTAAATTGTCTTTTGTTGGGGTGGGATGATCTCTTTTCATTTCATAGAGGTTGTTCCAGCTCTTGTTTAGGTATTCTTGTATGAGACGTGGATAGACACTCTCATAGTACAGAACACATTCGACATCGTCAGGTGCATCCTCGTAGCCAGGTGCATTGAATTTATTTAATAAAACTGTTACATAGCAGTCTCCATTCACAAGTTCAATTCCGACAACTTCTTTGACATTCATTTCAAATTGTCGCAAGTGTTTTGGATAAATCGGCATTGGTGGAACTGCTTGTACAATGTATGGAGTAATAGGCGTCTGGCACAAGTCTGATGTACCTTCAAATATGATGTTGACATTTTCCTCCTGTTCTGTAGTCTTTTTCTCGAAAAATTTATGTCCTTTGAGAGGTCGTTTCCTACGCCTTCCTGCCATGTTCCTGTTTGACTGAAAGTCTCTTTTTAATACGTCTGGAATAGTGCTCCCGTATTCCCAAGTATTTCCTCTTTCAACATCCTTCCATTTTATCCTATAATATATTTTCTTGTTTGCTCTTTTTGATGAAAGGATTGAGTCAATTTCATTTGCTTGTATGTGTTGAGTAATTTCAGTTTGACTTGATTCTTCATCCTCATCCTGTATGTTCTGTATTTGCTTGTCCTGGTTTTTCTTCTTGTGTTTAGCTTTATTGTTCTGTTTTCTTGTCTTATCTTTCTTGTTTTCTTGCTTCTTGGTGTTACTTGTAGTTGAGTTCTGTTGATTTCCTTCTCTTGATTTCTTTGCTTGAGTTGTTGCTTTCTTTTTCTTGTTTTGCTTGTTAGTTTTTTATGTTCAAATTGTCTGGCTTCTGCTTGTTTTTATCTAGGTTTTCCTGTTGGACTTCTGTGTCTTCTCGGTTCGTTGTCGTCTATGACATCTGGATCCATGTTGTCATTGTCGTTGATCAATGGTTCTGGTGGATTTTGTGGACGATCAGCTGGGTCGAAATATGGCTTGAGGCGATTGGCATGGACAAGTGGTTTGTGGATCTTGTCATCAGAACTTCTTCTTAATTTGTAGGTATAATTTTGGCCTAATTGAACAATGTAGTAACTTCCATACCATTTCTTTGTGAGCTTGCTTGACATTCCTTTTTCTACTTTTTGACAGTAGAGCCATACTCTTTGTCCTGGTATGAATTCTGGTTCCTTGGTTTTCCTGTTGTATTGCTGTGAATAAATTTCTTTGGCTCTGGTATTGTTTTCAGCTGCAACTTTTCTTGTAATTTCTCATTCCTCCAGTAAATTTGAAAGATAGCTCCTGTCATTAGTGCCTAAATTTTCCTTTGGAATGAGGGTGACATCCTGAGGTGCTCTCATTTCACGGCCAAAAAGCGAAATAAATGGTGATCTCTTTGTTGATGAATTTGGAGCCATTCTGTAAGCCATCATAATGCCAGGTAGGAGGCGGTGCCAATCATTCTGTGACTTGTTGCAGTAGGCTCGTAGAGATTGCTTGATGTAGGAATTCATCCTTTCCACGCAGCTGTTTGTTTGAGGGTGATATGGACTGGTATGGGTCATCTTGACATAAAAAAAATCACAAATTGCTTTTATTAATTTTGACATGAAGTTCTGTCCTCGATCCGATATTAATGTCCTTGGTGCGCCATACCTGCAGAATATTTCTCGTACCATGACATCTGCAACTTCTTTGGCTTCTTGAGTTCGGAGTGGGAATGCTTCACACCATCTGGATGACGCATCTGTGATGACCAGTATATGTTTGTACTTGTCTGGTGTCGTCGGTAGTGGACCAAGAATGTCAATATCCCACCTTGTAAAGATTTCCTCCACAGGCATTGGGCAGAGTGGAGCTTTCTTCCCATGGTAATGCCTCTTGGTTTGTTGACAAACTTCACATGATTGCACATACATAGCAATTTCTTGGTACATTCCTGGCCAGAAGTACTTTGGTCTGATGGTGTTGTGCATTCTTTCCTTTCCATGATGACAGCCTCCGAGTTGTGAGTCATGGTAAGCTTGTAGCACTTGATTCCTGAGTGTTCTTGGTACTGCTAATTGTTTAATGAATTTGTCTGTTTGTCCTTTTTGTCTTTGGGGTACAAACCGATAGAGTATTCCATTGTCAATTTCATATCTATCAGCCTCTACTAGCACTTTGTGTCGTTCTTTCTCGTCATTTGGAAGGATGTCGTCTTCTTTGTAGTCAAACACTTGCATAAAATCTGGACATATTCTCTGTAAATGGTGTAAATTTGGATGAGATTGGATGGTTACTTCCAAGATTTCATCCTTTGAAATATCAGCATTTACTGAATATATCGAAGCAACAACTTCTTCTGGAATGGCTTGATAGTCCTCTTCATATTCGAAAGTAACCGAAAAAGCCGATGCGTTTTGTACGGTAGTAAACACATTGTGTTCAGCAAAATTCTCGAACGGACGTGACGGATTGTTGGAATCAGACGGAAATGACGATGTAGTGGACGTAAAAATGGTCCTTTCTGTGTCTTCTTCAGTCTGGTTGTTGCAGTTGATGTTCTCTTGATATTCTCTTCTTGAAAGGGCATCGGCATTACCATTTGATTTGCCGCTGCGGTGTATGATCTCAAAGTTGTACGTTGATAACTCTAAAGACCAACGTCCTAATCTTCCTGTGGCATCTTTAATTGATTTTAACCATTTAAGTGCTATATGGTCTGTGTACACTATGAATTTGGAATTTGCTAAATATGGTCTAAAAGATCTAATTGCTTCCACGAGTGCTAGGCCTTCTTTCTCTGTAATGCTCCAGTTCTTCTCACTTCCCTGTAGTGCTCTGCCGCCATAGGCTACTGGATGTTCCTTCTGGTCTTCGTCCTTCTGGCTTAACACAAAGCCAATGCTCATATCACTGGCATCAGTTGAAAGTATGAATTCTTTTTCAAAATTTGGATAGGCCAAAACTGGTGTGGTACACATGGCTTCCTTGAGGGCATTGAAGGCTTTGTCACACGCGAGTGACCACTGGAATTTTGGCTTCTTGTTTGAAACAGGTTCTGATTGTTTCTTTAGTAGAGCATTTAGGGGCAGAGCAATTTTGGCATAGTCTTTCACATATTTCCTGTAGAAATTTGTAAGTCCCAAGAATGATCGGACCTGCTTCTGAGAAGTTGGAACTGGAAAGGATTTGATGGCTTCAATCTTCTTCTCGTCCACTTGCACTCCTCCACAAGATAAAACATGGCCGAGAAAGGAAACTTTGTCTGTAGCAAAATTACACTTGGATGGCTTTAATGTCAATTTTGCTTCCTTGAGGTAGTAAAACACTTGTTCCAAATGGTGTAAATGGTCTTCAAATGTTTGGCTGTAGATGATTAAGTCATCTATATAAATCAAAGCAATTTTGAAAAGCAATTTTCTAAGCACTTTTGACATAAGCATCTGAAAGCAAAGTGGTGAATTTGACAAGCCCTGAGGCAAGCGTTTAAATTGATACAGTCCTTTGTGTGTCACAAAAGCTGTCTTGTGCTTCGAATTCTCGTGGAGTGGGACCTGAAAGAAGCCATTGGCTAAGTCTAACGTTGAAAATATCTGAGCATTCATGCTTGCTATCTGGTCAACAACATCATCAAAAACAGGAAGAGGCCATGACATTGGTAAAATAACAGCATTTAATTTTCTATAGTCACAGACAAACCTGTAAGTACCATCCCGCTTCTTAACTAAAACAATGGGAGCTGCATACATAGAATTTGATTCTTCAATGAGGTCATGCTTCAGAAAGTTATCAATGAGTTCTTCTGTGACCTTCTGTAGATGAGGTGACTGGCGGTAGGGTCTGGATCGAATCAGGGGATGATTTCCTGTCATTATCTCGTGGTAATGCATATCTGTCCTTCCCAGATCAGTCAAACTTGTCGAAAAAAATTCTCTATTTTTACCTAGGAAGACTAACAGTCTGTGTCTTTGATCAGTCGTTAGCTGTGCATTTGTCAGGTCAAATCCAAGGTCTCCAGCAATTTTGATGTAGTCATCGTCCTTTGTTTGACTGTCTTGGTCTATTTGTACTGTGTTGATAGTGGCCTGCTCCCCGTCAATGTCAAAGATACTGTCTGATTCAACATAGCTGAATTTGCCTACTACTGTAGATTTTTCTATCACTATTTCATCTTGAGATGGATTTAAAAGCCTAAAAGTGCCTATTCCATTGTTTGATTTACAAATTGTATTGCCACCTGCTACCTCAAAATGTGCTGTAAGTGAAGATATGGGCTCTATGAGAACTGTTGTGCCGTCAGGAACGTCTTCTAATCTAACTTTAAAGTGTATCTCACTCTGAGAAGGGATGTAAATCTCGTCAATCGTTCTAGCTAAGTCTGACATGTCATGTTCTGTAGCAGTCATAAATCTAACGTAACGTCTGTCTGAAGTCTTATTGTCAATAATCAAAGAATTGCAACTGAAATCTAAGACAACATCATTTTCTTCAAGGAATGGTAACCCCAAGATGACCGCTTTCGGCAATGAAGGGAGAACAAGAAACCTATCAGAAAATTCTTGGCTTTCAATTGAAAAATCCAAGTCAACTGACCCCATTACGTCATATGTAGCTCCTCCAACCCCTTTGATATGTTGATAGCATGATTTACCCATTGATACATTTGGAAATGCTAATTCAGGAAAGTTGGCTGAGATACAATTTACGCTGGCCCCTGTATCTATGAGTGAGGCAGCGAAACAGTCACTAAAGGTTGCCTTGACAACCGATTTAGCGAGAGGCGTGACAAGAGAGACCACTGGAATTTCTCCCTCAAAACTGCCTTCCATGTAAGAACACATGTTTATAATCTTAAAGTAATGATCACTATACCAAGAATGAGACAAAATCAAAAGAAAATGTACTTACACTTTTTATGAATTCTCTTCTTCCTTCTTGGCGACTGAGGCGGCGGTCTTTGGGTCTCTCTTGGTGGTCAGTAATATGCTGTGTTGTTATATCATCTGGGATACTTTCATATCATCAGATGGTGTCCTCCATAAGTATGTCCATAAAAATTCCTGGCAGATGGATTCCGGATCTTTTGAAGATTCTCACCAAGTTATCATATGTTCGGACAAGGTCTCACTTGTTGTAATCCAAACATACGATATTCGTGTTGATGGGCTGTCTAGATATAACGGGGAATTAACTCTAGGCAGATGAAATCCAAAGTCCTTGAAACAGTTATGCACACATTTATTTGCAGGAACAATTATAACAACATAGTAACAATGTGGTAGATAACAGTTGAATCCTATCCCCTCCAGAGGCAATAACTATAACATATGTACAAGGCCTGGAGAGATGAGTCCTGCTGTCACTTGTCACTAGTTAGCAATTAAAGATTATGCCTTAGGTAGTATGGATGTCTGCTCATGAGTTGGGGATTGCCTTTAGCATATGTTATGTTTTCAGAATGTGTAATTTTCCTAAACTAAATATTGAAGTAATATGTCTTTGGTTTAATGTATATGTATTGTGAAATGTATTTTGAGTATCTGATGTGAACTATTTGAATAATGAAGTAATTTATCTAATGAATTAACTTGTATATATGTTCTGAACTGCTAATGTATCTTGGATAATATCTGTGAATGTGTAATATTATCTGTGAATGTGTAATATATCTGTGAATGTGTAATAGAGTTTCCTTATTTCTATGAAGATAGTTTTAGTATAATTTGGGTAATAGCTAGCCCATGATAAAAATCTCGGAAATGAAACTTTACTTTATATCGATCATAATTAAATAAAAATATGTTGGGGTCACCGAATGAATTAATCCGCCATAACGTTTTGAAAATTGATCACGGCAAATTATTTGGTCCGATTTTCGCCTTTATCATCCATGGCGCGGGCCTTACCGGGAAATCCGAGGCGGCCCGGTGTATCTGCAGTGTAGTGATCCACGCATTGCTTAAAGTGTGCATCAACGTATAAATCTAACACTATTGTATTTTAAATAAAATGATTGATCGTGAAAGAAACGCTTAAGTTATAAATATGCCTCAAAACATTGTTGTCCAAACCCGTGTGTCAGAATTTCTGTTATTCAGATTTCGGGCCACGGCACACTGTTTCTAGCATGACGGCAAGCAGCATGTAAATTTCGATGTGAATAAAAGCCCTCTTTGAAATAAATATATAGAATTCCTAGAGGAAGTTAATTAGAACTAGGTGAACGTTTAATAATCATCAAAAATATAACTTTGCGTAAACCCGTGTCAGATAGTAGACTGATTTCCGTACGAGTAACTAACGACATGCACTTCCGCAGTACCGTTCGTGAAATCTTGAAGGGGCCACAACAAAAACACTTTTCCCCATGCAAATATGTAAGCTCCAGTTATGGAATGTAATCATTAAGATGACTAAACTACTATCGGCAAAGGTATTGTAGAAAATTTCCAATCCACACGACTGAGAGCGTGTTGTGTCAGTGGTGGATTTTTAACTTGTTTACCGTTTGCAATAGAGTTGCAAACAGCTGATTGTCATAATAAACTTACATGTAGTTTAACTGCAGTAATACGTGTTACCAGAAAATATTGTTTCTTGTTAATCTGTGAAATTAAATCCTTGGAAACTTATATATTGACCAAATTAAAAGATAAACAGTATATTAATATTTTTAAAAAAATGTATCTGGGGGATCGTGTCTATTGGAGGAAATATGGTAGTTTTGAAAAGTGAATCCAACACTAAGATTGTCAGATGAATCAGTAATACCTTCTTATGTTACATATATATATATATATATATATATATATATATATATATATATATTATATCTTGACAAATTATAACAAACAATTTCTTTAAAACATACATTTTATTTATTAATCCGGCAAATATATTAACAATAATGAATAATTTAATCATTTGACAGTGAAATAGCAAGGAACCTTAGCAAATCAACAAATTAAAGTTCATATTTAGTATGCACAGTTTACATAACAATAATATTTGAAAATCCAATGTTTTCATGGACACAGGGTTAGCCACATGATCAGAGTAATTGTGTATTTCTGACTTCTTTCTGCAATCAACTGAGCTTCAATGTACTGGATGACCCTTCACTCTAGAGACACTGTTGGTTGTATACAATACAGTTCATGATGTAATCCTGTCCAGGTAGAAGAAAGAAGCGAAATTGATTCCAGCATAACAATTGTCCAAAATATGAAATGTAAACAAAACAATACAGAGCATATAGGGAAAATCTACAGTCTATATTTATATCAATGAATAAATTATTACCAGTGTATATAATAAAGCTAAGCTGGTGGGTTAAGGTAAGGATAATTTATGTTTTGAACTTGCTTTCAAAAATAATTCACCTATATCAATTCATGCCTATAGTATTATTGCTTGGACAAAGCTCTCAGCATCATAGTCTTACACATTAGTCTTACACTCCGACTCAAAAGTATTTATTCTGAAAATAGTACTATTTTATTAAAAATTGAAAAGTAGACTGTAAGAAATGGAATTTTCAAATGTCTCATTTTCTCTATATTTCTGTCAATATTTTTTTCAGATATAAAACAATATTTTTTCAGATTCTAAGTGTTAGAGTATATATAATTATTGCAATGGAACCTGTGATCATTGGAACTAACAAATCATGCGTGAAGTACAATGCAGCATTTTACTCATTGAACCTACATCAATACAGGTAAAACAGTTTTCTACTGCAAGTAACTACCTTTTGATACAAAATATTAATGCCCAAACTATTGTGCTATCCTGTAACCTGATTTTATCAAAAAGAACTTTCAGATTTTCAGTGAACCTTTTGGCATGAAGTAAGATAGGCAGTAACATGAGATATGTCCACCAAACCCATTAATATAGATAATGTGATGAGAAAATATAATATTAATATTATTTTAAGTTATCAAATCATGACAACTTCATTGATACTTTTCAATATTGTAAATTTGACTCTTTTTTTAAAATTATTACTTTTGACCTGCTTCTATTACAGACTGGAAATGGTAGCATGTAGAATTGGGATTGAATATAATATTACACAAACTTTGTTTATCAAAGACTGGCTGTCATTCGAGAGGGAAAATATGTTTATTGCATAAATACACATGCACACTAACCTACCAGCTTGTGTGTTCTGCATGTTCCAGTTTCAGTAATGAGTATGTGTGTCATCCTGCCTGAGTTTGACATCTTTTGGCATCAGTTTGGTGTCTCAGTGTCTCACCAGCAATATGAACCTGAAAATACAGATTAATTTAATTAGTACCTTTTTACACACATATTTTTGTTTTTCTGTATTTCAAAAGAAATGTACAAACTCAAAGTACAGAAAAACAACCTGCAGGATTTTGCACTTCAAAGAAATCTGATGGGAGAATAGAGTTTGTGCATATTTTAAGAAATATATATACCGATTTATCTAACAGGAGCATATTTTAGAATTAATTGCACAATCACAAATAAATTTTATCATGACTTACAGTATCAATTTAAATTACCGTAAATCCTTTAAATAATAGCCTGCCTTTAACCTGTCTGAAATAAATAATCACAGGCCTTGAATAATTGCTGGGTTAAATTTATCAATGTAAAAACATATATCCGATATTGAAGGTGTTTTTATTTCAGTTTGAAGTTTTTCGTTCACATATAATAATTAATTGGTTCGATTTGCTTTGAAATTAGTAGACTTCTGGTAGCCGACTGTAAGTGTATAATATGTGAGCGATTATTAAACTTTTCAAGGATTTACGGTAGTCAACAAATTTTCAAGAGCAATGTTATTAATGTTCTGTAAATACTACTTGTATTTGTTCAACTTACCAAAATTCTCAAATGGATCAGTCAAAGTCGTAGGTTGATTGAATGACAGTAACAAATCAATGCATACATCGCTTCTCACGCCGGGAAGGCACTTGAAGGCTCGGGTCGGTGTCATCGAAATATGAAGTTAGAGAAGCCGGGTTTTATGACTGCGTGTTCAGCAACGGTGAACGCTGATATTTTCTTCTTTTATCTCTTATTTCGTCTTGAGTAATAACATGTCTTCCGTTGACACTTGTCTTTTCATGATTTTGTCTGATGAGCAGCTGATCGCCAAACGGAGTGAGTGAACGGTGTTGAATGAAACTTTGACAAACAATGCCATAATTCGTTCGGTTGTCGTTAATCATGTTAAATGTGCTTATTTGCTAATATGTAGTGCTTCTTTGACATGAATACATACATAGATCATCTAGAAACATAAATTTCGTTGCATATTGTTTATTTATAGTTGTTTAGTGTTGATGACGTGAATTTCTTGTCAGTTTGAATGCCGTCAATTCAGACATGCGCAGAAGTGATTATGTGTGCCTAGACTATTACCCTTAAGCAGGATGCAGAGACACCAAAGATGAACAGTTGACCGTTTTTTAAGTAGATAAAGAATCATTACCTACATAAAACACGGTGAATTATCATCATCCAAATAGGTATGCTTAGTGTGCATTTAAAACAAATTCAGTAATAGCAAGTCGAGCAATTATTTGGAATAAAATACTTTGACACGGCCAGTTTTAAGATATTAATGGCAGTTGCAATTGATCAATGAAGAAGCTGAAGTTGAAATGAAATGCATTAATTAATTTCAAATGATAATTGATATAATCAGAATCATCCAAACTTTTATCTGGTATGTCATGTGAAGATCATATTTTGAAAAAAAATCGAAAACAATCTAAAGTGGAAATGGAATAACAAGTATGCCATTGGCATCAATGTTTTTCTGTCAAACAATTCAATTAAGATGTCATTTTTTTATTTTAAAATCATAATCAATTAATGTTTTAAATATAAACAGGATATGATTTGCATTATACTACATCTTTCTGAACAAAAGAAAAGTGTAGTTCTTATTTTCATATTATCCTTTAACATAAAAAAGTACACATTTTATCAACAATACTTTCATGGTTCTTCATCTTGATTCGCCTTGCATCTACATGAACAACTCAAGCACGATTTCAAAATTCACATATTAAATTAATTAATTGTAAACAAATGAGTTAATTTTAAACAAATATGATTCATTTAATTGTTCTTTGATATCGATTGCAGACGAGTATTAGGAAGTTGAAACTATTTGTGTTGTAAATTATTTTGAAGTATCACAATTTAACTCTTTTTTTTATTTTGTTTTTAATTGTCAAGTAGACACATGCGTCAACAAGAGCCGTTTGCTTTATACCAGTTTCCTTCATTCAGATGCATGCAAACGTCCTTATGTAATAAATATCTGGAAAGGAAACATATTATGATTTCTAATTCCTTAAAATATTTCTAAATTCCATAGTTGTTAGGAGGAAACTGTCAAAAGTCAAACTAGTACCATTGGCTATGGGGCTCATCAGGGTCACGAGTTTCAAAATGTAAACTTTCCAGAAGTATTTATCAGAGGTATAACACATTTCAGGTAATTAGGTAATGGAGAAGAAACTGTTTGAGAGGCATTCTAGAAGTTGGTGTGATGAAGAAGACAAATATTTTATGGATGATCAACTTCTTTATAAACAATAGCGACGTTTCGGTATAGATCCTTATACCGTTATCAAGCATATGGAATGGATGGAGAAACAGCAGATCCTATATATAATCTGTGATTCAACAGATTGGTAAAGTAGGAATCACCAAGAAGATATGGTTATCAACATACCTCGTCATATTTGTTTTCATTAAAACAATAATAAATGACATTTCAAATTTGGTTGCGGGAGATAGTAATGAAAAAGAGACAATATGTTATGCCACGTACTATTCAAAATATAGCAACAATATTTTTCTCTATATTGGAATCAATGTTGTCACTGTCACACAAGTATACATTGTATCAATACAGACAGTCATTGTTCTTCATCTTAATTTCCTTTAAGCTGTATGAACATTTGACATTTCTCGTCGAATACCATGTATTTCTCATCGAGTGAAGTAGAAATTATTTTCACGAGTGGCGCAGCAGAACTGACCTAGTTTTAGGGGAGTAATATCACAGACGGTACATCAAAGTGATGGTCACGACATCGGCTGTCAAGTGCCTAGAAATAGTTCAATATTAGAACAACTTAAAAACACATGTGCGCGATTCTCTAAAAAAATCCACCAATGGTCTCCGGGTCTTGTTCATGGAGATATTTTCAATCAGTTCATGAGCATCTTTCTAAAGCACTCATAAATCACTTGGACCTCACGTTGCTAGAACAAGGGAAGTAACTCTAGTTTCAACGTTTTGGAAGCTGCCGTGCAGGGTTCTTTCGGATTGATGTATAACAATATCTTTCACACTTAAACGGTAGATGTTTGTGAGATGGGGTTGTTTTTTCTTTAATGGCAATAAGTACCTATTTATGTACCTGATACCGTATGCTCAGCCCTCAAGAACTGCCAAAATGCTAGTGTGATCGACGAGGCGCGTCGGTAGGTCACACTGACACATCAAGATTCACTTCGTACACAGGACACTGCACCTACTTGCTGATGCTGTTGGTCAATATTGCACTGACGTTTTGAATTATTTTTAAAACAAATCTACAATTATCTTGATTTTGTCAAAACTATAAATGCACTGTACCAAGGATACTGTACCATATCAGATGATTTCATGTTTTCGAATATCCATTCATTCAAGCGGAAATACGAGGGTAGCTCCCGGTTAAACTTTTCAATGATTCGTAAACAGTTTTAGGATTCACATGAACAGAGTGGAAGTTTTCGACCTTTGACCTGTTTTGCATATTTATCAGATTTGGATACCATGTTTATCAGATTGCTTTATTGCATCGATAACACCCTCCATTATATGATTAATATAGAATACTGAACGATGTTCCGTTTGATAACATGTGGATGGTTTGGTATTCTAACATAATTATTACTCAATGATGTAAATAGTGCTGAATTGCAAGAAAATGACGTCAACCAAAAACGACTGTGACGTCACGCGTGGATTATGACATTATGGCAACAAGCTGTAGTATCACACATGTGTGTAACCAACTCATTGTTATCTAATGAGTGATCTCACCACGGTTGAGTAATAATTCAATATAACTTCACATAGTAAAATAATTTCGTTTAAGCAAATGATGTAATTTTCCAATAATTTAATACCAAAGTAATACTGTTCATATTACTTGTAATGGTTTGAAATATTAGGTGCAGACAGGTTTTAGGAAGTTGAAACTCATTATGTTGCAAATCGTATAAGTTTTGTCACAATAATCTGTTAATGTAATTTTTCAGTTTCATATAACCTCTATACATGAACCAATAAGACAAGACGTCTGAGGACATTTTGAGTTGTCAGCTTCCTTCATTCAATGAGCCACACACTCGTCCTGATTTCATAAAATAAATAATTTTAAATATAATAATTAATATTTAAAAGATAAATATTAAAAATAAATAAAAAAAACCTTTGATTTCTGATTCATTTTTAAATACATAGTTTAAGTTCAAGAGGTGCACATCCTGGAAAGCAGGCTACTTCGTTTCGCCCTTTTATATTTGTATCATATGAATGTGCTTTCCAGACACATTTAAGCTTAAATACCCATAGTCACACTGTTTTACAAGAATATGGATATTTCCTATGCTCGTTCCAATTCCCCATACCAAAACAGATTTGCTATTGCGAATCTATGCGAAAAATGCTGATAAAAACTAATTTTTATTCAAACAGGGCTTCATTTTGTTTCCTTCAGCAGTGTTTCCTTCAGCAGTGTTTATAACTTTCAACATATCTATAGACTACCTATTACCCTAAAAAGCAGCCGATGACCTCCACATTTCTGGAATAAACTTGCTATTTAGAAGAAAAGTAATCAAATTAAATTAAATTAAATTAAATTATGTATTCGTCCCATCTTTCATAGTTTCATCATCTTTGCGAGTTGTCATCAAGTGTTCAACATTTATAAGTAAGTACGATGGAATATTTATTTAACCTTATCTATTTATGTTACGAAAAAAAGTAATCGTTATCAACTAATTCACACATCATTATGATCTGGATGAACACGGTAGGAAGCTCCATAGGTTGATAATATAATTTTCTCCAGCTGTTAGTTCACATTACCAGCTATTAGAGGCAGTTTCTGAAATTATCTGCCCTTGGCCCATTAAGTCAAATTGGGGCTGACCAGCGTTACGCTTGAGCTGTGCTCCAACTCTCTGCACAGCCACTGCAGGGGGTTGGACCTTGTTGCGTCACTGAGGCTAAGTAAACACACATGGGTATTGCGAATCGGTTAAACTGAGCTACTGGTTCTCGGTAGTCAGTAGTCTGTCCTGTAGAACTTAGATGAAACTATTCAACTGACGACTAGCCCAGTCTAGAAAATTATATCAAGTCTAGATTCCTCAGTTCTAATCAAGGCACCTTTAGGGCTCCAGTTTGAATTACTATTTGAATTGTGTGTAAAATATTGGTTTTGAAAAGTGGTCAGCGATAAAAAGGTTAACAATGGTTTGAAGTACACTAAAATTTATTTTATGGGATTTAATAATTACCCTTCTATCATTCTTGTGATTTTATTTCTTTAACATTCGCTGTATTAAAAAGCTACTATGTATGCATTGCTAGCTTTGAGGGACTCTTCTTTTTAAAAAGAACAATATAATCAACACGTTTAAAACTGTGAAAATAATAGCCGAAATTATGTGGTTTAAAACACACCTTGAGTATGTAAACTACTGCCACATTGACATTGGCGTATTGATTGTCTACATACCCTTATACGTAATACCCTTCTACAATGTGTAATACTAAAATACACTTGTGTACAAAATACAAAAATGTTTATGAAATGTAACACGATCATCCACTGAATACAGTTATTTATTCATAAATACTACTTCTTAATTCACAAAACGCTAAAGACTGAAATGTATACACTTAATTAAGTTAAAACCCTTAATTTTGATATACACGATTATTCTTCACTAATATCAGAACAATATCGATGAGGACACGCAACCAATCATGGTTGTTCCATGCTTCTTCGTGTTCTTTCTTCTATTGATAGCTATAGACACGTGGTGACCACATGTGTGATCATAAACTGAATCTAAATGAAGGCAGTATAGTCCCTCCCCTAGTCTAACACTTAGACTGAAAAAAAAAAAATAAATAAAATTGAAAAGGAGCAAAATTCCATTTCTTACAGTCTCCTTTTCAATATTTAATAAAATGGTGATATTTTCAGAATAAATACTTTTTTCATAGTCTGAGTGTAAGACTATCCCTCCTAGTCTAACACTTAGACTGAAAAAAAAAAAAAAAAAAAAAATGAAAAGGAGCCTTTTTTTTATAAAAGGAGCAAAATTCCATTTCTTACAGTCTCCTTTTCAATATTTAATAAAATGGTGATATTTTCAGAATAAATACTTTTTTCATAGTCTGAGTGTAAGACTATCCCTCCTCATGCATGACTGTAAAACATTGTAGTCTTTAAACAGTTTAGGTGATTTTTCATCAAGTCAAGACAAACGGAACACACACATGAAACTGAAATCTTATAGAAGTAAAATCACTGGATAAAGTTTAGTCATTATTAAATTTCACGGACAAAAGGCAGTATAATTCTGAGGTATACTATTTTGTATGCTATAATGACATCACGCTGAGCAAAAAAACTATGTCCATGTAAGAAAAGAATAAACGTATACACTTACCTTACTATGAATATTTATTTGTATTCGTATGACTTCTTTCTACATTTATCGACTAACGATAAGCATATAATGGGTAAATCTACTCATTTATATCTAATAGTAATACGTGGATGTTTAATCATTTATAATTTCAAGATGTAATTCAATAAAATAAAATGTAAAGCTTGTACTATTCAGATGTAAACGTTGCATATCAAATGTGGAACGAACAAGTGATAATATTCTAAACGCAAATAAAACACATGGAATTCCCATCTGCTTAAATAATTATGTGATCATTTTGGAGAATCTGCATTGCCTAATTTGGAGAAGGATTAAACTGTATGTTTCATTATACATGGCCAGGTCTCTTATTAAACTTAAGTTCAGTTTCTCGATAAAATAGAACTAAACTAGAGGTTACAGTTAATGAGTATATATATATACATAATTTCGGTTTGTGAAGGGTTCTTAGTAATGATGCGGGTCAACAAAATATTCAACACCTAACTGTAATTTGTGTTTCAATATCAGCTCAAACTAATGATGAATGGTCTGCATTGCTTATGAACATACTTATTTATTAATATCGAATCGTAAAGCTATCTCGATGGGACATAAAAACATACTGAAGAAAAAAACTTGTGACAAATACGCTAACACTAATAAACAGTTATCCAAGCACTGCTGAAACTACTTTTCGAACTTTACCTAGAAAGACATTCTCAAACAAAGTCAGTCATTTCAAGGTTACATTACAAGACAAACATAATTAAGGACCGCCCCCTGTGACGGGTCACCGACAGTAAGACGGATAGTCAGGATCAGCGAAGCATGACAACGAATAATTCAGATTTTCCCTATTTTCAAATGTTCCAGGAACAATGGGTATTAGTTTTAAATTGATTTTAATTACATATTCTTAAAGGACACTTTATCATCTTTGTAACGCAGACCTTGAATTTGCGAACACATTATTAGAAATATATGATTTGGCCCGCGAAAAACAGTCTGTTCGACAGATTTTTATCAAGATATACATGTTTATAAGGGCCGAAATATAAATTAATATGCCATTGGAAAATCAGCTCGGGAACAATGACATTTTACGCCATATTAAAACGAAAAATATCTAAAAAGAGCATAGTTTGGTCTTCATAACTGAAACCTTGAATTTTAGTTCCATTAACGGATTCTTTAGTTATATGGACATAAAGATGTCTCTCTACAGTAATCATCTACAATACATTTGGCTCGTTAAAGGGGATTCTCGCGCATGCGCAAAAGGGGGTGAGTATAATAGCTGGTAATGATAATATTTAAATGAATGTATTACCCAAACGTAAAAGAAAAACTAAGGCATATGAAGACATTTCAGTTTATCGAAAAGAACTGACACTAGCTGAAAATTATCACAGTATTTACGAACAAGACAATTCTTCGAGATTTCCATGCGTTGTAATGTAGGTAAAACAACTGCGGGAAACTATATATGTTATTAATTGTTGAAGATAAGTTCTCAAGTTGAGTAAAGTTAGAGAAAGTTATTGAAATAATCCTGACATGTAGGACAAACGGAAAACGTTCGTTTTTCTAGAAAACAAATCAACATTCGGAAAAAAAATTCCAGAGGGATTCCCAGTAATAAAAATAAAAAAGAGGTTCAACCTACATACTTTGACTTTGCTGATAACAGTATGCCTTATCTAGCCTGATTAAAAGCACATGTAAATAATGATCCAATATATCAACACAAGCATGACGTCAGACCTCCTCGGGAGTCAGGTCTCGAGTCTTTGTATTTCACATTATACGTCAAAACAAACAGTCACGTGACAAATCACGTGACGAGTCAATATATCAGGTCAGTGACAGAAATGTCTGTCACAAAACTGACCTCATCACTGGAATCGGAGGTCAATGTACAAATATATTTTTCGATCACATAGTGTGAACTGGCCAATGATAATCTTACAAATTGAATAGAGGTATAATAATTAAAATTATCATTTTAATGTGAGGTCATTCAGTATAGTGACAATATAAAGGTGAAAATAGCGATGTGTGATCGCAAAGTGGACAATGTTACGAAATTACTCGATACAAAAATTACAGATCTGGGTTGGTAATGTTCAATAGGTGAAACACATACTGTGCAAATATATGGAAGTTTTGACTTTATTGTTGTCTGTTTAATTTTTTACCTAAAATATCATTATTTAAAGTAGACAGGAGTAATAAATGAAAATTACATCAACATGAGCCCTACCATGTTTAAAATGTTATAAATATGTGAAGGACGAGGCACATTTATTGATTTTCACAAAGAATATGTGTTATATGTCAAGGAACAGTTGTGTTTTATCCAAATTAATTTTGGAAGAATTTAAAAAATAACATTTTTAAAACCACACAAAACTCTTCCTTGGCTGATGACTAAACGCCTTCACTTTTCAGTTTTACAGTACGACGTGTTTGAATTTAAAAATTATACATATGATGAATACAACTGAGGGATATGCTTTCTTTTCCCCGTCAGTGTATATTGAAAACATTCTACATTCTAACAAACATTATTTTTTTCAATGTCATGGTTAGATATAATCACATCTGAAAATTCCTTTTTGCAAAAAAGGAAGTAACGTGTAAACAAGTATATAAAATATTGCCATCTCTATAGCTATTCCTGGGGAATAGCTCAACATGTCATGAGATAAGACCCATTGTAAATAATGTCTCAAAAGTTAAAAGGATTATAACTGTTTTACCATTTGAGGCAATCAGTTTAATGTTAATGACCACGACCCTTTAAACAAACTTTGATTTTCTTAAATCTCTATCTTCCGAATATCTCAGGTGAGCCAAGAAAAACAAAACCTTCAAAACTCTATAATCTTAAGCAAGTTCACAACTTATACATGTATATAGATAAAGGGAGAGCGTCTGTTCGTGTTACGCTGAGTTTGTTATTGTATGTTCTTCATTGTTAAGTTTATTTTAGTTATACTACTTTTTACTTACGTGCGTACTTGAGAGACAATTTTCTTACTTTGTTTATAGTTTTTGTAGTTTATTGCGGTGTTAAAATACTTTCCATTCTTTATAGGTTCCATACGACATTTGAGTCATCACTGACCACAACAAGTACACACGTTCAGACCTCGTTCACACGACAGTGTATTATTTACCTGTGCAGGTAGGTACATGGTTAACAAAACTTGTCCTCCCCTTCCATCACCATTTCTTTATCTCTTTATCTAGTTATCCATTAAACATATATTGTGAGATATATTTCTGTGCAAAGGTTCTCTAATAGTGACGTTTTAAGATGACACGCACTAAGAAAGTGGAGAAGAGAGACTCTGAGATAGCTACGATTTCCTGAAGACATAACAAAAAATACTTTGCCTCACTAAGTTTACCTCACAGTATATGTAACGATGCAACCAAACCTGTCGATGCAATTATTAATGTGCGGCGAACTCAAGGGGTGTGATGAAAATCTTCGGAAAATAAGAAGAAGAACATCGGAATGTAGAAAGGAAGTGACACAGTTTGGATGGCTGTGTTTGATTTGCATATGATTCGATTCGAAAGATACAGTGATGATGTAATATAGAAGATTCATGTAAACGGATTTCAAACATCATTTGTTCTCAATTTAAATATACTACTTAATTGTTTAACATCACCAGCGTATTGAGGTTACAACCACAGGTGAACAACCAAACAATTGCAAAACCATAAGAACAGGTAAAATCGTACACATGCAAGCCAGGTTTTATAACCTTGACAATAATTGTTGTTGCATAACATAATTAAAGTGGAACGATTTTCTGGCATTCTAATTTTTGAAATATTTTATTACACGTAGATAAACGTAAACCAATTTCAAACGTAACAAAAATAGGTGGTCAAATGTCCTTTTCATTTACATAATTTTTTGCGTCGATTCGATGACTATTTTGTTAAAATGCGTGTGTATTTACTACGTACTTGCGTGTGTATATGTCAGTAGTTTTACGACCACTTATACAAGATATGATAAAAGCTCAAAATTGAGCTTTCATTAAATAAATTCATCTTAAATTCAGATTTAGAAATGAGTAGTTTCGATACTTGAGAATTAATTTGATTAAATGTACTTGATGAGAAATAACAAATGCTCATCGATAGTAATGACCACATGACCATAT
Source organism: Gibbula magus (assembly GCA_936450465.1). NCBI lineage: Eukaryota > Metazoa > Mollusca > Gastropoda > Trochida > Trochidae > Gibbula > Gibbula magus. Next base: position 2,527,949 of record OW388302.1, read on the forward strand.
TTTGGACTTTAAGCTTTCAGCTTGACAAACCGTTTCTACACGATAAGGAATGTCATCTTGACCCAATCATTTCTCATCCGTCGCATTCGTTCTTAGCTCATAACCTATTCCCCTTGACATTCCGATATCGTCCTTCTTGTTGAGCCAATCAATAAAAATCGGACTCACTACGTCCTGCTTTGAGTGTTTGATTTATACGAGTGTAACAAGCGTAAACAACACACGCAATACATTTATTATCAAGACAAGGGATTAGCTTTCAGAGCACCATTAAATGTGTGAATATTCGGCATATTCAAACACCTTAACAACCATCAAATATACGTAAACTTACCATCATTTAATCAGTAACTCCTAAAGGTATTGTTAGATAGAACAATTTATATCTCAAGTGTTGTAAAATGTAACTGATCGTCTAAAGTTGTCAAAGGTTTAATTTGAGGCTTGATTTCCATGTAGACACAAGTAGACATAGTTCTTGAAGAATAATAAAACAATATAAACACTAATGAGGAGAACTGAAGCAATACCATAAACGATAAACGGATGTCTTAGATAATTTGCAATTGTGGACAACTTTGAAACCTTGGATCATCAAAACAGTAATACAACAATGGAGTCTTACTGTAATCAACAACATATCTTATCATAGTTTTACAGTATAGCAAAACATATTTCTGATCAAACACATAGGGTCACAAAGGCAGCACCCTGCTCCATCAGTGTATTTGTATCTGATAAACTAAATGGTAGATTACTGTCGTCCAAGGCAAGGCACTTCATCCACATTGCACTCAGTCCACCCAGCTGTTTAAATGGGTACCTGAACATGGGAGGTACGGACCTATATGGTCGCGCGGAGCGCTTAGTAGCGGCACTGAAAGTACAATTCCTTCAGGGTAATAATTGTACCGCCATTGAGCAGTGCTTGCACTGGATATTAGGCGTTAAAATGTATATTATTATTATTATTATTATTATTATTAATAATACAAGACGTATGAGGACATTTTGATTTGAGATACCTTAATCGTACAGATTTCATATAATTACATATGGGCATTTTCGTTTTTAGATACATAGTTTAAGATCGCACTCATTCTGAAATGGAAAATTCAAGAGTTGCTCACCTGGAAAGCAAGATCCTTTGCCTATTTTTTGTAACTTTGATAGTTCTTTGACGCCTGTTCCTGTTCCCCATACCGAATCCAAATTTTATATTGCGAATCTTTTTTAAAAAATGCTGATAAAAGTTAATTTGTATTCAAACAGTAATTAATTTAAACATGTTTCATTCATCAGTATTTACTAATTTTCGAAATATAGACCTGCTGATTCAAATATTGTCCTTTGCTTATATCATTAATATATATTATAATTAACACAAATAACCCTTAAACGCGGTTGGTGACTTCCAAATTTTCTTACATTTCTTGATATATAAGACATAATAATGAAATATGTATTCCTCCCATATGTCCTGAACTTTTATAGTTTGCATTCCAAAGCCAATCTTAACGGGGGTCTTTCATCATCAGTTTCTTAGTTTATAACATTCATGATTAATAAACAGCCACCCAGCAAGCTTGTTTAAAGTCACTGTAGGAAATTGTTGGTTGCCAATTCTCAACAATTCTTTACACAGTCAGAGACTGACTAACTAAATACTCTTATGTTACCGTTAAGAAACTGTTCACAAGCTCTAGGTATTTTTATCGAGTACTGTGATACATTTAGGTAATTTTGACTCATTGACTGTTGGATCCCTTTAAAGCCATAACCTGTTTAATGAGTAGCATTGATACAAATTTGATCGACTTGATTTTATCAGTATAGCCAGGTATGAACTAATATGTACAAAATTAAACTGGCAAAAGGAAGTATACATTTTCTATAATGAAATTATAGAAAATTTATGTTGACATTAACTTCTTTTTTAAATTAAATCCATATTAACACATGTTGGAGAAAATTGGTAAATATTGATAATCACGTGACCTTCATACTGGTGTATAGTCACGTGACACCAAGGTAAAATTGCTACACATGATAAGTGCTAAAACCCATCAAAAGTAACTAGACAAACGTGAATAACCGCCCTTGTTCCTGCATTTTTAAGTCAATGTGTCACATTACAGCCGAGTTGGGGAGACATTTGACAATCCCAGAACACAAAAAACAATGGTCTTTTTGACCCATGAAGTCTGATATCTGCTTGCGTCAGACAGTCGCCAACGCTAACTCTGAGTGACGTCATTGACGGAGGCTACCATAGATTGGCGTGTCACTATGCACACGTGCACCAGAAGACCTTGAACTGGTAGAGTCGAAGTTTTTGACTGCTCAATAGACAGGTACTGACCGCTGAACGTTATGGGTGTGACAACGTCGGCTTGGCATGCAACGTTACAACTTTACAACTTTACTATAATTTCTATTTTCTGAAGACTTGTCGCTGATTGGACAACTGTCAGACGGTCTACAATCGTGTGTTAGATTCAAACCACACCTCCAGTTAATAAACAAGCGTCGATGCAGGTTTTGCATGAACACTGAAACAGCTGTCAGGTGAATTAAAATTAATCTATATTGGTTGTGTGTTTTTGCCCCTACATCTTTTGGATTTCGTGTGTGCAAAACTGGATAATCAAACGTTAAAGTTATGGATTTTGCTGTTTCCCGAGATGAATGAACTATCCAATGTACCTTATCTCAAACTTATTTAGTTTTCTGATTATAGTTATTTAAAACGAGGTGTTCACTCTCTTTTGTTTGCAACTTTATGTGTGTCGTCTAAATCGCTCTAAGCTGGTGACCTATATTGTTAGGTAAATCTTCCTCTATGTTAAAACATCCAATAGGTTAGTGACATCGTAACTTTAGATTCATTTATATGGGTGTGACCTTTACCTAAACACAATAAACAATAAACAATAAACTGATTGCCGAAAACAGGTACGTTCCTCAGTGATGAGTGAATGTGCTGTAAATTATGCAGTTGATGGATTGAATGATCACAGTAATCAAATGTCATGAAAACAAAATTGTGATTTAAAACTTCAATTTTACTTTCTTATTCTCCACTTAATAATGTTTGATTTCTGAACGCACTTGTTCAATCACTTCTAGACCTTCTACCACTCCGTGCATATGTTGATTAGAGAGAATTAATTGGACGAGTTATGTTGTCGAACGACTATTACTCTCCAAATTAGCTTAAGTGATTGTGATGCTAGTTGGCAAACTATGCTGAACTGCAAATTTCCTGTACATTATATGTTATATTTTAACTGTAAATAGGATCTTCGTGAAAACATGAACATGTATCAGTTCACTTGTGTTTGTAACAAAACATAAAGGGTTAAAATTTATAAAAGATAAAGATTTGAAATGTTGATGTATTAACTAATGTTCTATTTGAAGGTTTACCAAATGATTGTTTCAAAAATATTGATACTTATCTATTGATTCAATGTAAACTGAGGTACAACAGAAACTTTAACCCTATTGTTTCACAATGTTGACTGATTCGGCAAACAACCATACTCGTTTTTTTCAAACATGCAGAGTTAGAGTCACTGGAGGGACCAAAGGGTATAGCATAATGTTTACACCAACATGACCGCTACAATGTTCATAATGTTCTAAATGTGTGCAGAATGAGACACATTTATTGATTTTCACTTAGCAGATGTGTAGATGGACAGTTGTGTTTTATCCACATTAATTTTGGAAGAATTTATGAATTTTAAATTTCCTTTTTCCCAAAAAAAATTAAAACCACATAGAATTATTCCTTGACTGATAACTAAACGCCTGCACATTTTCAGTTTCAGAGTATGACTTCGAAAACATAAGATATTTGTAATTGAAAATCAAACATATGAAAACCATATAAACCAACTTTCTTTTGTACCTCAGTTTATGAAAATCACCAGTGTAACCATTCGGTAATGGAAAAAAATGTTGTGTAAGGCTTCATTTACAAAATGTGAGTAAAGTAGTAAACAGTTTTTAACAAATAAACCATTATTTAGGCTTACAAACGTAAGTGAATAAGTAAATACCTTAAAAACTAAAACAAATAACGTCCTAACGCATCTTTCGTCGATTGCAACCACTGTAAAAGTATGATAGATGTTCAGCTTTGAATTTTGAAAATAAAGAATTTGGAAAATGATGAAACGTTGGCTAAATTTTATTTTTCCGACTTGAATGGCAGAGGTTGTTGCTATAGCTACGTAGTCAGTTAATTTATTAGAGTTTTTTGTTATTATTAGTTTAACATGAACACGCATCCTTATGAACAGGAAATGAGGGGTCGCAAAAGGCTTTCAAAATAAAAGTTTAAAAGTGAAATTGATACATGAAATATCTATGTAACATGCATCTAAATTGTCCCCTGTCTTTCACAGTCAAATGTTAATGTTAATGTAAGATAGTTTACCGAAGTTAAACATTAAGTCTACTGAATCGGAATAGGGGTGCATGTTACCTTTGCATAGTCGCATGTGACGTCATTGCAATCTAACGAAACCCATCCGATTTTTTGTGATTATTGGTTAGGGTAAGTTACATGCAAACAGTACTTGCAAAGTAATTTACGTTTATTCTTAATCATGTAAGTTAACAAAAGTAATGACAAGTACGGGAAAAAATAAAATAAGTTTAAAATGTTGAAACAAGTTCGTAAGTTATTAGTCGGGAAAACAGGAAAGTTATTGAAAAAAGACCTGGCACATAGGCTTTAGCAAATGGAAAACGTTCGTTTCCATTGACAACCAATCAACATTGGGGAAAAAAATGTTCACAGTGATTTACGGTAGGCTTCCTTGAGGTTGAACTTAAAAACGTTGACTTTTCTGATAAGATTAGGTCTTATCCGACCTCATAAAAACACTAAGTAAATAGCGAACCAATATATCAACGTTAAGTATGTTGTGACAAGTCTCAACCACCTCTATATACTAAAATCCTTCTACAGGCAATTGTGTAATTCTCTCTTCGACTACTACTATTGTGTAACTCAGAAGCTACATAAACTGTTGTGTATCTGTGAGAGATTTAATCTCTTCTCTGTACTTTTCGGTGAGTTTGAAATTTCATGTTGTTAGAAAGTAACAAACTGACTTGCATAATACCTGGCAGGCATTCTTCCATTATGTTCATATATTGACGGTTCTTAAGCACATTTGAATCTACATACCGTCCATACTATACATCAACTATTCCAACTGACCCCCTTTCTGTCAAAAGTGTGGCAACATGTTGAATGTCGGATGTTTAAGCCGTTAATATTAAAGTGACATTAAGTATGTTGTTGCAGTAACAATATGTCAAACGTACGTTATAAATCGTTTATCGAAAAGTACTGACACTAGAATTAACTTATCATGTTAATGCTAGTTCATTCAGTATAGAGACAATATACAGGTGAACATCAAGATTTAAGATCTAAACCGGATGACGTACCACGTTTTGCGCACATCAAATGGCCAAATGTCATTATGGAAACAGACAGGACAGGTGTGACTATTTGAAGTTAAATCAGCACATGTAGTAGCGCGGCAATTATGAAAGCCAAATATAGAATAATAAAAAAAAAATACTAAGTGTCAATTTAATGAGAAATGATATACTGACATTGTTATCAATATTTAATATCAAAATGTTACGTTTCACATACAGATTCTAATGAACTTGATTTGTAAGTAAAACCAAACTATACTGACATGTCAAAATCTCACGAGTTTAATTCATATAGTAAGAGCTGAGGATGTGACGTTATTGGTATTGACCGTATCAAGATATTTATAAAACAATTATTCCTATGACAAATGTTTCATTGAACGTTCAGAAGTTTTAATTTTGAATTTGCCAAACAATCAAACTGTTACAAACATCATAATAAAACATTCATCAATCAAAAGTTAAAATCTAATTAAAAAACAACCTTAAAACAAATAAATGGTTGTTAGTAATGATTAGCTTTGATAATGCTTAAAGATGATCGACGAAATAAGAAATATTTCCTGTATATAATATTTATTTACAGGTATCAAGTTAAACTTTTAGGTGATTGATAAAACCTTAAAAAAGTAAGTAAAGTGCTCCCTCTTTGTTTTAAAAAAACCCCAATATATACAGACTCTGGTTGTAGCATATACACGAAAATACAGGCGTCATTCATATTTTGTCCAAAGTGTTTTGACTTATTGTTTTAATGGAGACGTTCTCATCCTTATTTTAAGGGTTAAACTTTGACATTTATCAGACTTATGAAAAATAAAGACGAAATCAGTATCACAAACAGTTGATTTGTGTTTGATTGTTACTTCTATAAGAACCGATCTGTAATCAAATACGTCATATTGAAATAAGTGTTGACTGATTGACTGATTATAGCCTATGAAATCTTATACTGTGAATTCAACTAGTGTTTATATTTGATACGTTCAGGTTATCGTGACATAAGCAGCCAGTATTTGACTCAATCTGTCATGGTTTCTAAGTGTCTGATTAATACATCTGTGACAAGTATTGCCGACAAATACAATAAACCAATAAATTGTCTCTTAAAATTAACAAGGTTGAGGTTTGATTCATTTTAATTTTATATAATTTTAAGGTAATATTTAGACATTTCGGTTTCAATTTCTGCAAGAAATTTGAAATTGTAAAAGTAAAAAACCTGTGCTAGAGCCTCTCCAATGTCTTCATATTAGGGTTAAAAGGCTTGCCGACTTATAAAGATATTTATCTAATGTAAGTGTGAACGGCAGACGCTATTTCATATACTTCATTGCACTTATCTTATCTTATTTTGTATAACAATAACATTCCGAATGCGCGTTATGTTGTAACAAAGTTACAGTACATGTATATGGTACTTTGAAATGTAAGTTTAATGTTGAAATACGCAAAAATATTGACAGCTCAAACAGACTATAATGGACAAAAATAGTTAGGGATATATTGATTTTTAAAAATTATGAATAATGATGTATGTTGTACTTGACATACTATGAAATGATTTTTAATATTCGTATCCAAAATCGGAAAATCTGTGAAATGAAATACTTGTCACGAAGACCGCCTATAAACACTCTTACTTTACTGACCAATTTATCCTAGAACAACATCACAAGACACAAAACCAGCTAAAGTTAAATATTGCTTTTACATACCATAACAAACCTTTAGTTTATTCGGAATCTAACTCGTGTTTTGCAGGAAAATACCACCGCTTCAATAACATAGAGTACAATCAGTATTCTTGATACTGCATGATTCAAGTTTTGTATAGATAAAATTGAAGTAAAAAAGAGACATATGTAAATATAAACTGTTTATCTTCATGGTTTATCAAAAATCAAGATCATAACCTAATTAGTAAATTGCATTATAATGAGATGATGAGATGATGGTGAGCCTCAAACACATGTGACAGACACATTTGCCTTTTCCATTTTAGCTAAATTATCGACTAAATATTTATTTTGACAACTCCATGATCCTACATGTTTCTAACTAGGAATGCACGTCTTTCAATAGTTTCCTTGTAGCAAGATCTTCTACACAGGTTGTGCTGTTAAATAGAATAAAAGGTTGTATTAAGTAATCCAAACATATCACCAAGGTTTCTCATGAAACAAGGAAAGTGTTAAATAGTTCAGATTAAGCATAACATTTATAGTTCTTAATTGGTTTTGAAATATGAAGTGAAGACATTTATTAGGAAGCTGAAACTGATTTCCTTAAATTATGATACAATAAAATATTTATGATAGTTTTTGTTTCATGTAGGCCTTCACGTGTCAACGGGGACACACGTATGAGGACATATTATTTTATACCAGTTTCCTTCTCCCAAGAAGAAATGTAAACGTCTTGAAGTCTTATAATAATACATTGGGAACTATCTAAAAAAACGAACAATTGATTTCTAATGTGTTAAACTATTGTTTTAACACATAGTTCATCCCCTGTCTGAAAATGGAAATGTATGAGCTATCTATCGAGCAAAACAGGCAACTTTCTTTTAACCTTGATTTGTTTTTCGTTTACATTTTTATCATGTTTATGTGATTTCCATATTCATTTTAAGTTGGAAAGCATAGACACTTTAAAAATGCATAGTCAAGTATATTTGACAGATGGACAGGAACCTGTTACAATTAACCCTACCAAATTCAGAGTGGCTATAAAACAACCTGCAAATCTAGTTCAGTATAAAAACTTTTCATATGAAATGTTCAGAGTCACTGAAGTAAGTAAATATTCGGAAACATCATTGCGGAATAATAATTCCCACATATTGTTTTTCACACCGACTTGTTGAAGGTTTAAATCTTCTCCTCGCTGAAGCTTGCATGGTGTTTTCATTCTGAGAAAAATCTCTGTCATTTTCATTTCTTTGGGTTATTGAACAATCGTTATTTCCGGTACTCAAAAGGCATTTGGCCTTTAGTACATTGCATATATACATTTGCTTCTTTGTAATCGTTCATGAAACAATATGGTGTCTATGTACAAATGTGTAGAATATATACATGGACAGGTTTTCAATTTCTACGATGTTTGAATTGTTTAACAGTAACGGAAATTTATACTTATTTGGATGGACATACTATTGACCCTTTATATATATTTCTTTCGAATGTTACTGTAGAAAAGACAAACCACAAGAAAATGATACTCGTCTTCAATTACATTCGAAAGGCAGACTTTACACGTTCTTTGTTTTCTAGGTATATTTACATATCTACAAGTCTCAATTAAAAGTTCATGGGATGAGCATCGAAACCGTGCTAGACTTATTCTATACTTTTTAACATTTAAACAAGATAGATATAATTCGGTAAGGATATCGCTCTTGAGCATTAGGTAAGTGTCGCATTTGCTTGAGAGATAAATTTCGCAAGCCAGGTTTGCCAAAATATATCTTTTAGTCTTTGAGTAAAGGATTTCATGAAGTTCCGATTATATTCCATGCTCATGGTTGTGCCAAATATTTCCAAATCCGGTCGTAAATAAAAGTTGTTTGATGTCTGTTACCAAGTTCTAATGTCAATTTGTATCATATAAAATCATCATATTTTAGCATTTCTTTGGTTTGGATAGGGTGGCATGTTTAATAACTTTATCCAATACCGAATTACTTTACAATATGAGTATATGTATAAAGGAAACCTGCCACATTCTCCATATATCATGATATTTGGAGTAATTTGTTTAACACCCAAAAACTTTTTACAAGCATACAAATGTACCATTTCTAATTTCGCAAATGTATTTATTCCCCAAATTTCTGCCCCATATAAAAGAATAGGATATATCTTTGCATGAAATATTTTGAAAAATGAATTCATACTGAGATCACCAAGAATGTGTATTTGCCTTAGGATTCCTACCAAATTTGTTTTGCCTGCATTGCTGCATCATTGGTTTGTAAAATATACACTGAGGTATTTGTAAGAATTTGTAGTTTCAAAGTTGCGTTCCTTATAATACCAGTTTTCATCTTTTGCTAGTTTTCCACCATTTTTTAATACGACTACCTTTGTTTTATTGCGATTAACTGTTAATTTTGTTTTCTCACATAAGTTTTCAAGTTCGTATATTTGCTTTTGTAGACCAATAATAGTACTTGATATCAAGACAATATCATCAGCAAAAAGCAAAATGAATAGTTGGAAGATATGTGGGTGTAATTGTATACCGTGAGCACAATTTAGTTCAACATGAGTGGCCAATTCATTTATGAATAAGGAAAATAAGAAAGAACTCAATACACAGCCTTGTCTGACACCTACTTGTATCTGAAAGATTTCTGTTAATACATTATTATTTCTGACACAGGCTTTAACATCCTCATATAAATGTCGTAATAGATAACTCATTTTAGGGATGAGACCACTTGTGCTTAAGGTATTCCATAATTTATTCCTTTTCACAGAGTCAAAAGCTTTGGCAAAATGAAGCATAGAATTTCCCCCCTTTGACATTGAGGTATCTCTGGACAATGCTTTGTAAACAAATATATTATCTGTTGTTGTGTAACCTTGCCCAAAACCTGCCTGACATTCAGTAATCTTATCCATCGTTTCTCCGCATAATATTAACCTCTTATTTATAATGGAAGTGAACATTTTACTGAAGATGCTGAGTAGCGTTATCCCTCTATAGGGTTGTTGACAACTTCATGTTCAGTCTTGCTCCAATTGTTTTCTGCATCCAACCGACTACATCCATGTGATCCCCTCTCGTGTGTCACTTTATCATCTTTATCAACCTTCTCCACACACCATGCTCCTCATCGTTCCTTTATCGCAACCTTTCTCTCCTGGAATATGTTCTCCCCTCCTCCTGGTGTTTTAATATGGGTCGTGCAATTTTTTTCAAACACATATTGGTTTAAGATATGGTGATTTCAACATCTGTCGACATTCACGATGACAGACATCTACTTCTAAAGTTACCTCTAAACACAACTGATTGATGTTGTGTGCATATTCGTAGGGAGACAAGACGCAACGCGGAGGCAGATTACCTGGTGGCCGTTGTACAAAACGACCTTAACACTAAGGTTAACATTGCTCTTAGGCTACCTTAGTGACTCACGGTCACCTTAGAGTTTCGAGCAAGAGACAAGACGCAAGAGTTTGATTTGAGTTTGAGTTGAGTTTGAGTTGAGTTTGAGTTGAGTTTGAGTTGAGTTTAGGTTGAGTTTGACAAGAAGAAATAGCTAAAACCTTGTGTACAAATTGTGGAATACCCACAAAGAATGGTATCAGTTTTAGACGACATGCTTCTTTGAAATCTGCTCTTCACTAACAGTAACACACACATCTGATGTTTCATTTCGGCCAAGAACTGGAGATATCTGCATATCTTCTCAATAATGGGGTTGCTGATTCATTATTCGTTATATAATCCTGTTACCAATGAATTTATTACTACAAACTCTTGGATTATATTTCCAATTACAAGCTCTCAAAGTTCATATATGCATTGCGGTAAATATGACATAAAAGTCAGATTTGACAAGCCACAGAACGCATATTTCATGGCCGAGAGCTTACAAACCGCCACAGCTCAGCACATATATAAAATAGAATTCTATCCAGTGGATTGGATTCGGTACACATTTACCTCTGACGATTGGATGCCTATTTGTTGTATTTAGAGAGTAATCTACACATGGAACTTGAAATAGAGCATTACATGTTAAATTTAATCCTTAACATTAGGTTATCAGCGGCAGTATATGCATATGTATATCAATGCATTTCTTTGTATCAATTACATAGATGTTCATCTATATAATTCAAAATTTCGTACTGCTTCTTGGCTTTGGGAGAAGAGGTGTGTGTAATATGTTTATAACATCTGAACTTCAGCATCAAGTAAATAATGATATATAATAAATAAAGGTAAACACGACCGTTTTCACATGAACGGAATATGATAAACATGTGGTGGAGGGGGATGTAGGTACATTTTCTTTGTACTTCAGTTGGAACTTCACATCAATTCAATTCAACTGTCAGTGACGTAGTGCGATTTTTAAAGTAAATTAATCATATTCCTCTTGTGTCATCTTCTTATACGTCTTGTTAACTATCTTTAATCTGTTTGTAAATATGTAAATAATCTATATGTGCATGTATGTAGATGAATATACCAGGGATATATGTTTAAATTAAACCTGATAATTAGAAAAGGATACTGAAATTCGAAAATCATATCTCCACTATTTCACAATACAAGCTAAATATAACCATGAAGAACAATTTTATGGATACACAACTTCTTTATTCTGTATAGGCGACGTTTCGACATAGATACTAATGTCGTTGTCAAGCAGGTGGTACAGTTGAACAAATTCCCAGGGTTTATATACAAGTAGTGTTTATACAACATAGGAGGATGAGAAGATTTAGAGTTGTTATTACAGTAGATAGGCTTGATGTACACATATTGAGTAGAAGCCAGAGAGAATGATTTACAGTGTTTATACAGCAGATGAGGTTGATGTACACAGCTTGTTAAGGAGGTTAAGAACAGAGCTTGTTTAAGGATATAGATTGATTTAACAACATGATTATTGATAATTTGGGTAAATAGGAGATGTACACAGCAATATGGTGATTAAAGATGAGGTAAATATGAATATGAGTGATTAACGTGGCAAGTGATGGTAGGCGTTTGGGATGTAGTATCATTCGTCTCTGTTCAGAGCTGGTGCTATTTTCTTGATGTGTATGGCTTCGAGGTATTTCCTTACTTTGTAGTTGGCTTGGTTCTTTTCTAGGACCTTGATGTTGCTCCAGTTGATGTTGTGGTCTGGGTTGGTTTTGGTGTGGTCAGAGATGGCTGACTTTGAGTCGTTATTTCTGACGGATGCTTGGTATTCCTTAATTCTGAGGGTCAATGGTCTGGATGTTTCACCGACGTAGGTGTCGCCACATCTCGTAGTTGTTGTGCCCGTTCAATCATCTTCATGAATCCTTCTGCTCCAGATCCTTCATATACTTGAAGAGGAGCAAGCCATAGGTAAATACACTTGATTGGTTTATCTACTTTGGTGACTTATTGTTATCATTTTGCACTCAGTCTACCCAGCTGTACAAATGGGTACCTGAATATGGGAGGTACTGATGAAGCGCTTAGTAGCAGCTCTGAAAGTACAATTCCTTCAGGGTAATAATTGTAGCGCTTTGAGCATACCTTAGGGTGTGGAAAAGGTGCTATATAAGTACGCTTTTATTATTATTATTATTATTATCATTTAACATATTCTGATTGGGATGAACTGAATGAGATTACAGAATATTTGAGAGTTATATGATTAGAATACTGCAACGGAAACGGATTGGTTCTATTAAGCAGCATATAGACCTTTTCTATAAGCCAAGTCACTCGTCATTACTTGACTGCCTTTAAACGAAAACATACAGTTAACTATGGACAATAACTATATGTATTACATTTAACCATTTACATTATTGAAGATGTTCTTTTTGTTAACATAATATTCTCTAAACAATGTCATGATAAGCTTAAGACTATCACATATGTATTCCTCTGTAATCTGTATAGAATTTAAGTACTAAGAGATAACAGAAAAAACGTTTCTAACGTTCCCAATGTATATCTGCCTCTCTATATTCATTCTCTTTAGTTACAGCTAACCACACATTCACATCTTTCCAATTTTCTGATGGAAAGCGTCTGTGTTCCCAAAAATTAGTTGTGTTGGCATATTTGTCATAGCTGAGTTAACACATATGGCAGAGCCATTGATAGACGTAGGTCTTATTTGTAAGGTGCCAGTCCTCAATCTCGAACCAGTTACACAAGTACTGAATTTAAGCCCCCATTTCACTGAATTCCAAAAGTTATCACGACTTTCAGGATAAATTTGTGATCAATTTGTCAAATCGGATATTTCTAAGATCTACTTATGACTTACTTACGACATAGTGAGGAGAAACTCCTGACCCGTTCAGGACTAACTGCCAATGCTTTCCCGACGAAAACTACGCCACCACGACTCTGACAAAGACTCATTGCCGACCCATTCACGAAATTTACAACTAGTTTGCAACTCGTTCACGACCATGCCGACTCATCACTACCCACATCAGTTATTTCCCTGTGTATAGTATGTTTCAGTAAGTATTCATGATGCACGCTTATCAGGGTAAACTGTTTTCCCTTCCTGTGATGAGCAGGGTCTGAGCCAGTGTGTATTTGCTTTTAAAGCATCTCAGCCAAAAACTGACTCACAAATCTGAACAATATGTAGATGAAACATTAACAAACCAAGAGCCGTCAACTGTATATCAGATTACACAAGGGCTGGGGAAGCTACAAAGGCCTCGGTGATATCCTGTATTTCAACTTCATTATATCCATTCTGTTTAATCGTCACTCACCTCCTTTCACTTTCTGTTCCAGAGCGTTGGATTTCCCGAAAGAGAGAATATAAGAAGATGCCTAGAGGTATGAGTACAATAACTTTTACATGTTAATCACAAGTGTCAGTAAACATATTTCCACTTATTATCTAACCTTGATTAAGTTCCTCCACCATGTGTCAACCTTATCCTCAAATTGTTTACAATATAGTGAAGATGGCGTAACCAGTATAGCACAGTGTAGTATATCAATACACTGATTGTGATGTCAAGTGAAGTTTTTTTTAAATCGTTTGCCTTGTTGAGTGACATCGAGTTTTGTTATTGACCAATAAAAAAGTAAATAACAAAGGTTAGGTAATGCAGATAATACAGACAAGATTTACTGTTGATGTAATAACTTACATATTGTAGTGTCAGCTAAACATTTTGTCACTTATATTGATTCCGTTCTGTTTCAGAGACTCATGAAGGAAGAGAGAAAGAGAGAAAACGACAAATGTCTTTTGAAAAGACGGGTAAGCACAATTCAAGTCTGTGTTTATTATCCATATTTAGTTATTTTAAGATGAAGATAGAAGTAAAACAGGAACGTACCTCAACATATTTGGGATATCTATCAACATGGTATATTGACCATATTAACATCTAACATTTCGAAACCATTTTGATTCTGTGATCAGGTGATTGATTGAATGTTAAATGATGGAGTAATAATGCTGATGGTGTTTTCAGCATTTTCAACCAAACATTAATTAGAGACGAAGATTATTTTTAATTTTCACGAAATCAATTAAACAATTTATTTTCTTAAGTGGTCGTTAACTTGAAATTATGGAATGGTTCTTTGGCATTCCAAGACATTGGTAATAGTAGTATTCGTTTTAGTCGTAATTGTATATGTACATGTGTATATTGTGTATATTGTATATATTATATATATATATAGATATTCAATTTTAATATTTTGTCTTATAAATTAAAAACGTTACCCGGCTTAGTACATAGCTGTAGTTTTTGTAAAATCATCTCTTCCATAGATATTTACAATCTATTGTCACAGTTACGGATCAAGATGATGTTTCTTGTAACATACGTCCTTACTTATTACAGATTAGACCATGAATCATTTGTGATATGCCAACACTGTTTTCAGTTAGACCACGGACTAATCTACTTATCACTAACTAATCTACTGTCAACCTAAAACAAGCAAAACTACGCTATGACTCAACATGCCTTGGACAGAGCTATAAAGTTCTAACTCTTTTAACTTTCTTTGCCCAAATGATAGAAAGGGGACATACAAATGTCAGCAATGTGTTAGAAGAATGAATATAATGAGCTCAATGGTGTTCTGTTGATGCCACATTCGTATGTGACGCGGAGTATGTCAAATAATTTGTAATTAATTTCACAGAGGTAAAATCAAATAGTAAATGGTACGCAGTATGAAATGTATGCTATTTATAGTCATGGTCTAAGTAGCTAAGACTACTCATATATATGGATAAGTCATTCAAAGAACGTGGTCTACTCAACATATTTGTGGTTAACAAGAGACTATTCTGCTTGACATTTAATTTCATTGGCCGCCTTGATATCTGCAATGTGGGCATGATTGGCAAGATAAATATCCAGAAAATACCTACGGGAACATTACTTCTGCAATCAACCCTCTCTTAAAATAGGTAATGAGTTTCTGTCAATAACATCAACCAACAAATAAGGAATTAATGTTTCCAGTCGTACGTTGTACTATTTGTTGTCTTGGAGATGCACTTCATTTTGTTTATATCATTATTGAGTTCGCATCAGACATATTTGAAAAGCAGAATCTTACATAAGTCATGGTGAATGTGCCTTATGATTTATTTTTGACATAAAGACCATAAAGGCATGTTAGGTTCATGACCGCATTATAGGTACATTATCGATTTGTCCTTTCGAAAATAGACTGTGTTCCCCTTCTAAAGCTTAAACATATAAGATGAAGAAAGCTACATATGACTGAGATAGAATTAATCCTCATTGATTTCGTTATGAATTTATTGCCAAGATATTCATTTATTTATGCTGCAAACATGACATACACCACCTAAATATGACTTTTATTGCAATTGAATATGTTGGTGTTCCCATACTTTTAGTGGGTAATATATCTTCGATCTAATTAATCTATTAAAACAATGTTGATGATGTTATCTTGCGCAAACCATTGCCCAACATTTGTTTACACCCAGATTAGGCATCATCATGACACCCTGTCTGACAGTTATTGCACAATGGATATAACTGTTAACAATCTTTAGCAAGGTTCCACAGTTTCCATATTTCTCGTTGAGATTGTAATAATTAACTAACAGGAACTAAACTTAAGTCATTGGGATCAAAAGGAAAGGGAACGTCTGAAACGCTTTCGAAATATGTCTGAAAAACTGTTCTGAACAACAATGAATAATGCAATAGCTTCATATGTAACTAAAATTGTTAAATTGTGTCCTTATGCGAGCCACAAAGGACATGCATGGAAGTATTCAGGACAGTTTTGAAAAGGACTGGATACTGAACCATGCCATGTTAATATTTCTTATGATTTACTGTGTGTACCCGCCATGGTTCTTTCAGTTATTGCTTCACTATACGATGAGCCAGGGACTCTACAGGACAACTTAATCTCGCCTGTCACTGAGGGAATTGTGTCTGTCTCTGGATCTGGACACTGCAACCTGATCCAGCAGCAACAGCAAGGACAGCGACGGAAGCAGCCACCAATACTACCACCCCATGCAGCTCCAATATCTCCTGACCTCAACCCACCGGGTTTTGGCTTTGAAGGACAGCGACAGGAGCAGCAACAACAACATCAACACAACCAAACAGACCCTGTCCCTACGTCGTCCACGGCATCACAGAAACAACCGATGTTACAACAATGTCTCCCTGTACTGTCTAACCTGAGCTGCAGACCTATTAGCTTAGGTATGTATTGTGTTTAATAATGTGGCAGAATAGATGGGATGAGATTGTGACGCCGTTTAAAAGCCTACATATACAAATGACAATCTTTTGTTGTCGCTGTAGTAATGGCGTACTGCAACCTTAACATAAACTTTGTGAGACTGCTTAAAATAGAATGTTGTCTGGGTTTTGATTTGTTCTAAGAAGGTTCTGCAAGTTCAACCTATACTTTTTCAGAAGTAGTTGCTCTGTAGTTCATGTGATAGAAGTGTGTAATCACATAATCAGTTTTTTCCATAAATTAAATCTAATAACAGTAGTGGTTGTCACCAACAACTCTAACTAAAATGTAACGATATATGCGCATATCATCAACTCGCAAGTTGTGAGATTGCTTTGAACAGCATTTAGTTAATGTAAAATGTTATTTACTGTCAGCAAGTTCTGCATGTACAAATATTTGTTTTTTTCAGAAGTAGTTGCTCTGTAGTTCATATGATAGAAGTGTGTAATCAAGTTACCAGTTTTTTCCATAAATTAAATCTAATAACAGTCGTGGTTGTCACCAACTCTAACTAAAATGTAACGATATATGCGCATAACATCAACTCGCAAGTTGTGAGATTGCTTTGAACAGCATTTAGTTAATGTAAAATGTTATTTACTGTAAGCAAGTTCTGCATGTACACATAGTTGGTTGTTCAGAAGAAGTTGCTCTGTAGTTCATGACAGAATTGTGTAATTACATTACAAGGTTTTCATGAATAGACAACACATTTATATTCCTTTATCTGATGTGACTGTTTAAAAACCTACATATACGAATTACAATAGACATGGCTACCTCACGTATGTTGATGACGATGTTTAAAAACCTAAATGTAGTAATTGCTCTGTAGTTCATGACAGAAGTGTGTAATTACTAACAAGGTTTTCATGAATAGACAACACTTACATTTATATTCCTTTATCTGATGACGCTGTTCAAAGACCTACATGACAATAGACAATGGTACCTCACGTATGTTGTTGTTCACATTACACGTTTTCATAAATCAAGTGGTGACCAATATACAATAAATATAATAACAGTCACCAACACACTGTATGCTCATAACAATCCTAGCTAAAATGTAACGATACATGATGTGGTAGCATGTATTGTATATATAAAATGTAACGATACATTGATGATGCGGTATAAGGTATGGTATATCATAAACTCGTAAGTTGAAAATAAAGCACTGGCTGTATCACGCAGATGTGCTCTGTATATACTTTGAAGTTCACATGCAAAGTAATCACAAACACGGAAGTATCGATATGCAAACTTTAGGTTCGAAATAAATTGAATGTTTAATGCCACATTCTTAAAATAACATAGATAGATAAATAGATATATATATAAGATAGATAAATAGATAGATATATTAGATAGATAGATAGATAGATAGATAGATAGAAAGATGAGAAACGAAACGAGAGACGATGCAATGATAACATCATTTTAAGTTTATGTACATGTATCGTCTTAATCGCATATACATACATGTACATTTCTGAACATAAAAACGATTATATATATCTATAAACATTATATTTATTAAAAGACATTGTAGAATAACTACACAATGTACGGCTTATATAAATTCATGACTACAACATCAGTTTATCACCCAAAACTGTGTTCCACAGGAGATATATTTTGTGTGAGATCAAGCAATATCTCCTAGGAGATATCTTTTTGGCAGTAGTGTTTGCACAATGCCCTGTCACCGTCAACTATATTACATCACAATGCTTTTACACCATCGAGTAATGACAATGCTATGACATCATAAATATGATGGCGTCACAATGCTATGACCTCGACGCACTGGAAGTCAAATGTCAGAGATGTGCTCAGAAATGTACACTATTTCACTTAAACCAATATACAACGAGACATATACTAACTGCTTCCAACATTGATTACAATTAATGAGAGTCAAGAAAATACTGACAATATTGATTACGCCCTTATCAATAACCAGATGGAATATGACTTTTGTAAATATCAAGGAAAAGTATTAATTTTATGTTTCACTTTTAAATACTCCATTTAATATTTGTTCCGTCTGCAGTAGGATTTAAAGAAGTCCAAGACCTACATGGTCAGTTTCAAATAGACTTTTCCTTGTTCAAAATTGAACATGCACTAAGAAAAACAAATAACTATCTGTTGTGTTTATACTGAATGTTGTTCTTCCACACAGCGTGCAGTCGCAGTATGATCTGAATGAAAACAACATTATTTGGAATATATTACAATATTAGAAATACCAGTCATTTCGACGACGATACAAAATATTATTGTGATATTTGGGATTGCACCACCTGCAATAGTAAAAGTTCATGTACTCTTTTGGGGTTAGTGAGAGGTTGATATCCATTCGCATTCACTGCATGTCCTAAACGCTTATCCATTCGAGCACATAAACGGAATAAACTGAACGTGCAATGGATCCAAAAGTGTTTGTGCATCAGTGTGTTGTCAACTTCTTTCAGACTGAAACGTCCCTGATCATCAAAATAGTTATCTTTTTCCTAAATGGATGATCTTATCATCAGGTTCTTCATCAGGTGATGTGTCTTCGCCCTCAGTGTTCCCGACACATGCTGCAGTAAGATGAATTATTGTGTCACCTCCAGTTGCATTTCCTTCATCAGCCTCTGTTGATGTTCTATCAGGCAAAGGAGACAATAAGAATTGTTCCGGTCCAGAAGTTTGTTGCCTTCTTTGAAACTGACGTGGAGTGATTAAATCTAAATTAATCTCACCATAGTTCGGTAGACGATAGCTGTCCAGGCTATCCGATCTATCGTCTGTAGGTGAGGAAGCTACAGTCCCAACAATCTGTACACTTAATGGTTGAAGGTTCACAGATAAAGCGGATGCCTTTGGTCTACCATCCTGTTGATCAGTCATTTCGTCTGTCCTCTGCTCTGGTAGAACGTTTTTACCGACACTGTCAGGGTCAAGATAGCTGGTTGTTCTGGGGTAGTTATCTTCCCTAAACGGATGATCATAGTTCTCATCATTAGGTCGAGGTTCTTCATCAGGTGAGGAGTCCTGAGTCTCGGTGTTCCAGAAACACTCTGCAATGAGAGGCATTCTGATGACGCCTCCAATTGCGTTTCCTTCATCATACTGTACTGATAATCTATCGGAGACTGGAGCAAAAAAGGATTGGCTCATTCCAGAAGTTAGTTGCCTTCTTTGGAGATGACGAGATGAGATTAAATCCTCGTTTATCTCGCAATAGTTTGGAAGAACATAACTGTCTGGTCTATCCAAACTAGCGCGTGTAGACAGGGAGGCTGAAGTTTCATCAAACAGTCTGTCTGAAGGTTGAGGATTCGCAGATGAACCGGCTGCCTGTGGTTCGTCAAACTGTTGATCTGACACCCTCACAGCATGTTGATCTGGTAGAACGATGTTTCCATCACTGTCAGTACAGCTGGTCGGTCTGGTACGACTGGAAGGACAAACTCTGGGAGGAGTATCGTCATCAAGTTCAGAATAGTCTGGGACACCACCAGGTCTGGTCTCAGCTCTGAGATATTCACCTCTTCTCCACCTCGCACCATAGTACATCATACCGTCTATCCTGTAAACAATGTGGATGACTTACTTGTTTTTTTATATTTGTTTATATGGTTGTGGTAGCTGATATTTTGAAATTAGTCAAGTTCTGTAAAGAAACAATTCCTTTCATAAGTTTTTGAAGGTTAATTCTAAAATAGTACGTTTTTAATTAAACGTAATTATTTATACTTACCTGTTGACCAGACCTACTTTGCCTTACCTCCTATAGGTAATGCTATTTCAACCTTAACACAGACGAACTTGAAAGTTGAGTCAGGGGTGCGTAAAATCACTATCCATGGGCAGGTAAGTCTGCCTGGTCTCGTGACGTCACTACCGGAATAAGCCACTCTCCGAAAGTCCCAAAGGGCAAGACAGACCAAGTGGGGAGGATGGGAGGGCCTAGAGCGTAGGTCTTGTCAAAAGGTAAGTATAAATAATTACGTTTAATCAAAAACGTACTATGATTTAAATACCTATATGTTGACCAGACCTACTTTGCCTAGAATCCCACCGCAAGGAGGCGGGTCAGAAGATATTTGGTAGTGACGGGACCAGCAGACAGCCCTGAGTGTAAGCTAACCTAAGAGTCCTCCATCTTGTGATACGGACAAGGTACAGCCCGGGAGATAGTATCTCTACCGCTTTAGGATCGAAGAGACAACCCAGCCACTCAACTTCAGATCAACACATTACCCCCCAACCCCAACAGCGAGGGGTTGTAACCGAAGCTAAAGAAAAAACAACAACAGACAAGGAGCTAGGAACATGAACAAGTTTATTTACAATGAACCTTCAGTTTCTAAGAGGGTTGAACCCTTCTTGGTCTGGTTGGGGGGACCACCCTCGCCCGAGCGAACACTTGTGGTCCCAGCCTAGAGATGCCCTCCAGATCAGCCGTGGAGACATCCCTTAGGTAATGGTTGGCGAAGACCCCTGACGAACGCCAAAAACACCCCGCCATGACATCCAAAACCGCGAAGTTACAGTGGTACGCCATTGTGGCTGACACTGCCCGGATCTCATGAGGGTTTGACCGCGAAGGGGGAGGTAGGTTTGCGGCCTTGTATGCGTCGATGACCGCCGACCTCAGGTACACCCCACCGCTCGCTTATCTAGCTCCTTAGCACTTCTCGGCGAATGAGGCAGAAACAGACGCCGCCTGCCATCTCTCAACCTGCGGGTACGTTGAACGTACACCCTTAGGGCCCTCACCGGACACAGAGAGAGATCAACCTCATCTGAGTCAGAACCCAGAGCCGGAACAGAGAAAGTACGGCCCGCTTCATCAGCCGCCTGGTTTTTGCTAAACCAAGTAAGGCTGAGCCTCCCTCCCTGACCTCAAAACACAGGAGGTCCACCTGTAAGGCATGGATCTCAGAAAATGACCTTGATGGTGAGAGGGAGGAGGGGTACGTCTGACAGCGGTTCATACGTATCGGAGCGTAGATGGTCGAGGACAATTGCTAAGTCCCACTCAGGTGGACGAAACTTGGTCCTGCCGTCCACAGAACGGACATTTTGATGAGGTCATTTAGTACTGACACATCCAACCCTGGTGACCTCTTCCTGAGTACGGAGAGGACAGCAGACATGTTGGTATTAATAGATGACGCCTTAAGATGCGTGGAGTTTCGTAGGTAAACCAGATACTCCGCCACCTGAGGAACTGAGGCCTCCGCCGGGATGAAATCCCTCTGAGTACAGAATGAGGCGAAGGCCTGCCACTGAAAATCATAGAGTTTCCTAGTGGTCTTCCTATGGGAGGTAGCTATGGCATTGGCGACACATATTGAGTAACCACTGCTCCTTAGCCCTCTTTTAATACAAGCCAAGCGTGAAGGCAGAACACCTGAGGGTTCTCGTGTAACCTTCCGCTTGGCCTGCTGAGGAGCAGATCCCTCCGCGACTGAATCGGAACAGGTTCCTGAAGATAGAGTCGTCGGAGAGGAACAAACCACGGTCGGGCTGGCCACCACGGGGCGACCAGAAGAAGACGAAGGACCCGAGTTGTCGCTATCTTGGCTACAACCTGGGAGAGCATAGGCGTCCATCCCCTCCCACTCTAACGAGAGCGCGTCTAGCCCCATGGCAAGAGGGTCTGGAACTGGAGAAACATAGGTCGGTAACTGGTGGTTTAGACATGCCGCGAACAGGTCTATCGGA
Source organism: Gibbula magus (assembly GCA_936450465.1). Taxonomy (NCBI): domain Eukaryota; kingdom Metazoa; phylum Mollusca; class Gastropoda; order Trochida; family Trochidae; genus Gibbula; species Gibbula magus. The sequence continues at coordinate 2,550,629 of OW388302.1, forward strand.
GGGGGAGGGCCATCCGGTCACGACAGTGCGTCCGCCAAGATGTTTTTTGCACCTGGAATATCGAATGTCCAGATCCACCTCGTCCACCAGTTCGAACAGCTGGATCGACATGCGTAGCAGAGACTCTGCCATGGTGGACCCCTGCTAGTTGATCGACCAAGCAGCTGCTGAACTGTCCGTGTGGTCTAGCAGACACTGACCTCGCAAGCGTGTCTGCCAGTGCTGAATAGCCAGACGAACTGCGTCTAACTCGAGGACGTTGATGTGCTGGTTCTGGTCCGACTGAGACCAGACCCCGGCGACTTGCTTGTGACCCATGTGCGCCCCCCACCCCTGGGTGGAGGCGTCCACAAACAGGTGAGCTGAGGGGGGACAAGGGCGAAGTGGAACTCCTGCGAACACACTCTCGTCCACCCGCCACCAAGCCCGGAACCGATGGAGATCTGGGGTTAACGCTATGGCATGACAGCAACGCATTCCCCTGATGTTGGGGTTCAGGAACACCTGTAACAGGCGAAGGAACAGCCTCCCCTGCGGGTCAGTTCCTGAGCAGACGTTAGCGACCCCAACACTCTTTGCCACTGACGAAGGGAGAGCGATGCGTCGAGCGCGCGATTCATCAGATGATCTTAAAGTGTCATCCGCTCCCTCGTGACGGTTTGGATTGGTCAGGTCCTGTTGCTGTGCCTCCTGACGCGCCCTCAAAACCTCGGGTATCAGACCCGCAAACAAGGATTCTGAATGGGCCGGGGCCTGCCGGAGAAAATATTTCTGGTCCGCGGTAATCCCCAAGCACCGTGATGCGCCAGGTCCACAGCCACGTTGCCGAATGCTTAAAAGAGCACCGGGTCACCCGACTCCATGCCAGCCTGTTTGGCACAGGCAAGCATCGTCTGACAGGTGAACACCACGTTATTGCCCAACCCTAACACTGTGCGAGTCTCTCGAGGTGAGTGATTTGCGCGTCAGTAATGCGATGAGCAATCAACCGAGATGCACCCTGATCAAGAGCAGACGGAACGAGTTGAAATGGAGTCGGGTACAACGGCAAAACTCGCCGGCGCCTATCTGACACCACTAAGGAGGGAAGGAGACGGCCGGGAAGCGCAGAGGACACTGTTTGCTCCATATCCTCGGCGGCATCCACCAGAAGCTTATGCGGCGGAAGTGCGAGACGCGCGGCAGCCACGTGCTCCTCAGTCAAAAGGAAGCCTTGCTGGCTGCCGTCGAATGAGGTCCTGACACGCTGACCTGACTGAGTTGTATCTCCGCGAAGGAGGCCACCTCTGACAGCATAGCAACTGAGTCGATCGAGGAGATCCTCTGACAGATCCATGCCCTTCGCATCGGGTACGATATTGATGAACGAAGGGTCCGACAAATCAACGAAGCGGACTTCACGCTCCGCCGAGTCTGGCGAGGAATCCCGGCCAGGAGACAACACCTTGACCCGACGCGAAGGGGTGTGAGCACACGCGCGGAGGTAGCGGACCCCCAGTCCCTTAAGGACATGGGATGCGAAACCTGAGACCCGCAGTCTGCATCGGGTTCACGAACCAGCGTAGCCAAGGGAGTGAAGCGACTAGGCAAAGCCAGCGGACCCAACTGGGCATCCAGCAAGGAAGAAACCATGTCCTTGACGGACCTAAGAAGGAGCTCAGTGTTGACCTTGTCAAACCTGTCCTTCTTGAACTTCTTCTACTTGCTCTTGGGTGTGGAGGGTCCGCCGACCTTCAGTCTCAAAGGCGACATACGTATGTCAGACAAAGGTGGAGACAAAGTGCGAGTCTGCGGACAAGAACGCGAACGCGAAAGGGGGGAGAGCGAATCTCTCGACCCCCTAACGGAGTCAGACAAAACCGTCAATTCCCTGTCGAACTCATCCGTCAGTTGCGTAAGGACAATGTCTACCCTCTCCTCTGGAGACGGGTGACGAATGGGAGACATCTCCCGACCCTTACTCGTTGAAACGAAACGTTTCTGAGACGCAACTCTATCGGCGACGGACTTACGAATGGCCGCGACATACGCTTGGAAGTCAGCGGCGGAGAGAGGAGCACACTCGTCGCAACGATAATCTACCTCGCAAAGATCCTTACACTTTCTACACAAAAAGTGTGGATCCTTGATCGCAGATTTCCTACCCCCGCAAATGGTACAAAAAGCGGAGTACATGACGGAGTAGGAGAATCACTAACCTGCGAGCAGGTAAGTGACCAAGAACCGTAGTGAAGGCGAACCACCTGTCCGAAAGCTAACTACCAACAAGGTTGACACACAGGAAAACGCAGACTTAAAGCGCTAAAGTGAATGTACACAAGTCAACCAGCAGAAAGCAGAGGCTCCTCACTCGAAGAGAACGAAGTCAATGTCAAAGAACAAGCAAGTCAAAAGGACACACGCTTAAGACTAAGACCAAAGCGAATGCTTAGCGAAGCACGACAGGCGAACCCTCCGCAATAGCCGGGCCTAAGGCGAGGGACAAGCTGAAGCGAGTGACCTTTGCAAGCCACTGGCGAGATGATGCAAGTCAAGTAGAATCAAGCCTATGGCGAACGACTAGCGAAGCGAAGCTTGACAAAAGCTTAGCGAAGCAAGGCCTACGCACGAATGCTTAGCAAAGCGAAAGACAAGCGAACCCTCAGCAATAGTCAGGCCTAAGGTGATGGACAAGCTGAAGCGAGTGACCTTTGCAAGCCACTGGCGAGATGATGCAAGTCAAGTAGAATCGAACCTAAGGCGATTGACAAGCTGAAGCGAGTGACCTTTGCAAGCCACTGGCGAGATGATGCAAGTCAAGTAGAATTGAGCCAAAGATGAACGACAGGTAAACCAGTCACTAAAGACACAAGTCACAAGCGAGAAGATGCCAGCCTAAGCTGTCCTTAGGTGAATAGCTGGCGAAGCAAGTGACTGGCGAAGCTAGAACTGGCGAACCCTTCTCAAGACAACGTGTAGTCAAGTAGAAGAACCCTAAGGCGAATGACCGGCGGAGCGAATGACAAGCCTAGGCCTACGCAAGTCAAGGCTGTCCCTACACGAGACGAGTCGAGTCAAAAACACCAGGCGAACCAGGATACAGGCGGAGGGTCTGCTTAGGTCGTGCGAACCAAGCAGAGACCTGACGCAGGTGAGAGAAAAAAGCATGCAACCACCCCGCCAGGCAGCACACACATAGCACATGTCGACAAGGCCTCTTGTAACTCAACACCTGAATAAACACAGATTGTCTAACAACCTGCAACCGACGAACGTAGTTAAGGCGTGAAAAGTATCTCTTAAATTAATAAGAAGATAAAATAACAATAGCAACAAAGCGCTAACAAAAACCCAGTCACAGAACAAAACACGTCTGTCTTGCCCTGCAACTAATAGGAGAGTGACTTATTCCGGTAGTCACGTCACGAGACAAGGCATACTTACCTGCCCTTGGATAAGGATTTTATGCACCCCTGACTCGACTTTCAAGTTCGTCTGTGTTAGGGTTGAAATAGCATTACCTATAGGAGGTAAGGCAAAGTAGGTCTGGTCAACAGATAGGTATTTAACTAATAGGCAATTTGTGAGTTTTGGGCCTTTACTCCATTATCTTTACACATTGGAGTGTTATTTTTGTGTAATTCTATACACAATGACAAACATCATAATGAAAGTTCAAAATAGAATAAATACACTGAAATATTCCAACAAAATGGAAATATTTAATTGAAACTATCGTAGATTTTACTGTATCAAATGTTAACAAACCGACATTTATATTATTTTCCAGTTGAAAATGCACTCACCGTTTTAGTCGATATAACACATACACCATCAACACAGCTCCAATGATGAAGATAGTGACGCCTCCAGCAACACAGTACAGGATGATGTCCAACTTGCTGTCTTCTGTTACAACAATATTAATAGAAGACAGACTTTTAAAATAATTACAACTCATGAATTAAGAAATAAAGTACGCTGTAATAAAGTATAGTTGTGCCATTTTTGATATTAATAATCCACGAAGAGGGCAAACAGACGGCTATTCCATGTATAAAATAAAACAATAAACATGGCTGGTTTCAAGCATTCACGTCAGACGATCATTTACTCTCCATATATGGTTCATTACGTGGCAAACATTCCAAGAAGATTTATGGGTAGACCTTGATCAAGTTTGAGTGTAACGGCGGAACTTTCATTTGTCTAAATCAAATGTTTGCGGCTATCATAAAGTTGATGTTCAATGTTCGTCCGCTAATTTTGGCCGACTGCGACGCGAATCGTTTTACATTACCATGGGTAGACTTGATCACGAGGGGGCGGCGTGGAACAGCTGAAACGTCATTACATTCTTACGTCATGAAAAAAACTATACCTATATTATCTGATGAAGTACTTTTTTAAATTGTTCTAACATCTAGGCATCTTATAAACATGTATACATAAAATATTCATACTACATGTGTGATACTTTTATAATTACCACTGCTGCATTGTCCTGTGTCCTTATCACAGCGTCCATCAACACATCCCTCACATCTTCTGCTGCACCGAGGTCCATAGAATCCCGTCTTACAGGCTGTACACATTCCTTGCAGATCACACAGGCCGTCAAGACACTGTTGTGGACATGTGGACAGACACTTGTCTCCATGGTAACCATTGGTGCAACGCCTGATACAAGTCCCGTCTCTGTCACAGTCCCCACATCCATCACTGCAATCATACTGACAGGTTGAACCATACCGCCCTGCTTCACACTGGACACACTCTCCTGACAGCTGATCACACCCAGACACACAGTGAGGAGAACATGTCAGCTCACATCTCTCTCCGTATGATCTATCTGTGCAGCCATCAACACAACTTCCGTTCCTGTTGCATTCGTCATGAATACAATCAAAACTACAGCGAGATTTACACTCATGTCCATACCATCCCCTGATACAGCTGCTGCAGTTGCTATTATCACAGATACAGTTTTTGGAGCAATTTTTATCACACAACTTTCCATACCAACCCGCTTTGCAGCCGTCCAGACATTCCCCTCTTCCACCTGGTTTACACTTGTTGTTAGTACAATGTTGATTTCCTGTGCACATGACACCTTTAAGGAAAGAAACGGGCTCAGTGATAGGATCTTACCTTTGTCGCTGTATGCATAAGAAGCAATCTGAAATATTCCAAGAAATAATAACTAAATCACTTAAATTTATTGGTCTTAATTTGAAAATAATAATTTTGATAATGAATAAATATATTAGTGCCATTGTTTAAAACTCTGAAACTCACCCTCCTTGATAATATAACAGACTCCCATCCTGTGCAAGTATCCACTCCTGCAGGGGCATGTTCCGTCCAGCTGAAAGCAGGATTTGTTCAGACAGTTGTCGTCACAAAGTTTCCTGCAGGTGTCTCCGTGGAATCCTGTTTGACATCCTTCCAGACACGCACCGAAGTTACCCTCACATGGTGATCCTTTCTTCACAATTGCACAGTTGTCTGGGCATTGTTGTTCACACACAGCTTAAAGAACATAACGTTATTATAACCAGGTTGTGCTATTTCCTGGATTCAGATAATGACAATTTTAACTTGATGTATTTAAAGTTAACTTTCTTCATTATAAAAATTCTCTGCTTGTGTGAGCGAGTGTGATATTAATGAAATGATTTGGACAATTTGTGGAACTTATTTAATTAGAATTTCTCTCTGACTGTCGTGACTCAGAAACGTACATTTCATATCTCGAACTTTCAGGTTAAATGGTTTTATTTTATTTATACATAAACATATCAATTCTAATTGTCCAGCTGATTGAAACAAATTGAACTAAATCCGGAAGCTTTTTTAAAAAAGTTTTTACCATAAATAATTACATCATTTCAACATACATACCCGAGACTATGAACAGTAGTGCACTACACAGTAACATCATGTTGACACATACACTATGATGGTGGGAATGAAACCAGCACTCCGCTGTTGTGGTTTTGATACTTGATTTGTTTCCTGGTTATAACTGAATGAAATTAAATGCATTCATGCATAGTCATATATTTCAGAAATAAATGTTGTATTGTAACATGATTTCGATGAATACTTGATTCTGATTGGTTGATTTGCCTATGTTGAATTACAATGAATACCCCCAAATAACTTCCGGCGAATCACCTCCAACTTATTCATCATGTTCACAAGATCTGGCCCGACTCAAAATTTATTTTTTTATATTTCTCTTAATATATGCGCCTTACTTATATTTGACAGTTATCATTTTCTAACTTGTGTATATCCGTATAGGTCAAACATTACTCTCAACATGAATTAGTTTCAAGTAAATGTTTTCAACTTGTTAAATTTGTCCGCGTTTGACGCCTTCTTCAATGTGTCTGTTTTAACCGAATGCTGTTGCCATGATATGACGTCATAGTCATAGTGATCAACAATTTTGACGTCACAATGCTAACGTCATTGTCACAATGGTTAAGGGCAAGTCTAAGATCCTAGGTAGTTTACCATGTTAATGTCGTAGATAAATGTTTATCGCCATCTAAAGGGATACGTGTATACTTCAAGTGACCATAGCTGGGTTACTGAGTTACTGAGTTACTGAGTTACTAATGTACACACTACGCCGAGTATTCACATTTGTTTTGACCTGACACCACCTCTTACAAAAATGGAACAGTCGCCGAGTCCTTTTCACTCAAAGATAGGTACACAAAATGAGAGTTCGCTCCAAAACCGCTGATAACTAACGACCATGTTACAATATCAGTAAATAGATTTCAGGGTTTAAAACCTCTGGCTGTCGTCGTCGGTTTAAACTAAATTTGCGGGTGTTGAATAACAATGAACCCCGAAAATTTTAGAAACGCAACTATTTATCTTATAAATGTATTCCTTCAATGGCTTACAAACAATGCAATTAAAAAGGATTATTCAATACTTCAAGTTAAAGTAGAATTAGGTAGGTATAAAACTATATATAACAATATATTTGCAATATATACTATACAAAAAAAGAAACGCATAGGCCAATATTATAAAGAAATTTTTATGTATTTCTAACATAACAAACTCATGCACAAATGCTCCGATCATTATGAATTTTCACATGTGTACAGGAGAAGGGAATGTCTTTGGCTTACAGTCATTTACATGTGGCAGAACAATCACGTTTTTCTCATAACTCTCTCCAAGTGTCAGTACTTATTGTGTCCACCACGTGCTCCAATAACAGTTCTCACCCGCCTTGTCATGGAGCGAATCAAAACTTGGATAAGCAGCTGAGGAATCCTCCTCCACTCCTCCAGAAGAAATGCAGCCAATTCTTGGAGAGTTTGGGGCTCTTGTTGACGTTGTCGTAGACGACGATCAAGTTCATCCCATAGGTGTTCTATTGGATTAAGATCCGGCAAACGAGTAGGCCAGGGAAGAACATTGACATTGTTACACGTGCTGTGTGCGGTCGTGCGTTGTCTTGCCTAAACAAGTGACGTTGGACGTCGATAACTGGCAGGAGGTGTGGCTGTAAAATCGTATCCCAGTAGCGTACGGCCGTCAGGTTTCCTTGGACATCGTCCAGATCAGTGTGGTTGGTGTAGGATATGGCAGCCAACATCATAACGCTGCCTCCGCCGAATCTGTCCACCAGACGTACGCAGTTAGGAGCGTAACGTTCACGAGCTCGTCTGTAGACCCTGTTCCGTCCATCACTTCTCTGCAGCAGGAATCGTGATTCATCACTGAACCAAAGGCGTATACAGTTCTGTTCCCATGCTGCCACATTGTTGCACTTACGGAGACGTAGTGCACGGTGTCGATGACGTAGGAAGGGGCAACGTAAGCACTTCTGGCTCTTAGGCCAGCTTTCCTCAACCTGTTCCGTACAGTTTGGCCGGATATCCTCCTAAGTCCTGGTAGTCTGGCTGCTGTACTAACTGCTGTGGCTCGGCGAACACGTAAATGAAGGACCCGGATGTAACGATCTTGGGCTGCATTGGTCACTCTTGGTGTCCCTGATCATTGACGGTCGTTTGCTGTACCGGTCTGGTTGAAGCGAACGCCGAGTCGACTGATGGTGCTCTGACTGACATTCAGACGCCTGGCAACAGCAGACTGGGACTCTCCAGCTTGAATTCGTCCGATGGCGATGTTCCTTGTGGCAATGTCGAGACGTGGCATTTTGGTATGGCGCTGCAAGTCATCAAAATGAATGACATTTCCGAAAACAACCTTCCTTTTATAGCCAAGGTACACATGCTGCACGTGCATAAAACATTCATGTGCGTTTTGGCGATGTGTTTCGTACTTCCTGAAAAAAACTCTCAAGTTCAACCTTTCCGTTTTCAGCTGCACTTATCATTTGGAAAAGGGTACAAATCATGTTCTCTGCATCATTGTACAACATATTTATGAATATCGTAACAAAATAACCCACATGGGACTTCTGAAAAACAGCAATCGCCTATGCGTTTCTTTTTTTTGTATAGTATATAAGAAACGCATATATCTTAAATGTGAGTTCACTTTGATACAGGACCATTTCTTGCGATCTTTTAATGTAAATGAGCGTGTATAATCACTCGTTTGGTTGAAAGCATTGTCATTTTAACTTTTCTCTTTCCAATGTCGGTAGGGACCCTTGTCTCTGGAAAATAAATCTTGCTTAGAAAAAGTTGTTCTAATCGCTGGTAAAATAGCAGGTGTTTCATTTGCAAATCTACCATATCTATATGAAAAAAGAGTTTTGAAATTGGCCCTGAAAATTTGATATGACCAAGATTGTTTTACACGGTGAGTACATCAAACTTCCTTCTGTAAGGAGATATTTACTCCCCCGTTTTAAAACCAACAGAGATAAAAAAATACATTTATTCCTTTCAGCATTCGTCTTTTAAATGATCTTTAAATTAATCCAATTTAATTATTCCATGTGTATACGTGTAACTTATACTGTTTGTTTAAATGTATACACACGAGCACTGTCATGATACAACATTATTTCCTTTCAGGGTAATAACGTATTATTATTATTTTATATATATATATATATATATATATATATATAAGTTATAATGAGTTAACGTTGAAAATGGATTGTTTTGAGTCAATAAACTTTGGTCAATTAACTTTAATTAAATACAAAATTTCACTTTCAGTCCCAAAACCATTCTTTTCCCACAGGGGTTTATTCCTTTCAGATTTCCAATGCTAACGTATGTTCTACTAGGCCTGGATATGTCGCCTCCAGCAAAATTCAATAGTCGGGAAAAGCGAAAACTTCATACTGCATCACTGGTTCCTAACCAATAAAAACTCATCTTTCTGAGCGATTTGAATGATCCTAGCATTTGACTCTCAAAAGTCTTACTACTTAGCATATATCTTTCGAATTTGTAAAGATATAAATAACACAAATGAAATATTTTTGGTATTTATCTCAGTGCTCTGTTTACTTTTGCGCAAGAATACACTTGTTGCCAAGCAACGACAGCAAATGCTATACAAATACTTGCATGCACAAAGATGTTTTCAAAATGAGCTTTTGTTGTGATTAAAATGGCACAACCTAAAAAGTTTGGATTAAAAATTTTAAAGCGATCCATATGAGACCCGATATTGGGAAATGCAGTTGCAAAAATATATCATTCAACACCTGCAGAACTGGGCATTTCAGAAACGTTTCTTGGGCGTAAATATAGAATCTGTTCACCACCCTTTTTCTTCTTAACGAAATCTGCTATTCTTTCAGATTTGATTTGTACATCTTAAAAACCTCAACTTCATAGTAAAAAACTTAAACTAGTTGGATTTACCCCTCATTCCTCCTAGTTATCAAAGCAAACAACTCTGAAGCGATCGAATGTCTTCATTTTGTATCAAGTCAAAGCTGCTTGCAATGCACCTTAGGGGCCGCTGAGTACGTTGCAGGGGAAAAGAAATGAGAGGACCTTCCGTCGTACAACGCAGCTTTGCCTATGCTGTTTATTCCTACGGCCATCCTCCTTAGGGCCTTTCATTGTGAATACATAAAAAAGGTTTACCTGTTCCCATAATATATATTTTAAGGGTAGAGAAATGAATATTTTTTAGATTTTTAATGTTAGGGAAATGACCATCTGTTTAAGGTTAAGTATCGGGGAAACCATCATCTTTTTTAGGTTAAGTGTCGGGGAAAGGATACATTTTTTTAGGTTTAAGTGTGGGGGAAACGAACATCTTTTGTTAGGTTTAGTGTGGGTGAAACGACCATCTTATTTTAGTTCTTAGAAGTGGTATACATAAGAACAGGAATATTTTCTGGATAACAACTTCTTTAATGTGAAAATACACCTTTAATCTCTTATGTGTATTTTCACATTAAAGAAGTTGTTATCCAGAAAATATTCCTTCTTTAGGTTCAGTGTTGGGTAAACGACAATTTGTTTTAGGGTTAGTGTTGAAAACGACCATCTTTTAACATTTTCATTAATTTCATGTTTTTGAGAAACGACAATATTTTTTATGGTTAGTCTACAGCATGGGGACTTTTTATGTGATTTTCCAATAACTATTCACTTGGTGAAAGATAGACATTGCTGATCTGAATGATTTTCTGAATGATGACTCCCGAGCTTTTGAGATCGACATTGCAGATCTGAATGATAATCCGAATGATGACTTCCGTTGGACAGAGATCGATATTGCTGTATCAGCAATGTCGATCTCTGTCCCACGGAAGTCATCATTCGGTTGACCCTAACCGAATGATGACTTCCGATACTATTTTTAGAACACTCTTTATCCGGGTCATGACTAAAAGTTTCACCCATTTGTCGGTATCTTCCGTTTCCAGCTGTGCGGTTGAGCATGTCGGGTATCATTGCCTTGTACTTGTTTATGTATGTTGTTCATGTTTGCTAATGTCATTCATTGATTGCAGCTGCCATAGATGCGCGTTGGAGATTGAGACACGTAGATGAAGGTGTGAAAGTTGAGGGAGTGTGGGTAGAGAATGCTGAGGGGAAATAGTAGAGAGTGAGAGCGGTAAAAGAACGAGTTCAAATCCCTATTAACAAATGTTTTGCAAAAAGTGGCGAACATATTCTATAATAATAATAATGCATGTCTAATGCGCACAATCCAGACAGAGATGCCTGCACTACAACATATAAAACAATCCAAGTGTTCAGTAGGCCTACATGTAGATGGTAGTGTGGGACTGGGAGAACATATAGGTCTTCAGACTTGATTTGAAGGAGTCAAAGGTTTGGCACATTACGTGCCGGAGTGTACGGGATTAAAAGTTCAGTTAGATAGTCAGGTCTGGTATTATGGAGACATCTAAAGGTTGTGCAGAGGATTTTATACTCAATTCTGGATCTTATAGGCAGCCAGTGAAGGTCTCTAAGCACTAGTGTCATGTGGAGACGTCTTGGTTTTTTTGTGATGACTCGTGCTGCAGAATTTTGCAACACCTGTAGCTTTGAAAGTAGTTTTCCACCGATGCCATGAAGTAGACTGTTGCAATAGTCTAGGCTTGATGTTATAAGGCCATGGACACGTACCTTTGTAGCTTCTGTTGTTATCCAGTGGTTGATGTTGCTGATAGATCTGAGGTGATAGTAACAGATGCGACTGATGTGAGCAACCTGTTTCTCCATGGAGAGCTGTGAATCCAAATAGACTCCTAGATCTTTAACATGGTTACTAAGGTAAATTTCAGTCTCTGCAATCTGATAGATCGTTCCTCAACTTGTGCCAATTGTTTCTTGGTGCCGATCAGCATTACCTCGGTTTACTCTCCATTCAACTTCAACTTGTTTGCTGTCATCCGTGACTTGATTGATGTTGTGCATATCCATGGTGAAGAAGGTTGTACTGCTTGATGATGTTGGCCAAATTTGCTGTATAGAGAGTAAACAGAGTCGGGCCCAAGACTGATCCCTGTGGAACCCCACAGTCTTATGTGACACTATCTGATTTGTGGTTGCCAATGATAACTGCTTGTCTGTGATCATGTACATATGACGAGAACCACTTATGGCAGTTGCTGTGGATACCAGATTCAAGAAACAGGTGGTTCAGGAGGATCTTATGGTCAATGGTATCGAATGCCGCTGATAAATCGAGCATGACAAGAGAGGCCATATTACCGTCGTCTACTGCAGATAGAAGATAGTCAGGGCTGTTTCTGTGCTGTAGTGTTGACGATACGCTGATTGAAACTTATCTAAGATGGAGTTTCTGGTTAGATGAACCTTTAGTCTAGTGTTTACCTCTCTTTCTAGTAGCTTGGACAGAAAGGACAGGTTTGACACGGGTCTGAAGTTTTTGGGGTCATTGATGTCCAAATTCGAGGTGAGGTCTGACAACTGCCTGTTTGAATTGGGAAGGAAACGTCCCGGATCCCAGACTCTTGTTCACAATGCTATTGATGACTGGAAGCAGCTGGTCTAGTAGTTTCAACAGCAGCGGTATTGGGATTGGATCCAGGTTGCATGCTGTAGGCTTGGAGGCGGTTATGAGCTCAGAAATCTCACCAGTAGTGAACATTTGAAAGTCTGTCATTGGTTCCCCACTGAACACCATGGACTCGCTGCCAAATGCTTCCTTTATCTTCTTTTATCTTCTATCTTCCTCACGAAGAAGACGTTGAATGAGTCAGCTAGGACTCCCTGACAACACCCCCTGAACAAAAATAGTGATTTTGGGTTATGTACTCTCACTATTATAAGAATTTAAAACGAAAATCCTCAAGATATATACATCTGCAAATTAACACCCTTGTTTGAAAAATGAAATGTAGAGCTTTGGCAATGTTAGGATAAATTGAATGATTTAATTGACGTGTGACACACATGTTGCTTCATGAACATAGCAATTGCTTGTTTATTGACTAATTCAATTAAATAAAAATCCACAGTAAGCACAATTTATCAAGAAATAAGAAAAATGTTATGGTACTGAATTTTTACCAAAAATAACTATTTTTCTAAGAGAGAATCTACACCACAAACTTTATAATTAATTGACTGTAAATAAGTAAGTAAGTGTAAGTTGACAATACTTGGAAAACGCCTTCTCACTTTAGATAAGCCAATAGTGTAAATACTGACTGTATTGTTCTTTGAATTTGTCGATTTCATGATTTTGTGAGTTTGAAGGTTCATACTGCATTAACGATTGACTTTTGTTAAAACGTCAGTTAGTAAAATGTCATAGCTTCACTTGAAAAAATTAATGACACTTATCACACTACAGCAACAATTATTGACTTTCATTTTCCATTATAACCCCACTTGGATTTTGACACCAAAATACCAAGCTATTGTGAACACAGTTATCGAAAGACAGTGAAAAGTAACTTGCTACATGAATGCTCTACCTTATATGACTCACCTTGTGTTCTTTTCTATCGGAACGATTTTGCTTAATTAAGTTCGTACTTTACACTTGCTCTTTTTCTGTTAACAGGTTGCTTGATTCTCCTGATATGTTTTTCTGCCGTATCTGGACTATGCTCAACGTGCCTTGAAGAACGGTGTCATGACAACGGAGAGTGCATAATTGGGTGTGTACCTGGCTATGTTGGAAGTTACTGTGAGTTACAGTGCCCAGCTAGATGTTTGAACAATGAGTGTGACATAGACAGAATCAGAGGAACTGTCACCTGCACAAATGGGTGTGAACCTGGCTACTGTGGCATCAAATGCTCTTATAGCTGTCCTGACGGCTGTGTGACGTGTGACAGACAGGGTGGTTCCTGTAATACTACTCTCTGTCCTGAAGGTCGACATACAGCTAACTGTAGGAATGCAGACCATTGCAGTCTGCGCTATGAGAAATGTGACAGAGAAACTGGACAGTGTATCAGATGCAGACGAGGATACTTCGGGGACGAGTGTACCCGGGAGTGCAGGGCGTGTTTCACTCGAGCAGAGCATATTACAGATGGTTGTCTGTCCGGCTGTGAGAAATGCAAAACTGAAGGTATGATCGTCTCAATTCCAAATGACATCATGTATGTATCAATAGTTTACGCTATCATTAGAACCAATTATGTTGATGACATTGCCATTTTAAATAGGGTTTCGCTCAAATAAGTCGATGAAATATATTTGAAAAATAATGTCACCAATGGTAAAACACCCTTCTCTCTTCGGAAAATCAAGTTAAACATTATTCTACCATAACTTTGCGAAATAGTAGTATTTAATTGGCTATTGTTAAAAATCAGAGATGACATAACTTGGTTATACATTGCTCAGTTTACTATTGCGCAAGAATACACTTGTTGCCAACAACGATAGCAAATGCGTTGATTCTATAAATACTTGCATGCACAAAGATGTTTTCAAAATGAGCTCTCGTTGTGATTAAAATGGCACAACATAAATAGTTTGGATTATAAATTTTAAAGCGATCCATATGAGACCCGATAATGAGAAATGCAGTTGTAAAAATCTATCATTCAACAACTGGGCATTTCAGAAACGTTTCTTGGGCGTTAATATATAATCTGTTCGCCACCCTTTTTCTTCTTAACAAAATCTACTATTCTTTCAGATTTGACTTTTACATCTTAAAAACCTCAACTTCATAGTAAAAAACATAAACTAGTTGGATTTATCCCTCATTCCTCCTAGTTATCAAAGCAAACGACTCTGAAACGATCGACTGTCGTCATTTTGTATCAAGTCAAAGCTGCTTGCAATGCACCTTAGGGGCCGGTGAGTACGTTGCAGGGGAAAAGCAATGAGAGGACCTTCCGTCGTACAACGCATCTTTGCCGATGCTGTTTATTCCTACGGCCATCCTCCTTAGGGCCTTTCATTGTGAATACCGAAAAAAAGGTTTACCTGTTCGCATAATATCTATTTTAAGGGTAGGGAAATGAATTGTTTAAAGTTCAGTGTTGGGGAATTGACCATCTTTTTTAGGTTAAGTGTCGGGGAAAGGACCATCTTTTTTAGGTTAAGTGTCGGGGTAACGACCATCTATTTTAGGTTAAGTGTCGGGGAAAGGACCATCCTTTTTACGTTAAGTGTCGGGGGAAGGACCATCTTTTTTAGGTTAAGTGTCGGGGAAACGATCATCTTTTTTATTAAAAATTCAAAACGACAATGTTTTTTTATGGTTAGTCTACAGCATGGGGACTGTTTATGCAATTTATTTCATAAATGTTCACTTGGTGAAAAATCTGAATTATTTCACAAATGATGACTCCCGAGCTTTTGAGATAGACATGACAACTTCCGAAACTATTTTTGGAACACTCTTTTTCTTGGTCATGACTAAAAGTGCCAGCCATTTGTAGGTATCTTCCGTTTTCGGCCGTGCGGTTGAGCATGTAAGGTGTCTTTGCCTTGAATTTATATGTTTATTAATGTCATTCATTCATTGCACCTGCCATAGATGTGCGTTGGAGATTGAGACACATAGATGAGGGTGTGAAAGTTGAGGGAGTGTGGGGAGAGAATGCTGAGGGGAAATAGTAGAGAGTGAGAGCGGTAAAAGAACGAGTTAAAATCCCGATAAAAAAAGTTTTGCAAAAAGTGGCGAACATATTCTGTAGCGGCTCCCGACGATTGAAAAATGCTACCGTCTACAGAATAGAGTGAGCTCCCTTTAATGCATTCAGAAACCTTCGCTATTTTCCGAGGCCTTATAACAAATAACGTCATTCGAAATTACGAAATGCGTCATACCTATAAATGTCAGGCCTTGGAATTTTTGCAGAGCTTCGAATGACAAATCACTACCGAGTCAACGCCACTGAAAATAATTAAATATCAAATCGTTAGAATATACATAAATATACTCTAAATTATCCAACTAAACCCTCACTTTATTTTTTAAAAATGCAATAATATACATGTTTATTTTCAGGAAAAAACCACTGATAAAGTTCATGAAAAACAACTGTTTAATTTTCAAAATTCTGTATTGTCAAACATTTTTCTTTTACGTGTCATTATAGAAACCTGCACACCTGGCTTCTATGGAGAGAGATGTGAACACAGATGCTCAGGAGGCTGTCAACCGTCTGACGATGATTCTAGACGTCCATGTAACAGAGCAACAGGAGAATGTTCTGCTGGGTGTGTGTCTGGATATCACGGACTGACCTGTAACTACACCTGTAGTGAACACTGTGTGTCTGGGAGATGTAACAGAGCAACAGGAGAATGTTCTGCTGGGTGTGTGTCTAAATATCACGGACTGAACTGTAACTACACATGTAACAGATTCTGTGTGAGCGGGATCTGTAACCAACACAACCGGGTCTGTACATTTGGATGCATCAGTGGTTACATGCAGAAGTTTGATGTTTGTGAAAAACTGCATGAGACAGGTAAGATGCAAACAATAATCTGAAGCATTTAACAAACATTATTATTTTTAGTAGAATATACAAAAGTTAATAAATTTGAAAAATGAAATAAATCTTGTCTGTTGTTGTATTCGGAATCACGCTGCGTTAACATAAGACAGACTTGGGGTTAATCTAATAGACGTCCACGATCATTGTTCGGTTATGACAGTACATAAGTCGAGAGCTCAAGGAGCAGATTATGCAAGAAAAGAAAAATGAGTAAATGAACAAGCCTATATTTGTTTAATATCTCGTTTACGGACTCTTCGTCTTAACTGTCAACTACATTAAATACATCAATCATGTGTGCAGAAAGTATTTAACTAAATGAAGTGACACACATCATCAGATATATTTGTTCAACTTGTTTTCGGACTAGGTACCTCTAGATTACAGAGTGAACATGATATGGTTAAATGTGATCTAATCCAAGCAATGAGTACGAATGATTCATTTTACGTGCGCATCAGCTACTGTAATTCATCATCCCGTTGTCCCAGAAATAGGTTAAACGTCTCGCCAGCTGAGTACAGCATACGGACAAGCAATGTAATGTTGTATCACCATTTTGCAATTGGTATCTTGTTTTTATGTGCATAACACATTGTATAAGTGCTCGTGAATAAAACGGACAAGGGATGCAATGTTTTTCGATATAGGCAAAATCAGAAAAAAGGTATCCAATTATTCTGAGTACTGTGACGTTATTTTGGTCGAAATAATTAGATTTGATGTGACAATGTAATGTTATATATAAGGAGATCTCTTTCAGAAGTCAACATGGAAGCTTCAATATCTACTGTACATGTGGTTATTGCCGTGCTCACTGGTGTTATCGTGTTCCTGTAAGTATATGATGGAATGTTTTTATATTATGATATTAAACACAAACTATTTGTCCAACATCTGGATACAACAGCATTTAGAATGTCTTTCAAACAGTTGAACTATTTGTTATCTTAATAATAAAAAAAGCCAACTATGTGAATATTATAACATTACAGAACATTCTTTTCTTATTCTTTGATGCCGGCGATGTAACATTAATTTATAATAATTCATTTCAGCACCTGTTGGATCTGTTTCGGATGCTTCTTGGTTAGACGAAGACAAAGGAGGTAATAATTATTAATTTATGATATTCTTACATGTAACCAATTGTTAATCACTAGACTCGAATTTCACGTTGAATGTCTGCATTGTAGAATATTTTACAATATGATATATTTCACATTACTCTCTGTACTAAAGTAAGCTATAACACAACGGGGTCAACTGACTTAAGAGAGTGGACTGTACAAATACCCAACATTGAGTCCTGAGCATTAAGATCGACCCATACTGTGTTGTGTTAGGATGTAACTTGGTTACATGATGAGAACGGAAATACCTTGATGAACAGAATGAATAAATTGGGAACGTATTGTCAGTTAAAGTTGATAATAACAGCTGAACCAGATCGTCAGTCTTGAAAGTTTTATTAAAGGGAGCTAACTCTTTACTATCTGTCGTACTGTACCTGATCAATTGATTGATTAACATAGCTTCTGTGGAATTACCATATATACTTCTTTCATTTCAGTGAAAGAAAGAAGGCTGCCGAATATGAACAAGGTATTAGGATTTATGTCATTTTAGTTTGCATATGTTTAAAAACTCTTGACTTTCTTTTGTGTACTTCTAAATATTAAATTGAAGTGGTGTGTCGGTACATGGGGAAAAGATATAAACATTTTACATAATATACAATAAAAGCAACATATAAACCAAATCATATACATACAAGTCAATACTTTTTAAATGAATTACTGTATAATTTCAGATAGGACATCATATTTACTGTATAGTTTGTGTACCCTTAGATCTATTAGTAAAACTGTTTATATTGTTTTATTGGTATTTTGAATACACAAACTTAACGTGTATTAAAGATGGTGTTTTTAGCTCATCAGGCCTGAAAGGTCCGATGGGCTTATGGCATGGCATGGTGTCCGGCGTCCGTCCATCCGTCCGTCCGTCCATCCGTCCGTAAACTTTTTGCTTTTTCGACTTCTTCTCCAGAACCAATGACTCCACAGAGCTGAAAAGTTGTGAGCAGACTCCTTTGGTAATGGGGATTCTAAATTGTACATTTCGTGACCCCATGACCCCATGACCCCAAATGGGGTCACAGGGGTCACATCCTTAAAAAACTATGTTCATCTTCTTCTCCAGTTCCAAAAGGTCTAGAGAGCTGAAAAGTTGTGTGCAGACTCCTTGGGTAATGGGGACTCTAAATTGTATATTTCGTGACCCCGTGACCCCAAATGGGTTCACAGGGGTCACATCGTTAAAAACCTATTTTCATCTTCTTTTCCAGTTCCAAAAGGTCTAGAGAGCTGAAAAGTTGTGAGCATACTCCTTGGCTAATGGGGATTCTAAATTATAGATTTTGTGGCCCCGTGACCCCAAATGGGGTCACAGGCGTCACATCCTTAAAAACCTATTTTCATCTTCTTCTCCAGTTCCAAAAGGTCTAGAGAGCTGAAAAGTTGTTTGCAGACTCCTTGGCCAATGGGGATTCTAAATTGTAGATTTCGTGACCCCATGACCCCAAATGGGGTCACAGGGTTGACATCCTTAAAAACCTATTTTCATCTTCTTCTCCAGTTCCAAAAGGTCTAGAGAGCTGAAAAGTTATGTGCAGACTCCTTGGCCAATGGGGATTCTAAATTGTAGATTTCGTGACCCCATGACCCCAAATGGGGTCACAGGGGTCACATCGTTAAAAACCTATTTTCATCTTCTTCTCCAGTTCAAAAAGGTCTAGTGAGCTGAAAAGTTGTGTGAAGACTCCTTGGCCAATGGGGATTCTAAATTGTAGATTTCGTGACCCCATGACCCCAAATGGGGTCACAGGGGTCACATCTTTAAAAACCTATTTTGATCGTCTTCTCCAGTTCAAAAAGGTCTAGAGAGCTGAAAAGTTGTGTGAAGACTCCTTGGCCAATGGGGATTCTAAATTGTAGATTTCGTGACCCCATGACCCCAAATTGGGTCACAGGGGTCACATCCTTAAAAAACTATGTTCATCTTCTTCTCCAGTTCCAAAAGGTCTAGAGAGCTGAAAAGTTGTGTGCAGACTCCTTGGGTAATGGGGACTCTAAAGTGTAGATTTCGTGACCCCGTGACCCCAAATGGGTTCACAGGGGTCACATCGTTAAAAACCTATTTTCATCTTCTTTTCCAGTTCCAAAAGGTCTAGAGAGCTGAAAAGTTGTGAGCATACTCCTTGGCTAATGGGGATTCTAAATTATAGATTTTGTGGCCCCGTGACCCCAAATGGGGTCACAGGCGTCACATCCTTAAAAACCTATTTTCATCTTCTTCTCCAGTTCCAAAAGATCTAGAGAGTTGAAAAGTTGTGTGCAGACTCCTTGGTCCATGGGGATTCTTACTTGTAGATTTCGTGACCCCGTGACTCCAAATGGGTTCACAGGGGTCACATCCTTAAAAACCTATTGTCATCTTCTTCTCCAGTTCCAAAAGGTCTAGAGAGCTGAAAAGTTGTGTGCAGACTCCTTGGCCAATGGGGATTCTAAATTGTAGATTTCGTGACCCCATGACCCCAAATGGGGTCACAGGGGTCACATCTTTAAAAACCTATTTTGATCGTCTTCTCCAGTTCAAAAAGGTCTAGAGAGCTGAAAAGTTGTGTGAAGACTCCTTGGCTAATGGGGATTCTAAATTATAGATTTTGTGGCCCCGTGACCCCAAATTGGGTCACAGGGGTCACATCCTTAAAAAACTATGTTCATCTTCTTCTCCAGTTCCAAAAGGTCTAGAGAGCTGAAAAGTTGTGTGCAGACTCCTTGGGTAATGGGGACTCTAAAGTGTAGATTTCGTGACCCCGTGACCCCAAATGGGTTCACAGGGGTCACATCGTTAAAAACCTATTTTCATCTTCTTTTCCAGTTCCAAAAGGTCTAGAGAGCTGAAAAGTTGTGAGCATACTCCTTGGCTAATGGGGATTCTAAATTATAGATTTTGTGGCCCCGTGACCCCAAATGGGGTCACAGGCGTCACATCCTTAAAAACCTATTTTCATCTTCTTCTCCAGTTCCAAAAGATCTAGAGAGTTGAAAAGTTGTGTGCAGACTCCTTGGTCCATGGGGATTCTTACTTGTAGATTTCGTGACCCCGTGACTCCAAATGGGTTCACAGGGGTCACATCCTTAAAAACCTATTTTCATCTTCTTCTCCAGTTCCAAAAGGTCTAGAGAGCTGAAAAGTTGTGTGCAGACTCCTTGGTCAATGGAGATTCTAAATTGTAGATTTTGTGACCCTGTGACCCCAATCTAGGTCACGGGTCACGACCCAAAAACCTATTTTCATCTTTATCTCAAGTATGTAAAGCTCAAGAAAGGTGAAATGCCGTGTAGAGACTCTTTGGTCAAAGGTGATTCTTAATTGTAGGATTGGTGACCCTGTGACTCCAAATACGGGCCACAGGGGTCATGACCTAAAAACCTACTTTTTGCTTGTTAACAATGTATTACTTGAGATAACTTAGATATTCAACCTTAGATAATAAATCAATGACATTCTGATGAGCTACAGAGCCCATGGCTCTAGATTGTGTCAGTGTCCACACATGCAGCAATGTACGCATTGCATTTTTTCTTCTTTGATATAGACAAATATATATGATATATGGATAAACAAAGTTGATACTTTTTCATCGTGGTTTGAGAGGAGAGGGAATGAGGAATTGTGTCCTCGGAAAAAGCATGTATTTCTATTTCGATTCGTTTATCTTTGATACATTATGATATGTTATGAGTGAAATTTAGATTAAGCCTAAGTAAAATATAGAACTAATCTTCTTTGAGAGACATTATGAGAGTTTTTATGATGAACGAGATACAGGATACTGAATGGAGTGTGTCGGTTTATCTCATTAAGTGTTATGGGTAAAGTTGATATTTCACGATTCGAAATATTATTAAAAGATTTGTTTCTTTTGAAATTGAATTATGTTGATTTGACAATCCTTGGCAACATCGATGATATTATATAATGAAAACAATTGTCTTTTAGATCGAACCATGGGTGAGAATGGACGTTTCCTGAATGTAAAACCTCAAGCTCCACACATCAATGGTGTCAAGTCTCCCTTGACAATTCCAGCAATTCCTTGACAAACCTCAGCTCACCTCAGCTCACCTCAGCTCACCTCAGCTCACCTCAGCTAACCTCACCTCACCTCACCTCGCCTCGCCTCGCCTCGCCTCGCCTCGCCTCGCCTCGCCTCACCTCACCTCACCTCACCTCACCTCACCTCACCTCACCTACCCTCACCACACCTCATCTACCCTCACCTCACCTAACCTCACCTCACCTCACCTACCCTCACCACACCTCATCTACCCACACCTCATCTACCCTCACCTCACCTCACCTCACCTCACCTCATCTACCCTCACCTCACCTCACCTACCCTACTCGCACCTCACATGTCATCAAGATGATAGTTTGATTTTTGAGAACTATTTGTTGCAACCTTACAGCGGGATGATTAATGAAATATACTTCAACCATTTAGAGCTGTTTATGCTTTTAATGCTTTGTACCTGAATGTTACATTGTTAAATTGAATGAGAACATAATCTTGCCTGACTGATAAATTGTAAATTTGAAAGAGAACATAATCTTGCCTGACTGTTAAATTGTAAATTTGAATGAGAACATAATCTTGGCTAAATGTTAAATTGTTAATTTGAATGAGAACATAATCTTGCCTAAATGTTAAATATAATTTGAATGAGAACATAATCTTGCCTAAATGTTAATTTGTTAATTTGAATGAGAACATAATCTTGCCTTAATGGTAAATTGTTAATTTGAAAGAGAACATAATCTTGCCTAAATGTTAAATTGTTAATTTGAATAAAACATAATAATATGTTGCCATGCTCAAATTGTTGTTGGCTGCATGGATCTGTTCCTAATCGAGATGGTCACCAGATGCCGTTCATGTCGGCAACTCTAAAAGCTCCACTTTCATACTGTTAAGGTTTTCCTTTGACTGTTATGTTAGAAGACAATACCACGTGGATGTTTTTAAATAAATGCATGAGTTCATCTCAAATTCCTTCAAATACCACCCAAACCTTACCACTCTGCAAAGTCCTTTAGTGAAGAGCTAAAGTTTTCAGCACATTTGTAAACTCGTCCAAGGCCACAAGCTCTGAACAAGCAGGGTAGCTTCTCATTTGAAGAGAAAACATGTAAACAGACTTGAAAATACAATTGTTGTGAGATAAATAAGTTGTAAGCATCTCCATCAGGGAAAATGGCCTGCTCCATTGTTACAAAATGACCACATCAGATTATGTTAATATCCAAAGAAGCATAACAATTCTTGAACATATGAAAATAGAAAAAGTATTACAACAGGAAGATTTTCTGGATAACAACTTCTTTAACTCACTCCTTCATCAGGTGGAATGTGATGAAGGAGTGAGTATGTACTCCGAAACGTCGTGTATATTTACATTAAAGAAGTTGTTATCCAGAAACTATTCCTGTTCTTATGTATACCACTTCCAAATGCCCTTCATAGACCAGAAAAAGTATTGATTTATAATTCCAACATTCTTGTCAAATAGATGTTCCAATCTCTTGACATGTTTTGTCTCTCGTGTACATGTATCCAGTTGTTGTGGATACCGCTGATACCATGATCATTTATAACTTGACAATTGTTTTATCAATATTCCCAAAGTTGAAAGTTGAATCTTATTTCTTAAAAACATACCAAATACCTAAAATTAAATACTAACTATTAAACGGAAATGTTCAATGCTGAATAGAGTTTCAATTTTCAAATTGATGAGCGAATTAA
Organism: Gibbula magus; assembly: GCA_936450465.1. NCBI lineage: Eukaryota > Metazoa > Mollusca > Gastropoda > Trochida > Trochidae > Gibbula > Gibbula magus. The sequence continues at coordinate 2,573,866 of OW388302.1, forward strand.
AAAAAAAATATCATGTTGCGCGTTACTTTTCATATTTCCTTATTTACGGTAACGAAAACGGTTAAACTCTCGTTGTGCCATTGCGATAATGACATCAGTTTGACTCTTTATACAACTATAATCGTCAGCTACCAAGACACTAATTATTCTTGTCCCTAAGAGATATTCTTAAAAACAGTTTCAACTGTGATATTCCATCAACAGTTTTAAAGTGTAAGTGTTGATCACATACAACCAGCAAGCTTGAGGACATGACCTAGTTTTGTTTCAGTTGAGTTTTGGAAATCCTTGGTGACCAATATTCCGAACAGTACACTGACTTATTTACGCCATCAGAACCTGATTAACTAAACCTCTCCGTTGACTGTTATTGCACGCCTATAAATTTCCAACCTGTTTGTTAGAGCGCCTTAGAGTAAATTCATTTCTGTTTCAAATCAGGCGCTATATAAATTTTGTATATTATTATTGTATATTATTGGGTATCCTGATACCCACACTTAGGCTATTTCGACTCAGTCACTACAACCTGGTATAAATCAATAAGTGCAAAAATATAAGTGTTGTTTTAGTCTGCGTATTTTAAGGGGCGTTAACATATGATTGTGACATGATTCACCTCAGCTCATGCACATAACTACAGAAAGCATACGTATACGTATACATCCTTAGTGTATATGTGTTGAGAAGATCGGGAACATAATACATAAGTGCACTATTCTTTCTCCTTAGGTGAAGTTAAAATCTCAAATCTGTGTTTTTGTTCTTATATATCACCAACGTTTGAAAACAAAATTAGATCATCCTTTCATGCATAAAAGATATAACAGATTTATGAACGAGTAGTACAATACAAACATTTTTAACCAGAACATCTTGTTTTGTTTTGCTGAAAACCTTGTTTAAGTAAAAACACAAAATAAGAATACGAAACGCTTACTCATTCCGTCTGATGATATGAAGGAGTTAGCATATTATCTGAATATCGTGTTTGTAAATTAAAGGTTGTTATATAGACAATATTTTCTTTTATCTAAAAAAATATTTATTTTAAGGATCTCACATGTGTTTATTTTAAAACCAGTCAGTGTTGCAACACCTAGTTCCTTGTTTGTGACAATGTCAAGTATAATTCGAGTATGAGGAACATTTAAATCATTATGCATTTATATATGAAATAAAAACCAGAAGGTCGTACCAACCAAACATTGGACTTATCTGTCAAAACTGTTGTGAACGAAATATGTTTTACTCCCGAAGTTATTATCACACCGCTACAGGAAGACCGTGTTCATAAAGAAATACATACAGTAAAGATTTGCAATTTTTTTTATCATGAAGAAACAATTAAGAAGCTTGAACTATATTCGGAACAAAGGATGTTTTGTGAATAAATGTGTTTTTTCAAAAATTTTGAAGACTGGAATGTGCATTATTAAGTTAAACTGCCGCCCCTTTGATTATCAACTTCGACTTGATCTGTAACTAAATCGTCTTTAATTAGGAAAAGTGTACAAATCGTTTGTTTAAAGAGGATCCATACACCATACAATATATCACTTCTAACCAAATAGTGTATTACCCTGTTTAAGAGGTGTCATACCACTTGTCATTCTCGGTCATATGGACCATTCAGATATCGAGGTTCCTAGATGATTTAGGATAACTTATGTTTTTTTAAGCTTTATTCTTGACACATAATTGTAACGGTCTAAAACACTTTAAAAAAGAAAACAAAAAGTATAGGGACCCAAAACTAAGCAATTTCTGTGAACAAGTTCAAACTTACAAATATATACCCCAATAACTAAAGAAATAACTTGTTGGATGCCAGGGTTATTCGCCATCATAGATATTTTGCTTAAAATTGAAATTAGGACAATGATTCAACATTGGGTTAGTGTTTCTCCTTATTAATAATCATGTGACTATGACTTGAATGGCAGAAATTGTTATCGAATTGGACGATACAATAAAGCAATATGATAAAATTTGTTATCAGTATCTGAAAAATGTTCAAAACAGCTCAAATGTCAAATACACAAACTAAATTCACAAAAGTTCTACATCTCATGTGAATCCTTCAACTGCTTACCTTCCATTGATAACGCCACCGCGAGTACACAGTAGCATGTTGCTGCTTGAGTGCCTTCGAACAAATCGGACATGATACAATACATTTATAATAAGACCATTGTTCCAATATCATATATAACTTCAATTCACCATTTCCAACAACATGCATGATGTTACCGGCATAATTTGGGTAAACTTAAATTTCTTAACGATTTGTTACATAGTTCATTAATCACTAACTAATACCGGAACCAAATCAAACTTGTATGTTCTCAAGTTACCAGTCGGGAAAAGTTATTTCAGTCGTCTTGGTAGTAGGCAAGTAAGTTTTCACAAATTAAAAACGTTAGTTTTATAGACAACCAAACAACATTCAGAAACAAAGTGTTCACAGTGATAAGGCAGGTTTCCTTTCTAAAAATAAAACTCCCATGTGGGGTTCAGGTTACAGTGTTTGACTTTGCTGATAAGAATCTGTCTCATCTGGCATGGTATAAATCACTTGTAAATAATAACCCATTATTTCAATTCGGACATAAAGTATTTTGTGACATGTCTTAAAAATCTTATACAGGTAGTTTTATAACTAAGCTACAAACAACCAGCTGTGTATCTGAGAGAGATTCAAGCAGTCCTGTTTATTGTTCGGTGAGTTTCATATTTTATGTTCTTCAAATGAGAAAGTTATACTTACTAACTGACTTACATAATATTATTACATTATTCCTTTTATGTACATACATTAATGTCTTCAGTACGAACAAAACATAAACATCTAGATACCTTCCATACTACTTTAAAACTTTCAATCGTTAATCTTTCCTTTCTGTCAAAAGTTTGACAACATTCAGTTGTAATTTGAATTTTAAGTCTCACGTTTTGAACAATTGTGTTTGTCAAAATTGTACTTATCATATAATATTCGGATGACAATGACAATTTCTTAACATGTAAACAGCTTACTGCTATGTATTAAATTCATATGGCATGAGCTCAAGGTATGACACAAACTTTACTGGTATTGAGAATATTAAATATGGTTCGTTTTAATTTGCCTGTCTGTTTATGTATCTACAGTCAGGCCTCGATAATCCGAACGCTTCTGTTTTTCACCAAACGTTGTGAAATATTCGGACTACTGAAATGAATCAAACAAGATGGAGTTTCTCACCTATGAATCTACAGACAGACGAGAACGTATTTAGAATTTTAAATGAGTTTCATACGGTGGATATTTATAACTATCACACAACATGAGTAATTTCAATTAATTACTAATCCGGTATGGCTAATTGGCGTTCTGATACGGAAGCTGAATCAACTGATTATTGAATCAACATTTAACGAGTTTATATAGAGATTAGTTTGGTTACAGCTTGCTACCGTTCGGACACTGCGAGATTCGGATTATCGATGGCCAGACTATCGCTGCTTGACTGTATATTTATGATACATCTTCATTCACGGATTGCGTTGAATAACGTATCCTGAACAAGAGAACACCACGGATTGTGTTGAATAACGTATCCTGAACAAGAGAACACCACGGATTGCGTTGAATAACGTATTCTGAACAAGAGAACACCACGGATTGTGTTGAATAACGTATCCTGAACAAGAGAACACCACGGATTATGTTGAATAACGTATTCTGAACAAGAGAACACCATGGATTGTGTTGAATAACGTATCCTGAACAAGAGAACACTACGGATTGTGTTGAATAACGTATCCTGAACAAGAGAACACCACGGATTGTGTTGAATAACGTATCCTGAACAAGACAACACTACGGATTGCGTTGAATAACGTATCCTGAACAAGAGAACACTACGGATTGTGTTGAGTAACGTATCCTGAACAAGAGAACACCACGGATTGTGTTGAATAACGTATCCTGAACAAGAGAACACCACGGATTGCGTTGAATAACGTATTCTGAACAAGAGAACACCACGGAGTGTGTTGAATAACGTATCCTGAACAAGAGAACACCACGGAACACCACGGATTGTGTTGAATAACGTATCCTGAACAAGAGAACACCACGGATTGCGTTGAATAACGTATTCTGAAAAAGAGAACACCACGGATTGTGTTGAATAACGTATCCTGAACAAGAGAACGCCACGGATTATGTTGAATAACGTATTCTGAACAAGAGAACACCACGGATTGTGTTGAATAACGTATCCTGAACAAGAGAACACCACGGATTATGTTGAATAACGTATTCTGAACAAGAGAACACCATGGATTGTGTTGAATAACGTATCCTGAACAAGAGAACACTACGGATTGTGTTGAATAACGTATCCTGAACAAGAGAACACCACGGATTGTGTTGAATAACGTATCCTGAACAAGAGAACACTACGGATTGTGTTGAATAACGTATCCTGAACAAGAGAACACCACGGATTGTGTTGAATAACGTATTCTGAACAAGAGAACACCATGGATTGTGTTGAATAACGTATCCTGAACAAGAGAACACTACGGATTGTGTTGAGTAACGTATCCTGAACAAGAGAACACCACGGATTGTGTTGAATAACGTATCCTGAACAAGAGAACACCACGGATTGCGTTGAATAACGTATCCTGAACAAGAGAACACCACGGAGTGTGTTGAATAACGTATCCTGAACAAGAGAACATCACGGATTGTGTTGAATTACGTATCCTGAACAAGAGAACACCACTGATTGCGTTGAATAACGTATTCTGAACAAGAGAACACCACGGATTGTGTTAAATAACGTATCCTGAACAAGAGAACACCACGGATTAAGTTGAATGACGTATTCTGAACAAGAGAACACCATGAATTATGTTGAATAACGTATCCTGAACAAGAGAACAGTACGGATTGTGTTGAATAACGTATCCTGAACAAGAGAACACCACGGATTGTGTTGAATAACGTATCCTGAACAAGAGAACACCACAGATTGTGTTTAATAACGTATCCTGAACAAGAGAACACCAGGGATTGCGTTGAATAACGTATTCTGAACAAGAGAACACCACGGATTGTGATGAATAACGTATCCTGAACAAGAGAACACCACGGATTGTGTTGAATAACGTATTCTGAACAAGAGAACACCATGGATTGTGTTGAATAACGTATTCTGAACAAGAGAACACCACGGATTATGTTGAATAACGTATTCTGAACAAGAGAACACCATTGATTGTGTTGAATAACGTATCCTGAACAAGAGAACACTACGGATTGCGTTGAATAACGTATCCTGAACAAGAGAACACCATGGATTGTGTTGAATAACGTATCCTGAACAAGAGAACACTACGGATTGCGTTGAATAACGCATCCTGAACAAGAGAACACCACGGATTGTGTTGAATAACGTATCCTGAACAAGAGAACACCACGGATTGTGTTGAATAACGTATCCTGAACAAGAGAACACCACGGATTATGTTGAATAACGCATTCTGAACAAGAGAACACCACGGATTGTGTTGAATAACGTATCCTGAACAAGAGAACACTATGGATTGTGTTGAATAACGTATCCTGAACAAGAGAACACGACGGATTGTGTTGAATAACGTATCCTGAACAAGAGAACACCACGGGTTGTGTTGAATAACGTATCCTGAACAAAAGAACACCACGGGTTGTGTTGAATAACGTATCCTGAACAAGAGAACACCATGGATTGTGTTGAATAACGTATCCTGAACAAGAGAACACTACGGATTGCGTTGAATAACGCATCCTGAACAAGAGAACACCACGGATTGTGTTGAATAACGTATCCTGAACAAGAGAACACCACGGATTGTGTTGAATAACGTATCCTGAACAAGAGAACACCACGGATTATGTTGAATAACGCATTCTGAACAAGAGAACACCACGGATTGTGTTGAATAACGTATCCTGAACAAGAGAACACTATGGATTGTGTTGAATAACGTATCCTGAACAAGAGAACACGACGGATTGTGTTGAATAACGTATCCTGAACAAGAGAACACCACGGGTTGTGTTGAATAACGTATCCTGAACAAGAGAACACCACGGGTTGTGTTGAATAACGTATCCTGAACAAGAGAACACCATGGATTGTGTTGAATAACGTATCCTGAACAAGAGAACACTACGGATTGCGTTGAATAACGTATCCTGAACAAGAGAACACCACGGATTGTGTTGAATAACGTATCCTGAACAAGAGAACACCACGGATTGTGTTGAATAACGTATCCTGAACAAGAGAACACCACGGATTATGTTGAATAACGCATTCTGAACAAGAGAACACCACGGATTGTGTTGAATAACGTATCCTGAACAAGAGAACACCACGGATTGTGTTGAATAACGTATCCTGAACAAGAGAACACGACGGATTATGTTGAATAACGTATCCTGAACAAGAGAACACCACGGGTTGTGTTGAATAACGTATCCTGAACAAGAGAACACTACGGATTGTGTTGAATAACGTATCCTGAACAAGAGAACACGACGGATTGTGTTGAATAACGTATTCTGAACAAGAGAACACCACGGGTTGTGTTGAATAACGTATCCTGAACAAGAGAACACTACGGATTGTGTTGAATAACGTATCCTGAACAAGAGAACACCACGGATTGTGTTGAATAACGTATTCTGAACAAGAGAACACTACGGATTGTGTTGAATAACGTATCCTGAACAAGAGAACACCACGGATTGTGTTGAATAACGTATCCTGAACAAGAGAACACTACGGATTGTGTTGAATAACGTATCCTGAACAAGAGAACACTACGGATTGTGTTGAATAACGTATCCTGAACAAGAGAACACCACGGATTGTGTTGAATAACGTATTCTGAACAAGAGAACACCACGGATTGTGTTGAATAACGTATCCTGAACAAGAGAACACCACGGCTTTACCACATAGTATGGATAGTTAGCATATTTAGGATTTGTCATTACGTCTATTTTGTATAGTACATGTGACTGAAACTGAATATTTTTTTTTTTTTTGGAGTTTCCATTTTATTTGGATTTAAGAATATGTATTAAGAATTCCTACTTACTATTATGTCCAACTTTCATTCACCAAATTTGGTAGCCTTCTGTCTTGTCAAAACATTACTGTTATTAACAAATTTAAACTAGGTAAATATATTTTTTTCTAGCCTTTAAGAAACGTGAACTATTCTATTCACTGAATAACTTTTGTCATAGTGTGCGCTGGATACTGTTCTCAAAGTGTTGCAAATGCATTGTATGATTCTTAATGTCCAAAAACACATGATTTATAGTCCTTGAACAATAATATATCCTTAGTTAAACTACTGGAAGTAATTTGTCATTGTTACAGAGCATGCTTTCAGATCATAATTTATTAGCAACTGCCGCACACGTCGTTAGAATATATGACGTCACAATCAAATTCACAGGCATTGACGCAAAAAAGGTTTTGACACTAAACTTCTAGTTTCTAACTTAATGTTGTTGTCATATGTGAAAATGTAATGTTTCTACATATATCTAGTATTTTTCCAATGCCATTTAAAACGATGCAAGTGTTTACAAAGAAAGTATAAAAGTGTCCGAACGATGGTCAAAACTGTCCGAACCAAGGACATTTTGACAGATAATCAAAATGTCAATATCTAACCCTAGAATCGCATTTAAAGTACAAATATTCTCAGTCATTGTAATAAAATATTGTTTCTTGTTCTATATTCATTCAAGTTGATATATGTGGAGCGTCCTCGATGTTCTTTACTGTGCGCCAGCATTTATATTAAAACAAATATTTCGCAAATGTCTTTCATAAAACCGTTAATTGAACCTCAGGCAAAGTTGATATTTATCAAGTATTTATCAAAAGAAATAACAAATAGAACATATTGAATAGGAACATTTTGAAATAAACATATTACAGATATTGTTGTTATTTTTGTGTCCGCTCAAAGTGAAAAGTGTGCCCGAATCTCCTTAGAATGCAGCATCAGCAACGCTACGCATAATATTATACATATAGAATACTAAACGAATGGTCCTGAGATAAAATTGTTATGCAACGAGTGACTATAAATGTTTATCATCAGAACGAAAGTGAGTTTGATACAAATTTCTAGTCACGAGTTGCACAAACGTGTTATCACATTTCCTTGAGTTTTCACTTGTTTTTAATAAAGACACATTCAGTAAGTTGATATTTGTTTTGGATTGTTATTTCAATGAGAATCGTCTTCAATAAATGTCGTCATATTGACACAACTTTTGACTGGTGGACTGAATATAGCCTTTTGAACCTTAAAACCTTTATTTAGAATGTATACGTTCACGTTATCGTGACATAATCCGCCATTATCTGACTCAATATGTCCTGGTTTCCATGTGTTTGATTTATAGGCGTGTAATAAGGATTGCCGTCAAATACCATAAAGCAATAAATTGCCTCCTAAAATTGAAAGAGGGAGAGGTCTGAGTCATTTAAAATTTTATTTGGATCTGTAAATAAATCCTTAAAGTGAAATACATGATATGTGTTAGACATTTAGATTTAGATTTAAGCTAGAAAATGAAAACAGAAAAGGACAATAAACTGAACAAGAGCCTCTGCAATATATTAATTTAACGATTGAAAGTGACGATGATAATGTTCATATACATTGGCATAATGCATTAGGTGCAGTGCCATGAACAGACACACTGACGACTTCACATGTAAAGTATTATTGATCATTCTGGTTTGGAAATAATGCTTAGGATAAAAAGCCTTGCAGTATTTACAAAATGAAAATTAAGAGTTGGCACTTCCTTGTAGATCATGTTTTACGTGTACTATGTGTACTATGTGTACTTAGACATTAACTAATAAACATCGGGGAATCACAGATGATCTTTTCTGATTTATGTTAATGTGAAACATATGCAAAACAAGTCAAATGTTATAATAAATATATAGCCAAACTACTTTCTCAAACGTCCACATATCCCATGCGAATCCTACAAATGTTGACCATTCTTAGCCAAGCCAGGAAATTCTGTTTGAGTGAATTCGAGAAAAAATGATATTGAACAGTGCATTAATATGTGTTTATCATCCAAAACTGTATTCTACAGGAGATATCGCTTGTTCGAGATACCATTGTGGCATTAGATTTTACACAATGCCCTGTCAACGTCAACTACATGACATCATAATACTTTAACATTATCGAGTAATGACATCATAACCCAATGATGGCATAAATATGATGACGTCATAATGCTATGACATCACTGCATTGAAAGTGAAATGGCACTTATGTGATCAGAGATGTACAGTTGTCAATGAAACTTATTTTCGATGATAAATAGAATCTCACCATCGTGCCTTCTGATATCAAATATCCGAGGCTTGTAACATTGTCAACTCGTGTTGATATAGTTGATATCAGAAGACACTTGCCCGATCTCACTTATACTCATCGTTTACCTTGAAAGATACCGCATTTCAGCAATCCGTATTTTCTTTTTAAACCTTTATCACCACTCTACCTAGCGGTAAACTGTATCACCACTCGCGTGGCTGTACTTTTTGCAGTTGAAATCACTCCAACTCAACGTAAGGCACAGAAATAATGATATAATAAATTGAATATCTGTTTTTCCTTGACAAAAACCATGTTTATCTCATCTCGTTAGATATCTACTTTTCTACCTCCCTCAATGAGATAAACATGTTGTTTGTCAAGGAAAGACAGATATCATCTATGTATTATAACATCAACAAGAAGTAATTTTAAAAATCCCCATGAACAGGAATTGAGAGATCGTCGAAGATTCGCAAAATACAATTTGCATTTCAAATATATGATATTAATGACGGAATGTTTCCTGTCTTTCAAAATAAAAATACAATTGTGGTTGTTGAATTTGTGCTTTTCTTCCCGTAACTGTTATTTCAAAAGTGTAAGATACAGTATTTAAAACGTTCATATGAAACGGTAATCAATGCTCAACATTAGATCGACTCACACCGATTAAGTCTGTAACGTTATCTCCGGAATATATGCTCGCGCCTGTGACATCAGTGCAGTCTAACCCATTCTTTATGAAGGTACGCTTCACTTGCTTAAAACGTAAATAAGTAAGCATAAGTTAATAAAGGAACATAACAACTGATTGTACCAGCCTTTCATGCGGTCTGGTGTAAGAACAAAATTAGGAAAACTACGGGAAACAAATACAATTTGCTTGAAGAAGGTTATCAAGTTACCAGTCGGGAAAAGTTGGACAAATTATTAAAGTAGTCTTGACACGTAGGTTTTTGCAAATGAAAACACATATACTAAGATATCGTCAAAAACACACATTGATGGTTGTGCATTAGGCAATTCCTGTTAGGGAATCTTAAGAACTTGAATAAGAAGGTATTCTTCAATAAATTCAGATTTTGCAAGTAAAGCGATAAGCTGCCTTTTGATTGGACTAAACAAGTTCACATGACCTGTATAAACTTCGGTAAACAAAGGACTGACGTTAACATAAAATAAAATAAAAAAATACAGCAAATGAAGGATACACGAAATCATGCCAAAACTATTTTCCCGGGGATATCCCAGTATCGCCTGGTCTGGTCAGGTCAGGTCCTATCACATTCATGAGAGTTGTCACTTCACCCTAGATCTCACTTCTGATAATAAATGACCTCACTCCTGAGAATATCATAAATGTTATGACAGGTCATAATAATGCCAATGCGAGAGCTCCATTTTGAATGACCTGACTAAAGTTAAATGTTTCAAATCCCCCAATCCATGTCTATCAAAGTATTTTGCGACAAGTTCACGCGTGCGACTGTTTTAACGCCGCCGAAAGATTACCGTACATTATGCCTGTTTGGAAACTAAATCCGTCAATGTCTATGACGATGTCAATCATCAGTGGGCCAACAAATGATTCAATATGTGATGAGGGAACCTTCAATAAATGTAATTTTACATTCAATGCAACCAATGCAAAACCGCTTCCCTAAGTTACGTGACGACCAGGTCAATATCATGTTCATCAGCTTAGCACTCAAATCTGCACATTGAATCAATGCGCTAATTAGGTCGAATTGATGACAACTACTGTTTTCTGTTGCATTTAAATTCAAACTTAACATTCATTATTTTATTTTAAAACTATTGTTGTTAGTAATATCACAAAACAAGTTAAAGAACTGATAATTTTGTCTTTAATTCGTTGTTTTCTTGGGGACTAGTTAATGCATGCGCTTGTATCTAGAATAGATCTGCCAGTGTGTGACTGGTATCTAGGTCAGTGCCACAAGTAAGTTATCTTTGCAGTGAGTTTTAAATGTAAAAAATTAACTTATTTCCTAAATTTCAAAGTATGAATTTATAAAAAATGAATGTCACAATGTGTTTGTCCACGCGATTATAACCTGTTTGAAACGTGAAATTTCAAAATAACCGGCTTCTAAAGATTTCGTCAAATACATCAACTTATCACATTTCACGGATGACCATCCAACTTCATGTCACCAAATAAACTTTGATGTCACCAGTTATGCATAATTACAAATATTGTGATTAATATAAAGTCTGGTCTGAAATATCTATTCCATGAGCAACAGTACCTGTAAACTACCAGGCAAACGAAAGTATACAACTTAGTTGGTTTTATAGACAACCATGTATCGAAGTTGCCTTCACAGATAGCAATATAACAATGCTATTCATTTGTAATGTTGCTAAGCCTATACAACAACACAAAAGTGTCATAAAACATTTTCACAGCGATTCCCGGTAGGTTACATTCACTATAAATAAAACTCACCTGCGGATAAGTGTTCAACCTGCATACTTTGACTTTGATGATAAGAGTTTGTTCTGTATTGTAAATAACGACCATAAATATATCAACAGATCATGAAGTATGTTGTGACACGTCTCTTAACTAAAACCATATACAGGGAGTTGCATAACACCAGGATTTACACAACCTGTTGTGTATCTGCGAGAATTTTCATCGTTTGGTGAGTTTGATATTTCATTTTCTTCAAGTGAGAAAGTTACTAACTAACGTACATAATACCTGATATATTTTAATACGTAATACCTTCCTGTTTTGTCCATACACTGGCGAATTTTGATCATTAGTAACATTCGAATCTATATACCGTATATTGACTATTCCAAATAATACTTGCTTTTCTTCAACAGTTTGGCATGAATTCAGTTGTAATATGATTGTAAGCCTTTCCTATTAATGTAATATGATTGTAAGCCTTTCCTATTAATGAGTAATGGTACACTCACGGTATACTCATGTAATAATATACTTCAGTGTTTTCCATGCTACGTTTTTATAACATTTACTCGTTTTAACAGTATGACATCCAAACTTTTTGCAACATATATTTTGGGGTGGACTAGTTATGTTGAAATTTGTGGTACTTTATTTTAACATTGAACAGCCAATATCTACATGTCATTAATACATGGTATTCCACGACACATATCAACTGTCTTATTTCTTAGATTTAAAAGAATTATGCATATTTTGTAAAATATAATAGTTTTAAGAATTAAGCATCTATGCTTGCTTTTTCAAGGCCATTTTACGATGTCCTCCCATTGTTACGATGACGTCATATAAAATATCACTCAGTGACAATAACTCGTTTATGTAAACCGAAAATGCAGTGTTTCACATCTGAAAATGCAATAAATAGACAATATCTGTCTTTTCTTGACTAATACCATGTTCCACGGCCATCTTATGACGTCATCCCATTGTTACGATGACGTCATGTGATTGAACATGTTATTTCACTCAGTGAAAATACGGATTTTGTTTTAAGCGAAAAATGCTGTATTTCACCACAATATAACATTATTCAATTGCGCCATTTTCTACTTGCTGGTACATGGCCACAGCGCATGGTAATTGTATACATATAACACAAACGAAAATATTGCATGTTACTTGGTAAAATGAGCACATTATTCAATGTTATGACAAGAAGATCGAGTTAAGAGAAAGGCTTTTGAGAAAGAGAAGGTTTTCAGCTTTGCTTTTAAAGATGCTAATGAAGAAGATTATTGAAAGAGGGAGGGAGTTCATTAGACTATGACCAGCGTACTGGAATGACATCCTTTCAAAGGTAAACATTGAGATCTGTGAGATCTGGAAGGGATGGAGTAGTAGTAGGTGGTAGTATTAGTAGGTAGTAGAAGTAGTAGAAGTAGGTAGTAGTAGTACTAGGTAGTAGTAGTAGTAGTAGTAGTAGTAGTAGTAGTAGTAGTAGAAGTTATATATGTCTTTGAAGAATGAGAACTATCAGAACGGTGAACAGAAAGAAACACACTCACGTACATTTTTCTCTTGAAGCTTTCACCTGTTTGAAAACGAAAACATGTTCAGTTCAGGGGGATGCATATATACTCCTAATTAATGTTACTATCTTTTAAATATTAAATGCTAAATTTGAAGATTTTTCTAAATTGGCTTAAATTAGACTTCGAGTATATGTTGTTAAGAATCGTGGCACAATCAATTTTATTTGTAGTTCTTAAACATTATATTTCAATTATCTAAACATGTCTTTACAAAAATCGCCGTTTTGGAATCTCCTAAACAATACATACTTTTATCAAAGAAATTCGAAATCGAAAAGTATGAAGAAAGTACTCGTGTTCTTTAAAATAATGTATGTCTGTATTTGCCAGTGTTCAAAGGCAACTACTATTGTCTGTCTGTGCCGCACAGGATATCTACACAAAGGGTTTGTTCACTAGTTTGTGATCGCCGATAGGCACGTACTCATACTAAATGCCTCAAAACCCTGAATTATAATACCTAATGGATTGCTTAGCTACATATGCATGTCGCAAAATGTATATATATATATATATATACTTTGAAGGGTCATAAACGCTGTATATTTAAATTGATTTAGACATATTTTATTCACAAAGAAAATGATTAGGAACAATTTCTCCAACTTAGATTACCCTCTCCGAACCTATAGTTTAATCACATTCCTTAGTTAACTTACATTTTCAATAACCACATGATTTGGTCTAATCATTAATAATCAATTAATTAACACGCTCTAGTCATATGCACTATTAAAATTACATTGACTCTAATCGTCACAAACTAAAGCACCTGTTCCTATTGCATGGCGGCCTTTTCTTCTTTAGTTTATCACTCATATAATCAATCAACACTTGCAGCTAACTTTAACACGTTTTCTTTCAATGTATTGTCAGAAATCATTGGCGACCTTTTCTTTAAAGATAAGTTCTTTACACAATACACAATTGTGACTGTAAATCTCCTGTGGCCCCACACTTAGGGCTGTGATACACTAGGTCACTTTAACTCAATCAGTTAACCCCTGTATAAAACAATATGAAGGAAACGTGGCCAGTGACCTACTTTGATAAGCACATGCACCTAACACTCTATCGACAGCAGAAAGTAGATCGTTCCTCAGGAAACGCTGTATGTGTTGGAAGTCCGAGATCTATTACTGTTCTCTGATTTCGTTTCAACACATTAAGATCTAAAACGGACTGGCAGTAATTAGCGGCACTGCAATAGACAACTCGTGTGTTCTGTCAATATTGCTTATGAATTATAATACAACATGGTCGAAGTAACATTTTACCAGAAGTAGTAGTAGTAGTAGTAGGTAGTAGTAGTAGTAGTAGTAGGTAGAAGTAGTAGTAGGTAGTAGTAGTGGTAGGTAGTAGTAGTGGTAGATAGTAGCAGTATTAGCAGGTGGTAGTAGTAGTAGTAGTAGTAGGTAGTAGTATTGGTAGGTAGTAGTAGTGGTAGGTAGTAGTAGTAGTAGCAAGTGGTAGTAGTAATAGTAGTAGTAGTAGGTAGTAGTAGGTAGTAGTAGGTAGTAGTAGGTAGTAGTAGTAGGTAGCAGTAGGTAGTAGTAGTAGGTAGTAGTAGGTAGTAGTAGTAGTAGGTAGTAGTAGGTAGTAGTAGTAGTATTAGGTAGTAGTAGTAGGTAGTAGTAGTAGTAGGTAGTAGTAGTAGGTAGTAGTAGTAGTAGGTAGTAGTAGTAGTAGTAGGTAGTAGTAGGTAGTAGTAGTAGGTAGTAATAGGTAGTAGTAGTAGTAGGTAGTAGTAGGTAGTAGTAGTAGGTAGTAGTAGTAGTAGTAGTAGTAGGTAGTAGTAGGTAGTAGTAGTAGGCAGTAGTAGTAGGTAGTAGTAGTAGGTAGTAGTAGTAGTAGTAGGTAGTAGTAGAAGTAGTAGTAGGTAGTAGTAGGTAGTAGTAGAAGTAGTAGTAGGTAGTAGTAGGTAGTAGAAGTAGGTAGTAGTAGTAGGTAGTAGTAGTAGTAGTAGTAGTATGTAGGTAGTAGTAGTTGTAGGTAGTAGTAGTAGGTAGTAGTAGTAGTATGTAGTAGTAGGTAGTAGTAGTAGGCAGTAGTAGAAGTAGTAGTAGGTAGTAGTAGGTAGTAGTAGTAGGTAGTAGTAGTAGGTAGTAATAGTAGGTAGTAGTAGTAGTAGTAGTATGTAGGTAGTAGTAGTAGTAGGTAGTAGTAGTAGGTAGTAGTAGCAGTATGTAGTAGTAGGTAGTAGTAGGTAGTAGTAGTAGGTAGTAGTAGTAGTAGGTAGTAGTAGTAGGTAGTAGTAGTAGGTAGTAGTAGCAGTAGTAGTAGTAGTAGTAGTAGGTAGTAGTAGGTTGTAGTAGGTAGTAGAAGTAGGTAGAAGTCAGTAGTAGTAGTAGTAAGTAGTAGTAGTAGTAGTAGGTAGTAGTAGTAGTAGTAGTAGTAGTAGGTAGTAGTAGGTAGTAGTAGTAGTAGGTAGTAATATTAGTAGGTAGTAGTAGGTAGTAGTAGTAAGTAGTAGTAGTAGTAGTAGTAGTAGTAGTAGGTAGTAGTAGGTAGTAGTAGTAGTAGTAGTAGTAGTAGGTAGTATTATTAGTAGGAAGAAGTAGTAGTAGTAGGTGGTAGTAGTAGTAGTAGTAGGTAGTAGTAGGTAGTAGTAGTAGTAGTAGGTAGTATTAATAGTAGTAGTAGGTAGTATTAATAGTAGCAGTAGTAGGTAGTAGTAGTAGTAGGTAGTAGTAGTAGTAGGTAGTAGTAGTAGTAGTAGGTAGTAGTAGGTAGTAGTAGTAGTAGTAGGTAGTAGTAGTAGGTAGTAGTAGTAAGTAGTAGTAGTAGTAGGTAGTAGTAGTAGGTAGTAGTAGTAGTAGTAGGTAGTAATAGTAGTAGGTAGTAGTAGGTAGTAGTAGTAAGTAGTAGTAGTAGTAGTAGTAGTAGTAGTAGTAGGTAGTAGTAGGTAGTAGTAGTAGTAGTAGTAGTAAGTAGTATTATTAGTAGGTGGTAGTAGTAGTAGTAGGTAGTAGTAGGTAGTAGTAGTAGGTAGTAGTAGTAGGTAGTAGTAGGTATCAGTAGTAGTAGTAGGTAGTAGTAGTAGTAGTAGTAGTAGGTAGTAGTAGGTAGTAGTAGTAGTAGGTAGTAGTAGGTAGTAGTAGTAGTAGTAGTAGTATTAGTAGTAGTAGTAGTAGGTGGTAGTATTAGTAGGTAGTAGAAGTAGTAGAAGTAGGTAGTAGTAGTACTAGGTAGTAGTAGTAGTAGTAGTAGAAGTTGGTAGTAGGTAGTAAGTAGTTGTAGTAGTAGTAGTAGGTAGTAGTATTAGGTAGTAGTAGTAGGTAGTAGTAGTAGTAGGTAGTAGTAGTAGGTAGTAGTAGTAGGTAGTAATAGTAGTAGGTAGTAGTAGGTAGTAGTAGTAAGTAGTAGTAGTAGTAGTAGTAGTAGGTAGTAGTAGGTAGTATTAGTAGTAGTAGTAGTAAGTAGTATTATTAGTAGGTGGTAGTAGTAGTAGTAGGTAGTAGTAGGTAGTAGTAGTAGGTAGTAGTAGTAGGTAGTAGTAGGTAGTAGTAGTAGTAGTAGTAGTAGGTAGTAGTAGGTAGTAGTAGGTAGTAGTAGTAGTAGGTAGTAGTAGGTAGTAGTAGTAGTAGTAGTATTAGTAGTAGTAGTAGTAGGTGGTAGTATTAGTAGGTAGTAGAAGTAGTAGAAGTAGGTAGTAGTAGTACTAGGTAGTAGTAGTAGTAGTAGTAGAAGTTGGTAGTAGGTAGTAAGTAGTTGTAGTAGTAGTAGTAGGTAGTAGTATTAGGTAGTAGTAGTAGGTAGTAGTAGGTAGTAGTAGTATTAGTAGTAGTATTAGTAGTAGGTAGTAGTAGTAGTAGTATTAGTAGTAGGTAGTAGTAGTAGGTAGTAGTAGTAGGCAGTAGTAGTAGGTAGTAGTAGTAGGTAGTAGTAGTAGTAGTAGTAGTAGTAGTAGTAGGTAGTAGTAGAAGTAGTAGTAGGTAGTAGTAGGTAGTAGTAGTAGGTAGTAGTAGAAGTAGTAGTAGGTAGTAGTAGGTAGTAGTAGTAGGTAGTAGTAGTAGGTAGTAGTAGTAGTAGTAGTAGTAGTAGTAGTAGTAGTAGTAGTATGTAGGTAGTAGCAGTTGTAGGTAGTAGTAGTAGGTAGTAGTAGTAGTATGTAGTAGTAGGTAGTAGTAGTAGGTAGTAGTAGAAGTAGTAGTAGGTAGTAGTAGGTAGTAGTAGTAGGTAGTAGTAGTAGGTAGTAATAGTAGGTAGTAGTAATAGTAGTAGTAGTAGTATGTAGGTAGTAGTAGTAGTAGTAGGTAGTAGTAGTAGGTAGTAGTAGCAGTATGTAGAAGTAGGTAGTAGTAGGTAGTAGTAGTAGGTAGTAGTAGTAGTAGGTAGTAGTAGTAAGTAGTAGTAGTAGGTAGTAGTAGCAGTAGTAGTAGTAGTAGTAGTAGGTAGTAGTAGGTAGTAGTAGGTAGTAGAAGTAGGTAGAAGTCGGTAGTAGTAGTAGTAAGTAGTAGTAGTAGTAGTAGTAGGTAGTAGTAGTAGTAGTTGTAGTAGTAGTAGGTAGTAGTAGGTAGTAGTAGTAGTAGGTAGTAATAGTAGTAGGTAGTAGTAGGTAGTAGTAGTAAGTAGTAGTAGTAGTAGTAGTAGGTAGTAGTAGGTAGTATTAGTAGTAGTAGTAGTAGTAGGTAGTATTATTAGTAGGAAGAAGTAGTAGTAGTAGGTGGTAGTAGTAGTAGTAGTAGTAGGTAGTAGTAGGTAGTAGTAGTAGTAGTAGTAGGTATTATTAATAGTAGTAGTAGTAGGTAGTAGTAGTAGTAGGTAGTAGTAGTAGTAGGTAGTAGTAGTAGTAGGTAGTAGTAGTAGTAGTAGGTAGTAGTAGGTAGTAGTAGTAGTAGGTAGTAGTAGTAGGTAGTAGTAGTAAGTAGTAGTAGTAGTAGGTAGTAGTTGTAGGTAGTAGTAGTAGTAGGTAGTAATAGTAGTAGGTAGTAGTAGGTAGTAGTAGTAAGTAGTAGTAGTAGTAGTAGTAGTAGTAGTAGGTAGCAGTAGGTAGTATTAGTAGTAGTAGTAGTAGTAGGTAGTATTATTAGTAGGTGGTAGTAGTAGTAGTAGGTAGTAGTAGGTAGTAGTAGTAGGTAGTAGTAGGTAGTAGTAGTAGTAGTAGGTAGTAGTAGTAGTAGTAGTAGTAGTAGGTAGTAGTAGGTAGTAGTAGTAGTAGGTAGTAGTAGTAGGTAGTAGTAGTAGTAGTAGTAGGTAGTAGTAGGTAGTAGTAGTAGTAGTAGGTAGTAGTAGGTAGTAGTAGTAGTAGTAGTAGTATTAGTAGTAGTAATAGTAGGTGGTAGTATTAGTAGGTAGTAGAAGTAGTAGAAGTAGGTAGTAGTAGTACTAGGTAGTAGTAGTAGTAGTAGTAGTAGTAGAAGTTGGTAGTAGTAGTAGTAGGTAGTAGTAGGTAGTAGTATTAGTAGTAGCAGCAGTAGTAGTAGTAGTAGTAGTAGTAGTAGTAGTAGTAGTAGTAGTAGTAGTAGTAGTAGTAGTAGTAGGTAGTAGTAGTAGGTAGTAGTATTAGTAAGTAGAAGTAGTAGTAGTAGTAGGTGGTAGTAGTAGTAGTATGTAGTAGTAGGTAGTAGTAGGTAGTAGTAGTAGTAGTAGTAGTAGTAGTAGTAGTAGTAGTAGTAGTAGTAGTAGTAGTAGTAGTAGTAGTAGTAGTAGTAGTAGTAGTAGTAGTAGTGTCACAACAGGGAAGGCAGCATTACATTTATATATGTAGTATTTAATAATGATCATGTAAAGTTGTCAAACAGTTAATTTGAGGCTGGTTTCCCTGTTTCAAAATATCCAATCTAAACAAAGTAGACATTATTAAGGAGTATAAAAAACAATGCAAAAAATAATAACAAGAACTGTAACAATGCGATAAATGAATGTCATCATCAATTTTAATTGTCGAGAACTTTGAAACTCTCGATCATCCAAAAAAGCACATGAACATGCAAGGACGTTTTTCTCTAATCAAGAAAGCTTCTAAATTTACCATAGTTTAACAATATAGCGAATCAGATTTCTAATTGAATACAAAGGGTCACAAAGGCACCATCCTGCTCCATCAGTATATTTGTATCTGCTAGACTACTACAATACCCTCATTCCTTGAGTCTACTACTTGTCGTTCTGCTGTAGATATGACATCACTGGCATCGTCTTTTTTTGTCGATAAAGAATTTTAAATAACTTTAAATTCGAATTTGCCTAGCAAATTTCATGATTTTATTGTTGTAAAAATCATATAAAACATTAATCAAATGTTAAAATCTAAAACAAAAAACGACCAAAAGGGTTGTGAGAAATAATGTTCAGCATTGATATTCGTTTATAGTTTCCTGTATATAAGTTTGTATAACCATGAAGGTAAAATCTAGTAGCATATTTAGGAAACGCAAAGACTTAATCAGTTCACCAGTCTTCAGATGAGCAAAGTCCTGAGAAATGTAATTGTTCTTCTCTCTTTGTTTAAAATAACTAGATGAAATATTCTAGGTGTGACAAATACACTATAATACATGACTCAATGATTTTCCCCCGCCGTCGCGAAGCACGGAACGGGGGATATAATATTCAGCTTCGTACGTCCGTCCAATTTCTTGTTGTGCGATATCTTTTGAACCGCTGCACCTAGTCTTCAAATCTAGTACCAGTTTTCATTAGGGGAATACGCAGTCACAAGTCAATTTGGGTGAACTTGACCTCAATTTCAAGGTCAATTTGAGAGTTTTAAATTTTCTGGGTTAAAATCTTGTTAGAGCGAATTTTCATGAACATTATTTTCAAGGTCACTATGATACTTTAATTGTTTGTCAAATGTTGATAGCACGATATCTCATGAACTGCTGCACATAGAGTTTTCAAATTTGGCACCAGTCTTCATTTGGGGAATACGCAGACACCAGTCGAGTTGGGTGACCTTGACCTCATTTTTAAGGTCACTACGAGACTTTGACCAGCTTTAAAAATGTTGTTAGCCCGATATTGCAATAATTGAATCAAACATGTAATGGTCACTACTCGGTACAAACTGTGTGTTCATCCTTTAGTTCATGTCTTAATTGGGGCGGGGGACATGGTCATGTTTGTGACAATTACTTGTATATCTTAAGTTTGTCTTCAAGTAAAAAGCCTATTTTACACTCAAAAACGGTTGATAATATGGAGAAACCATTCTACCTCGGATATGGTAAGGTTCGCATCTTCGGGTTTTCCCTTCCTATCAGGGTCCACAACCTTACCATTGCCTCGGTATCATGGTTTCTCCTTGTATAAATCCCGACTGTGTATGAGAGGGCTTTATAAGCCCAGGTAATACCCTGGTGCGAGGGCCTTATAAACGTTTGTAAAGCCCTCCCGACAGGGCATTATATGAGCTTATAGGGCCCTCCCGATTGCAAATACTTAGGCCCTCGAAGTACAATTCTTTGAACCCAAGAAATTCTAAGTCCCATTTACTAATGTAATCAGTCCACAAAATCGCCAAATTTAAAATTGTCATAGTAGAAAATGCGGGAATCTAACCCGCAAACCTTCGCTTTGTAGCCCAACTTTCTACCACTAGACCACGAAGGATTGGTGAATGAGCAGGGTTGATTGTTGGTCAGAATACTGCTGTCATAGAATCTTCCATGATATTTTATGTGCGCTTTATTTTACTTGGACCACCTGCAGTAAAACGTTTAGACAACTGCACTCACATAAATTAGTTTGTTTGTTTTGGTTTTTCGGTATATAAGGAAGATAAAGACCTCCCCGAGGGAGAGGTCTTTCTCTATTACTTAAACATTGATACGTTCAGGTTATCTTAGCTTATAAACCTCCAGTGACGTCAATCTATTGTTCTTCGGGGACACTATTTCTCGTAATTTCCAAATAAGTCTGATACAATATTGCTTCCTCGGGCAATTATCTTAATAATGTCCTCTTCAAATGTCTATATTTAAACACTGAAATGTCAAACTTTGTATTTGTGATGTCTAACTCTATTGAAACATAACTATTCATTCAAATACCAATCTGCAAAAGTTTTGCCGATAAGCCGTCTCGAACCCGAAAACTGTACTGAACACCAAACCCAGCGCTCTTACCACTACACCAAGATGGTTGTGATGAAGTGTTCGTAAGCCCCTATTATATCTATGGCCTTTAACCAACGGCGATATTTAACTGACGACTCTTTTACTTTATCGGGTA
This sequence comes from Gibbula magus, assembly GCA_936450465.1. Taxonomy (NCBI): domain Eukaryota; kingdom Metazoa; phylum Mollusca; class Gastropoda; order Trochida; family Trochidae; genus Gibbula; species Gibbula magus. The sequence goes on from OW388302.1 coordinate 2,595,508, forward strand.
ATCAATTAATTTGATTAATTTGCAATAACTATTCGATTTGTCTTAGCTGCACGTGCAGCACATGTACGTATGTGTTAACGCCCGTTCAGGTCAGTCTTTATCCCCGGTTATCAACCTACCAGCCATATAACGTGATACTTGAAACGACCTTTCTAAACCGTATCACCCGGTACGAGGGACTTACAACAGTGTAAGTCCCTCCAGGAGGGTTTACACAGACAGTTGTAAACACTGTTAGAAGGAATTATAATGATTGTAAACTCTAATATATTTGCTAAGATGACGGCTTTAAAGTAAAGATCTGAAGAGACTGAAGGTAAGTTAAGATCTAAACTTAGACTAATTTTGAAAACTTTCTTAAATTTACGACAGAATATAAACGACAAATGTTTTGCAGAAAGTGCGTCTCGAACCCGTATCCACTATCACCTGTAGTAACTGAGCTAACGCTAACTTAGTCTACTGCGCCAACGGGGCAGATGAGATATCACGGTACAAAAGCAACTCATATAGCGCGGCTGTTAACAGGCTGACATCAGCCAGGGATCCTCAATATAACGCCAGGGATACTCAATATAACGCGATAACAAGTAAAAAGCCTATTTAACACTCAAAAACGGTTGATAATATGGAGAAGCAATTCTGCCTCGGATATGGTAAGGTTGTAGACCCTGATAGTCAGGAAAAACCTTCGGATGCTTCGCATCCTCGGGTTTTTCCTTCCTATCAGGGTCCACAACCTTACCATATCCTCGGTATCATGAACCACATGGATGAAACCTATAGACAGAGCTAAATTTTAATCTGTAGCTGTCCCCCTAGTTTATATTTAATTAAACTCTAATTAACCCGCTAGTTCTGTCGGTTTATAAGTTGGATAAAACATGACCCGTGGGCATTATTTAAAGGTATGCTCTCCTCCCTTGGGAAATGCCCGTGGGCCTTTCCCGCTGGAATCGAGCATACTTTTAAATAATGGCCGCGGTTCATGTTTTATCCAACATATATCATACAACTCATACAGCAGCATACAGCATACAAGTGCGTCCTAGGCTCTAAGTGTTTGATTTACTCATATATGAGTATATTACCCACATTTTCAATAAAGCCATAAACTGTCTCCTAAAATTATAAAGGTTGGGTCTGATAAATTTGAATCTTTATTTGCAACTGCAATTAAATTATTTTAAGGAAATATCATGCATAGAAATTTCGGTTTCAATTTATGTAAGAAACTTGACAATTCAAAAATCAAAATAAACTGGAAAAGACCCTATTACCGACACAAGCTGACATTTCCCACACGTTTTCCATAAATTCGTTACCAGTTGGGATGAGAGTGTTGCTACTTGGGATATTCCTTGAGATCTTCTGGTGCAGCTTAAGGTCCCAGGTTTGACTTTGCACTGTTACGTTAGGCCTCCATGATGGGGTCGAGCCAACTGTAGTGCTCACTTCACCCTGAGTAAGGTCCTATACAAGTAGCAAAGGCTTGAATCGACAACGAGTACGTGTCTGGGTGATATGGAAGTTTTCAAATTTGAATCAGCGAATGTTGTTTCCATTCACTCCTCTGCGCTTGATTGGTTCCAGATTTCGCTTGCAGACCTACATGTTATGATGATAGCATCAAGGTATTGTCTTGAAGATATACTTCTCTTATATATACAATCGACACTCCGGTGGACCATTACCCCGTGAACCTTAAATGTTTCATTGTATTGCTTCTGTGACAACGTATATAATCTCCCCGCTCTAGCCTTTCCCGCAACTAGCATGCCAATATTAAACTGATTAACAGTTATAACACGTGTTTATAATCTGTTTATAAAATTTAAATGTCTTTTAATAGTGTTCATGACATTTTTACAAATATTTCACCACAACATAAATGCATCAATGATAGATAATTGCATCATGGATAGGGAAATTATTCCAAATAAAATACCCAATATTCATCCTAAAACAACATCACCAGAAACAAAACCAAGCTTAAGTTATATATTTTGAATTATAATAAGGAAATGCTTGATTTATTTGCAATTGTGTATCTAAATCTGGTATGTGTAGAAATGTGCTGTTACAATACGTATGTCTATGTTCAGTAATGCATTATACATCTCACATTAAAGTTATGCATGTCTATTGAAAAAAATCTACAAAAAAAGTATTTATTTTGTAAAGATTTTACAATGTCATGGTTAGTTATAATCACATCTGCAAATCGGTTATTGCAATAAAGGAAATATTCAATAATAACAAGTTTATCAATCTCAGTCAAGTATAAACACGTATTTAAAATATTACTGGAGAGCATTTTCCTTATCGTGGATCCTCTATTCCTGGGAAACAGATTGATATGAGATAATAACGTCGCAAAGGTCAAAGGGTAATACGGGAAGACGTTCTTCTCTATTCCTTGGGAACAGCTTGGTATGAGATAGGACCCATTGTAAATAATGTCTCAGAGGTCATGTGTTATCAAGTATTTACCAATTTGAGGCAATCAGTTATAGAACGGTTTGATGTTCACGATCAATATCCTTTAAACATAATAATTAAATTTCCATCTACCGAAATTGGGAAAATGAAAACAAGAATTGTCTTACTAAATACATTACCATAGAATAATATTACATGTAGAGTTATCTATTACAACCTGACTACAATTCTGTATTAATCAATTGTTCGTTTATCTAAATCGTGTCTATGCAGGTCGCTGACTGCCGTTATAGGTATTTACAACGTTGTTAAATCATCAGACATATCATATGAAGGTTGTATATTAAAATCAATCAAAATAGAAGATTTGTTACAAAGAGGTGGTAAACTTTAATCAAGTATAGTTTTTGAACATGAGATGAGAACAAAACAAAGACTTTGAAACCATGACCATGACCGGTTTCTATGCTTTCAGTTCAGTTTGTTTCACGAACTCATGATAGACATTATAAACACTAGCAACATTGCAGAAACGTTATTTTTTCAATACCAATTTATTTGTTCTATTTAGGTAAAACTCGTTGTTCTTGTGTTAAACCTGAATGACAATTTAGGCTATTTAGGCTGAACTGATTACAATTAAGCCTTTGTCAAAATAAATAAATTACAATCGACCTTTGTTATTTTCTGATTGAAAATTATCCCTGAAGTCTGTCAGACTACGAGACTGGGCTCCGTCCTCACCAATTCCAAGGTCAAGGCCATTTTACATGTTCCTTATATGGACTTAGCGTCAAATATTTAAAAATAGCTCGGGGAAGCCGTTTCAGCTAACGAAATGCAATCACTATAATTCATTAATTTCATGACGGGGAAGAAAATCATTCCTAGGTTTCGTTTAGGATTTATGTTTACTTTGGAAAGACAATTAGTCAGAACTGGTAAGGTCATTATGTCTCGGACAGGTCAGACCTCGCAAGTCTATCTCGTAATCAACTCTCATTCTGCACTTTTTTTCCTATTAACAAAATCAGAAGCAGTCCTAATAACTGTATTACGGACGGTCATTATTCAGTTACTTCCAAGGTCATGATATATTTCCATCGATCATTGTCATCGATCTGCTCACTCGTCATAAGGTATATGTGTATACATGCATGATAGCCGAATAAAGTATGGTATTCATCTTCAAGAAAAAGTTCCCACAAAATGGACACATTGCCGTTATCATTCTTAACGTAATGGAGAACTAATGTGAGACTATTTTAATTCGGAAAAAGAATGGAAGCGACGCAGTTTGGATGATTGTGTTTGATTTAGATATTAAACCAATATTTTAAAACTCGTAGATTAACGTAAACCTATTGCAAACGTAAACAAATGTCTTTGGTCAAATGTCATTTCATTATAATTTGTGTGTTGTTGCTTCGATGATTATTTTGTTTTAATGCGTGTGTATCACTTCACATTTTAACGGTTTGACAACCACGAAGACAAGATATGATAAAAGCTCCCAGTTAAGCTTTCCTAAAATGTATTCATTTTAAACTCAGATTCAGAAATGAAAAGTTTCGATACTTAGATAACGAATAACAGATGCCCATTCGATAGTCATTACCAAAGGACCATATTGTCAGCTCATAACCTATTTCTTTTGAATTCCGATAATGTCCTTCTTGTTGAGCAAATCCATAAATATATCTGACCCACTACGTCCTGGTTTGAGTGTTTGATTTATATGAGTGTGCTAAGCGTAAACAATAAATGCAATAAACCAAGAAATAAAATGACTGTTGAAAAAAAAATGTTTTCAGTCTCAAGACAAAGGATTGGCGTTCAGGTGTGAACATTCGGTATATTTAAACATTCAAAATGCATCGATTGGACGTAAACTTTACACCAGCTATTCAGTAGATCCTAGGTATTGTTAGCCTGCCTTACAATTACATTTACAACTAAAATGTTTTATAATGTAACTCATCGTGTGAAGTTGTCAATATCCATATTTTGAAATGACTTTAACTAACCAAAGTAGATATTATTGAGGATTATGAAAGCAATATAAACAATAATGAGGATAGTTGAAACAATATGATAAACGAATGTCATCGATCAATTTTAAATTTAGAGAACTTTCAAACAATTGAGTCCTACTCTAATCATGAACGTATCTAAGCATACTTTAACATATAGCGAAACAGATTTCTGATCAAATACAAAGGGTCAAAAGGCACCATCTTGCTCCATCAGTGTATCTGTATATGCTAAACTACTACAATGATTCCTTGAGTCTGCTGCCTGTAACTAATCGCTATGATTATTTCAGCCAATGAAAGGTCGTGATTTTAAAAATCGATCATCACTCATAGGTCGTGTGTACTGCCTGTATTGTTCTTATGGAAGTTTAAGGGTATTCTTAAGTGATTAAAGGTACATCCATGGTGTTGCCGTGGGTCAAATATGCCAAACGTTATAAGTGGTGTTATTTTATCGAGAAGTGCCAACTGTTACCGAAAATTACCATTTTAATGATACTCGACTTAGTATATTGACGATATGAAGGTAAAGTATCGATTTCTGATCGCAAACCGGACAATGCACCGCGTGTGGCGCGCGCCAATGAGTCAAACGAATTTTGGAATCTTATTTAAACCAGACAAAATAACAAATTTGGGTTGATAATGTTCAATAGGTTATATAACTACTGAGAATGTAAATAGGACTTGCATTTTGCATTCTGCAAATGCATAATGATGTTACTCGATTTTAATTGGAAACTAGTAATTACGATCTGTTTAGCGATTGGGGATGAATATGCTAGCTGAGTGAATTTGTGTGTATTGTAAACAGCACATGTGGTGTGTTGGAACGTATTAAAGCCAAATCAAATTTTATGAAACACAATGGATGCACCTTTAACAGATTGGACGAAATGATGTGTTTCTTAATCACGTCAGTTGACTGAAATCTATTTCACATCACAACGTTTACAGTGTAAAATCCTTCAAACATATAGACCCATTTCCGCGGGAAACGTCACGCGACGTCCAGCTCATGAATATTCAGTGGAGGCAGAAAGACCGGAAGCTCCGTAGCATGCCTCAACTCACTTCAACACTTGCAGCACGAAGTTTTTAAATATTTTAAAGTAATTCAGCCATATAAATGGCATTTTTTGTGAGTATTGGTCGTACATAAACCATGGTTGAAGGAATCTTCACCCGACTGGTGTGTAAACTGATATTTAGACGAGTTATGGATTGACATGTGATGCGACCCTCGTATCTTGTTTACAAACGTTTGAAACATCGTTTGACATGAAGAATACATGTGCAGCTTGTATAATTCTGTCCTTTTTAATGAAATATAAATTATCAATGTTAATACACAATATTCTGGAATAAAGATATATTTTTTGAACATTAAATCCAACTGGTATCGGTGACATTTATCAAAGAATCAACAACAACTCAAAATCAACGACTGATAGTTACTACTCACTTAACCAAAATTGTATTTCATCAATAACATTGATTTTAAATATTGTCACATGACATAATTTGGTTACACTGAGACATAGCCAAATCATAATTAAACAGCTATGAATATTTAGGGGAAATGTGAAAGGAATATAGTTAAATACACAAAATTAAGAAGCCAGATTTTAATTAATGGAAGGCTGTGCATAATACTGTTAAAACCAATCTAATTTTACCAAATTAAAGGCAATTTTGAAGCCAACTCATAATTTAAAAGAAAAAATGAATATGAATATTAAGGGGGAAAGGTGAAAAGAAAATACATGCTAGGAGATAGATAATAAGTAATGAAAGGTAATACACATTTAAGTTATACCATCTCCTATTTAATTTGTATTTAAAGCAATAAAATTTAATTATTAATAACTATTCCAATGGTAAACATTTTCTCATATGGCATTAAGAAAGCCTCGGATATTGAGGCACTAGGTGATAATAACCAATGAGTGTTAAAGGTATCACCCTGGAGAAAATAGACTAACACTTACACTCTGAAAAGAAAAGGGAGCCTCAACAAAATCTCATTTCCCATGTCCCTTTTAAAATATTTAATGAAATGGTGATATTTAAAGTATACACAATTTGTTAGTTTTAGACTATGGAGAAGGCTGTGAGAGAAATTCACAGTTTGCCTCACATGGTAAGATTTTCAGTGAAAATAATGAGGGACACTTTAAAATAATAAAACATATTTGTTTAATAGCTGTCTAATTGACACATTTTTAATCTCTTCCCATGCAAGTATTTGAATGGATTATTAAGATAAAATAATGTGTAAATATCCATTAAATTCATGCCAAAGGTAATCCCTATATTGATCCATATATTTGATGAATGAATAAAGTTTCATTTTCTGTAATTAACAAATTGCTTGTTCTGAATAAATGTTGAATTTATTACCAGTTTTGTATGTAGGGAGCCCTTTGAAATGTTAGTTATAAACCAAAACAAATACTCATTTTGGACATGTTTTTCACACCTTATATATTAACCAACCCAGATTGAAAATAAATGTTATTCCATGTTTTAGGTTAATGTTGAAATTTATAATGATTGTATTTACAATGTACATGTAATTCACAAATTCAAACCCCTCTAGTTATAAATATGCTCATGTCAATTGACAATCTAGATGTTGTCCAAACCATAACCATTTATACACATACACAATACAATGGAGTTAAGATATCCATGATTAGAGAGTCCCAGGTATTACAGGGATCGCCCTGGAGAAAATGAGATTTTAAAATAATAAAGATAATTTTTTAATAACTGTCTAATCAACTATGTGGGTTTGTTTGTTATTTTATTTCTTTTCAGAGAAGTGTTTTTTTTGGAACATGTTGATATAATAAATGAGTAAATATCCCCAAAATCATGCCTAAAGTGATCCTGTGAGTGTGTTCCTTTGCATCTGTATTTGATGAATGCATCTACCATTATTTGTTAATTTCATAAAAAAAATTATGTTAAGAAAACAAATAAATAATCTCTTTGGACATATTTTTCAAACATTTTTATATATGCAAACCCAGAGCAAATAGATTATGTATTGTATGCCCAAACAAATCTTTTTGAAAATGAATTTCTTTCTGTAGGTAAATGTTATCAAACTTAAGGATGCTTGTACTTACAATACAAATGTTACTCAAACTTTCCACTGTTCATAAATTTGATATGCCAAAAGACAATCAATAGGTTCTGCAAAACAACATGAATTTACATTAAAAAATGCAATAAATCTAAGAGATTCATTCCTACAGCAATAATACCATATTACTTTCCTATTCATTATTAAATTACTGATTGTATATTACTTTATTCTGGGCTTATACACACATGTATCACTCTGTAAACTGAAATGTAGCCTTGCCGGTGTATTGAAAACGTACCCGCGTTGATAACATACCCGGCGGGTACTTTTTCAATGTTGAATTATGACCCCGGGTCACTTTTCACCACCTCCGGCATGTTTTCAATGTTGAAAAATTACCCGACAGGGTAATTATTCAAAGTTGAGAAAAGACCTGATGCGTTGAAAAGTGACCCCTGGTCATTATTCAACGTTAAAAAAGTACCCCCTGGGTGTGTTTTCTACGCGGGTAAGTTTTCAATCTTACACCGGTACTTATGCCTTGATTGATTGATTGACATGGATTAGGAAATATGTATTCAAATGATATATCTTGACATGCTCCATTAAATGTCCTACCATGGGGAACTACCATAACTAACAAACCATAACCATAATGTACAAATAAAACACAAAATCTATCTTAATGATATATCCCATTCCTTCACAGATAGGTAGAATACAAGAGTAAACTTACTAAATATAACACATATTTACTTATATATATTAATATGTATATGAATGGTGAAGCTTTGCTTAGTAGCTTATTTTGTTTTTAAATTAATGAATGGTTTGATAGTGAGTAATTCAGATTAAATCTAACCTTTTTGGTTGTTATGATTTCATGGATTGCTGGCAAAATGGGATTTTATTCTGCTTGTGTGTATTTTTATTTTGTCTCTTGGATGCTTTCAGCCCTGATAATTTGCTGCGCTCTTTTTAGTTCCCTAAACACTATTTTCCCTTGATTTATTGTATTTTATATGCAAAATGCTCATGTTTACAAACGCGATGTGACAAATTAAACACCTGTAATTCAACAAGTAAATGAAATATTTTATTGCAGTAAATATATTATATATATTTAAGCGAAATTAAGGAATTACACATTTATGTTCAGTAAAATTAGGAAACTAGCGTTATTAAGGTTAAATAAAAACAACAATGTGAAATAGTGAAGAAATTGCACATCACAACCCTGGCCAAATAATCGACCTAGAACGATCTGAAATCTGCAGAACATAACGTTGTAAAGTAAACTGATACTCTGATTTATCATTTACACGCATCTGGACAATCAACTCCAGAACGATCTCTGTGAAAATGTGTGGCCCTTAATCTCTCCAGTTGGACCACTCAAAGTCAACCATGACAATTTCAATGTTCACGTTGTTTTGCAGACTGAAAATCTGATTGCAAAGGATTCTACTGATTGACAGCTTTCAACCTCACGTTTTTATCATTCTATAATCACAAAGGATATCATTCGCTTGCATTGATATTACCACTCATATGTAACAAAATGCTTACGAGTTGCCGCTGCGCTCGCCGCCATGTTTTGCCTCCATCTCGATCAGCTGTTATGCTAATGAGGTCAAGGTCGTGTTCAAATGAGAGCGCGAAAAGGGGTCTATAGACATGCACTTAACAACTTTTATATTTCGCTACGAAACAACTTACAATAAATTGAGGATTTAGAAATGTGATTGGAGTCTAGGTGATCGGACACTTATTCACATAAAATAAGGGGAGATATATCCTCTCCCTGAAACAATAAGTTTTATCTTTGAAAACTGGAAACGACATAGGTATTATGTTTTTAAAAAACAACGGCTACTTTCATTATATTAGAATCATTTTACATTACTTCATTACATGCATTTGTGTTACATAATGATCACACGAACAATAGCCGACCTCACAATTATCAATAAAAAAATAATATATAGATAGATTATCATTTTGGCACATTGATTATTAAACTTTATGTTCATGAATGTATCACGATCAGCAACAAAGACAATTTCGTTGTGCTATGTTTGTTTCAGACACGACTATTTTCCTTTTGGTTGAAATCGGCCGTACATGTTAAGAGCATTGTCATATTTCTTAAAGTTATAAAACTGACTACGTGGGAGATAAATTTCGTTTATATAGTAGCTTAGTTCGCTGTTAAGACACTTTCCATTCTTCATAGGATCCATACGACATTGGACATCACTGACCACAACAAGAACTCACCTTGCAACCTCGTACATGCGACAGTGTACTCCTTACCAGAACAGGTACGTACATGATTAACAACACTTAACCTTCACTTCCATCACCTTATCATCTTTCTCCAATAGATAGATATTTTGAGATATATATGAGTCAATTTAAAACAAGTGTAAATTTCAAGGAGAGAAATTCCACATAACATGTGCTCTCACCTTTGAATGTTTGTAGTAAAGAATAACATAATACATCTGCAAGTTTATAAATGTGAAATATGCATGCTTAAGCTTGCTTAATTCATGCTCAATTAACGATTACAGTGATATTGTGCTCAGCGCTGACAAGCGACAGGCTCCTCTCTGCTCTCACTTTCCTGTCATATTTCACCTATTTATGGTACATGTGCTACTATGTGAAGCATCATTTGTGAAATGTTCACCTTCTGAATTTAAAAATGTGGGATATATTTGCAGTTTTTAATGCAATATTTTCAATATACTTGAACTGTGAGGCAATCAACCTCCAAGCCTGTGCTGAGGCAGCCAGGTCACACAGATTACCTAACAACTTTGAGACAATGATAGACAATCAGCGTACTGTGTACAACAGTGATGAACTCTACTCAGTTTTCAAGCTCTCTCAATCAAATACGTGATTTTCCACTGAGAAAAAAGAAGCCAAGGAGGTGTCGGAATGGCCGCAAAAGGACCCAAGCTACCAAGCCTACTTTCAAGAGTATTGTGTTGATGAGAAATAAAGACAGAAATGCAAAACCTGCTTTGACAAAGCCTAAAATAGCTTTGTGGAATGCACAATCTGCTAGAAACAACACTTTGGACATTCATGAACTGATAATTGATGAAGGTGTCGATGTTCTTTTTCTGACAGAAACCTGGTTGCACGAAAAGGGCGATGAATTCTTGCAAGCTGAATTAATACCAAAAGGATACGATTTCAAACACGTTCCCAGAAATGGAAAAGGTGGTGGAATTGCTGTGATTTATAGAGAGACCATGACTGTAAATTTAATATCGAAGCAAACTGAATACAGGTCATTTGAGCATATGACTGTATCTCTTTCAACATTCAATATTAAACTCTGTATTGTGTTGATTTACAGGCCGCCTCCATCAACCAACAACAAGTTGACTCTGACAGATTTCCATAATGACTTTGCCGAGTTGATTACTATATATCACAAGCCTAATACAATATTTCTTGGAGATTTCAATTTGCACTTTGATGACCAAATGAAGCCTGGTGTTAGAACATTCTTAAGTCTAACAGAATCTCACGCTTTAATACAACATATCACAGTACCTACCCAAAAGCATTATCACATCCTTGATTGGGTCATGACGCCAGAGGAGAGTTGTTTAATTACCGACATCACTGTAGAGGATCACGACATATCAGATCATTACATCATATTCATGACACTAAATCTCCGAAGACCAGGTTTGTTTGAAGAGATGAAGATGTGTAGAAGTATCAGGTCCAATTGATAAACTGAAGTTTTCTGATGATCTTCGCTCATCCGAACTACAAGATAATTCAAGCCATGATGCTGATTATCTCACTGAGAAATACAACGGTGTTCTTAGTGAACTGATGGACCTCCATGCACCTTTAAAACAGAGGAATATCAAAGTGAAACCTGGTAGTGTAGGTACACAGCTGATATTCGTGCTGCTAAAAAGAAAGACGACGAGCTGAAAGAAAATGGCCTAAGTCTCAGCTAGAGGTGGATAAACAAATTTTCAAATCATTGAGAAACAAAGTGATGAAAGTAGTAAGCAAAGCAAAGCGCAATCATTGCTTGGACAGAATTACTCAGCTATCTCACGATCCAAAAAAACTTCATAAATTCTTGGACTCGTTGCTTGGTAAGTCCAAAAAATGTGTGCGCCCAGAAGGGGATAACAGAACGCTGGTGGCAGAGTTTAACAACTTCTTCATGGATACGATTGATACCATTAGAAACAAGCTACACGAACTCACAAGTGGTGAACCAGTTGAGGTTGTGAACATGTTCATCGGTGAACCAATGTCATCGTTTAAAGACGTTCGAACCAATAAAAAGTTGTGTTGAAAAATTACTATAAATTGGTATGATGAAAGCTGAATATGTCTTCTTCAAGATTTAAAAAAAAAAAAAATATGTCACGGACCTTATTTTTCGGCAAATGTTGTTTTTTTAGGTTATGTCTCATAAATTTTGAAAATTTTAAGAATATTAATAAAATAATCTTTTTTAAAAATCCTTTCATTAATTTTAGTTAAATTGTGTGTTTATTTCATGAATGGGATGTAATTAACATAGAAAAATGATTTCTGAAACTTTTCCGTTGCCTTTAGTCATTCACATAGTATGCTAAAAATGCAAAATCAACAAATAATACTGCAAAAATAAATTTAAAAGTTCTTCTAAAAAAAAAATTAAATTGAATTTTTTTTAAAACATGATTAAAATTGTAGAAAACATAATGTTGAAGAATAATAAGTAAAAAAAAATATATGTCACGGACCTTTTTTCTGAGTTATTTGATGTCAAAAATCAATAACTTGTGAAAAAAAATTGTAAGGGGAGGTAACTCTTCACTGCTTGACTGATACTTGACATAAATAACTTGAAACAACACAGTGTATCCAATTTTAATGTTTTAATGAGGAAAAACATTTCGTAATTCAGTTTTCCACTATTTATTATAACAATATTATGAATACCTGGTAATTTATTTGTAAAATAATGAATATGTAGGTCACTAGTCATTTAGGATTCAATTTTCTATGGGGGGAGAGGATGTCAATATAAACAAACAGGTTCATTATATGTAATGAATCATCACCAAACACTCAATTATAATATATTTGGTCATTACACTCAAATGTACATAATTCTGAATTTAATCATCTTAGGGGGTACAGAGGTTCTGAAGGAGAAATCGAAATTGTAAAAAGTCAACAGACTACATACAACCCTCGACCAAGGAAAGTCCATGCCGATCAATTTAAAAATTTAGTGCCAAATTTAAGTTTTAGGGCAGACAAACTTCACACAATGTTCATGGCAATACTATTACATTTCAACAGTTAATATTCAAAGTATTTACAAAGTCATATTGAGGAAATAATCACTACTTTCAAGTTCAATTTAGGCAGAAAATACATTGTACACAATTTTCATCAGTTGCAATCCAAGTTCAACAAATAGCAACAGTTTTCAATATATTTACAAAGATTATGATCCAAATAATAATAATATTGTGGAAAAGTTCATTACTGCCAAGCTCAAGTACAGCTTTGGTGGAAAATACATTGTACACAATCTTCATCATTGCCATTCAAGTTCAACAAATAGCAACAGTTTTCAATATATTTACAAAGATTATGATCTAAGTAATAATAATGTGGATAAATTCATTACTGCCAAGCTCAAGTACAGCTTTGGTGGAAAATACATTGTATACAATCTTCATCATTGCCATTCAAGTTCAACAAATAGCAACAGTTTTCAATATATTTACAAATATTATGATCTAAATAATAATAATGTGGATAAATTCATTACTGCCAAGCTCAAGTACAGCTTTGGTGGAAAATACATTGTACACAATCTTCATCATTGCCATTCAAGTTCAACAAATAGCAACAGTTTTCAATATATTTACAAAGATTATGATCCAAATTATAATAATGTGGATAAATTCATTACTGCCAAGCTCAAGTACAGCTTTGGTGGAAAATACATTGTACACAATCTTCATCATTGCCATTCAAGTTCAACAAATAGCAACAGTTTTCAAAATATTTACAAAGATTATGATCTAAGTAATAATATTGGGGAGAATTTCTTTACTGCCAAGCTCAAGTACAGCTTTGGTGGAAAATACATTGTATACAATCTTCATCATTGCCATTCAAGTTCAACAAATAGCAACAGTTTTCAATATATTTACAAATATTATGATCTAAATAATAATAATGTGGATAAATTCATTACTGCCAAGCTCAAGTACAGCTTTGGTGGAAAATACATTGTACACAATCTTCATCATTGCCATTCAAGTTCAACAAATAGCAACAGTTTTCAATATATTTACAAAGATTATGATCCAAATAATAATAATATTGTGGAAAAGTTCATTACCGCCAAGCTCAAGTACAGCTTTGGTGGAAAATACATTGTACACAATCTTCATCATTGCCATTCAAGTTCAACAAATAGCAACAGTTTTCAAAATATTTACAAAGATTATGATCTAAATAATATAATTGAGGAGAATTTCTTTACCATCTGCAGTTTTAGCTCAAGTTCCACAATGTTCATCATATGCAATACAAGTTCAGCGGCTACTTTGCAAAGTAGTTGCACAGTTTTTCACCCACTTGTTTTCGGTTTGTTACTCTGATTTTCCCCTGAGATTTTTCACGCAACACGAACTGAATGCCTTCTTCACCATTGCGTTTATAGGCAAGTCTGAGGTGATCTAGTTTCAGTCCTGAGGATGCACATTTTTCTGCCATACCTTGTGTTATGGCCTTATCTTTGACAGCTGTTCTGAAGCTTTCCATATTATGTCTCTTGTTTTGCAGACATTGCAGGTGTCTAATAGACCACTGGAAGGAGAAACTGTGTTGAACAATGTTTGTTGAATTGAAGGAAATAAGTTCATGAAGAGCTTTGCAATCCTCAATGGCATTGTGTGCATCAAATGATTTGCCCAGCAGGTGTTCCACCAAATACTCTTGTTTGTGGCATTTCAAATCTGGATAGATCTTCCTAAAGTGAGGCAAAGTGTCAATAAATCCCACCACAACTTCACCAAAGGCCTGCAATAGGTCACATTCTTCAGCAACACGCATCAAGTGGATGGAGTCAAATGCTTTCATGTTGTGGCCAGCCAGGATAACTTGATCATGATTTTTTAGCCATTGAACAAAGTGTGCAAGTGCTGTTTCTTTATCAGTAGTTGCAACAGCAACTCCCTTGTGAAGCAATATTCCTTCCTGAAGAGTCAAATGTGTAACATTTGCTGCAAATGGGCTGATTGGTTTATCAGGAAGGATATACTGATTAAACTCAGAGTCTCCAGACACAGCACTAATCTGACATATTTCTGTATTCCACTCTGTGGATGTGGTTTCAATGTCACATGAAATGATATTGCCGGTACTACACTGTTTGACATCAACAGGTACAACCGTAGGTAAAATGACCGGGTCAGGAATGGTTACTATGTCAAAATCCTTGTCAGTGGCAATATCAACATTTGATTGATATGTTGTGCCTTCCCTTATTTCATGTTCTGAGGTAAACCTGTTTCTTGTTTCTTTCAGTTCTAATTTTCTCCTTTTGAAATCCCTCCCACTTTCTCTCATTTTCCTTCTTTCACTTTTTCTCTTCAGTTTCTTAGCACTAATTTCCAATGATTTTCCGGGTGTTAGTTGATTCTCTTCATAGACATCCAATAAATATCCCTGTCCGATGTTCTTTTGTGAAACAGCAGCGCTAAGTCTGTAGTCGAAACTCTCAGAAGATGAATAATGCCTTGATTTTGGTGCTTTGCTTGCTACTGTATTGTTGAAGGATTCATTTCCCTTGGTGCTTCCATAAGGAGCCAAGCGTACAGCATTCAATGCGTGAACTTCAAACACTTTCTCCAGGGCTTCCTTCATAGCATCCCCACTCAAGCACTGACCTCGAGGAAGTGACTTGTATCTGTAGGCAGCGCCATGTTTCCGAAAACCACACCATGTTCCACATTGGGAGTGCTCTCCAAATACATGAGGAACAATACACCTCAACCCTCTTTGTACTCCTTCAACATCATTCTTGTTCTGTGCTAATACATATGCATAGCATTTTTTCAAGTATGCGATGACTTTGCCGCTGAGTTTCCTATGCGTCTTAGCTGCTGTATACAAGGCATTTGTAAGTGATTTCTTTGCATGGTTGATGTCGCTCCATTTGATGATGTCTGGGTCATAATCCTTCCTAATGTGAGCTAATGTGGTAGTGTCATCATCCATTACCACATACTTGACATGGTGGTCTTCACAATGAATGTCCTTGAGAAGCTGCACACATACACTGGATTCCATAGCCTTTGCAGAGGCTGACCAGTTGTACCTACAATCATGTATTGTTGCTGGTTGACCCTTAGCATCTGCTACTTCACAGGTCCTGCAGGTGGATTTCCTTGAATCATACGCAATTACTCGCCCTTTATGTTGCCCTATCAGTGAGCCATGACCTGACTTGCTGTTGTAAGTTCTACCAGAACTGCGTCTCTGCCAACCCATATCGTAGCATCCAATCAGTAGAGTTGCCACACCATCACTGTGTATGTTGCCCTGTGCTTGTTGCCTTTTTTGACATTCTAACTCTTCCTGCAAAGACTTCCCACATGATCTCCTAGCAATAGTCTCGATAGCAGGTCCTATCTCTCTCTCTCTCTTCTTCAATGTTCGGTCTGATATGCCTGGTATGTTTAGAGATGCCAACCAGCTGGAAACGTGAGTTGGACCTATCCCAGTGTGAACCATACCTGAAAAATAAAACAGTGTATTTGATTATAGCAGGGGTTACAAAGTACAGTGAAGACATTTTTAATCTGAAATGACAGATATAATTTGACGTCATAAAATAATGGCCTGACGTAATGATTCTCTTATGACGTCACATTATCACCTTGTCAGCAAGTTCTTCACATATGACCAAATGACGATGATTACACCGTTCATAATAAATAGAATATCTGTCAGTTCTTGAAGAGTAAAATGATGATTATAAACTTGCCATTTGTCTTAGAAAAGAGCAACGTCACTACAAATCAAGTTATGGTGACACTATACCCGAACCAACCGAAGCTAATAAACTCAATCAACCGGCAAACCTGTTAGCAGTGCGGATAAAAATCACATGAACAGCTACAACAGGTATACCGACTTTTAGAGTCATTGAAGGTCAGGTTCTGGGAATTTCATTACTGCAGTCTGTGGACAACCCTGTCTCCAATACCCTCTTAGTGCATCTATCTAATCCAACTCCTACTCATCTTTCCCAATTTTCAAATCAGCTTCTCAGTAGAAGGACATCTTCCACGTGTATGGTGACACTATTCCCGAACCAACCGAATATAATAAACTCAATCAACCAGCAAACCTGTTAGCAGTGCGGATAAAAATCACAGCAACGGCTAAAACAGGTACACCGACTTAGAGTCATTGAAGGTCATTACTTTCATTACCGCAGTCTGCAACACATCATAGCAATTACAAGTGTCAAGTTTCAAGCCACTACAACAACTAGAAATATATGCATGTGATGCACTGTGATGTTTTGGGATGGACGGACGGACGGATGGACAGAATGAAGACTATAAATCCCGCTTATCATTCTGACTGATAAAAAATAGAGCCATGGGCTCTGTAGCTCATCAGGGTTTCATTGATTTACTATCTAAAGTTGAATATTTAATAGTTATTTAAGTTATTGTTTACAAGCAAAAGATAGGGTTCTTAGATCATGACCACTGTGACCCCATTTGGGGTCACGGGGTCACACAATCTACAATTTAGAATTCCCATTGGCCAAGGAGTCTGCACACAACTTTTCAGCATTCTAGACCTTTTGGAACTGGAGAAGAAGATGAAAATAGGTTTTTAAGGATGTGACCCCTGTGACCCCATTTGGGGTCACGGGGTCACGAAATCTACAATTTAGGATCCCCATCGGCCAAGGAGTCTGCACATAAAATTTCAGCTCTGTGGAGTCATTGGTTCTGGAGAAGAAGTCGAAAAAGCGAAAAGTTTACGGATGGACGGACGGACGGATGGACGCCGGACACCATGCCATGCCATAAGCCCATCGGGCCTTTCAGGCCTGATGAGCTAAAAAATGCTCATGATGACACATTGCTGCTGAGGCGATATACTTTCTTGAATCGACTCAGCCTAAATGCGATCCGACTACTGTAAACAAAAGGCTCGGTCTATATACATATTAGTGCAATAAGAGCCATAATGTTATTACCGGCCCAGGGCCCCTAATTGTGGAAATACGACATTACGGTATTACAGAATATTACAAACCGGCGGCCGCTTTCGTGTTAACGTCATAAATTGGTACTCCTCTGCTGTTGTTTGAGGTTCGATGACACTTCCCGGTCGGGACACTGTTCACGATGCCACAATCACAAAGGATGTACAGGATGCTTGCAAGGCCGTAGCGGGTCTCCTCTTGAATACCAGACAGATGTAATCCATTGCCACACTCGAGACAGTTCATGTTTCTGCTGAGAACATCCAGTTCAACAATACGCCTTCCCTCCTTCCATGAAATTCTGTCTGTATCTATGTGGATGGTAGGTTGAGAGGCTCTACCTGCAACACATTGGATTCATTTTGTTAAAAGAGTCAAGTTTTATCATTACACATAATGACATAATTATACATTTCCATACCCAATCAGAAATGGATGATTAGTGATAAAGTTATAAGCCGGACCGGATTTGTTGCGGACGAACTGACGGACAGACTGACGGAGCCCCGCAACTTCGTTGTTGTGAGAGATAAAAAACTATGTCATGTAACGTCAATATTTTGGATCACAGTTTCTTCAATAGTACAAGTTATTGTACTTTTCAGGACTTGTTACATTTGTTACTACATTTGTTCACTATATAAATGGCATGTATTTTCTAGAATCCTATGTCATGGTGAAAAGAGTTTTATTGATAGATAAATGTAGAAAATTCATGTAGAAATACTTGTCAGTTACACAGGAAGTTCTCAAATGAGTTCCCCACTAATTTCAAATGGTCCGCAATTGTAAGTTAAAGATACATACCGGTAGTCAGGGTTTGATCACGAATAGGATTGACAGCGGTCTTTTTCTCCCATGCGAAATTTTCGGCTACAAACAGAGAAAAATTCAATATAAATACTGTCACCTGTTCCATAAAAATTTATATTAATTTATATGTAAATTGTAATTATCACATCTATTGAAATAACAATTATGTGTTTTCTGATAATATTTTTGTGAATTTATTCACAGATATTATTTTATAAAATAAATTCTTATCCACCCTAAGATAGGGACGCTGCCTTTGAAATGCATTGCACAGACAGTGGTTTCTCCTTTTATGTCATAAAAAGATTTACACTGAGAATGATATGAGTTTAGTTTTACATATCATGACATGTCTTGGTATATTTGTCTATTGTTTATAAAAATCAAAAATGATAAGATTGTACTTATTTTTGTGGAAATACACATATACAATCATAAGACCCACTATAATATTATGGACCACCTTCATACTTCTGTTTTTGAGGGCGGGGTTTGGCCTATAACATTTACTATTATACTATAACGAAGTTATCGGCACTAACGGATTTTATGTGCACATCGAATGAAATTGTCAATCACTCATTTTCCTTCGTAGAAACTAGGGTTTACTGACCGTTTGGTTAAGTTAGAAGGGAAAAGATATCACCAGAATCCTGTTTGCCGGGTTTGTGTGATGTGAGATGTGCCACCAAGCTCGCTAATATAATAATATAGATCTACCGTCTATCGCCATTCGCAACCATAACACGAAGGAAGTTACAAAACCTGGAATGGGAAATACCCCTTCCGTAAAAGGAACATACGAACACGGATTTAGACCAACGTGTGAGGACGCATATATATTTTTAAAGATTTTTCATAAGTTTAGGGCACGGCTAGATCTAATTGACAAGCAATATTCCTATTGCCTGTGACATTAATTTTGTTACAATGTACTGTAGGCATAGGGCCTAAATAAGAATGCAATCTGTTCGATGGTGACTTTCTTGTTAGGATTTTTGTAAAGATTAAGCAGCGTTAACAATATTTCATTATGTCCTTGAAATCTTGGAAAATATGCAAATAAATATATATTTATGCGATTATATTGGTAATATGTTGCATTTACTGTGTTGACTTTTGTGCAATCCCGTATCTTTAAATAGCGTCGCCCTCCGAATGTTTTGTTTTCGTAATATTTAATTCTTTATATTCTGCCTTCAGGCCGAAGATTACGCATGGGCTTGTCATTCATTTGAATCATCTGAGTAAACATGTATGAAATGGAAAAAAGACTTGTGTAAAACTGGGGTGGATGATCATATGTGGTTCGGGATGGGGTTGTTTGGTGGTCTGATCGAGGCGGTGGATGATTGATGATGATTGCTTATTGATACACACGTGTGTGTATTGTATTAATATTTGACCTCTTCTTTGTATTTGCCTGATATATGCCTAGTGTCTACAACAACATGAACATTAAATAATTCTCTTATTTTATGTCATCTTCACGTAAGGCGATATTTTGGGCGATCTGGTTGATTTGCGCGTCGATTTGGCCTAATAGATTAATTACCTAGATAATAAACCCATTGCATATCTTTAACATGATTACAGAAAAATCAGGATTTATTTCTTCAAATATAATACTAGAATAATGTTAAATTTAAACTCATCCCAACGCAGAGGCTATTCGACGTCAGAAATTTCAGTAGAATTTCTAGCAAACGAACGAGTGTCAAAAGACGAAGTATACTGCTAATAACGGGTTCTTCACCTTCCGAAGTAGTGTCAACATGATCAACACTTGGAGTTTTAAGAAAATCGGCAACCTTCTGTCGCCTTAAAACCTCCGATTTCTTTATGAATTGGCCATTTTTCTTTCGCACAGAATGCAGCGTTGTTGCGCTCGCCATATTGTTTACAGTAGCGACGCGCGCTTCTAAGGGAGGTAAGTCGTGGTGACTTAATCTCTCGTATGATGTGCAGAAAATCGGCGCATAAACAATCGTTCTGAACGTCTTTAAGCCAATAACAGAATTAGAGGCTCGCAAGTTAATTCTAGAGGCAACTAAGACAACATGTCCGCTGGATCCAGTTCCAACTGAGATGGTGGTGAACCATATCGACATCCTGCTACCAGTTATCACTCAAATCATCAACTGATAAATTTCCAGACATACTCAAGGATGCCATAGTTAGACCCCTTTTAAAGAAGAGTACAAAAGCTATCGTCAAATCTATAAAATATGTTAATGAAGCTCGTATGGACATTTCCTCTTGTTCCGGTGATAAACAGAGCTGGATGACGTCAAATTGAACACTGACAATATCATGTTTATCGGCACAAATAAACAGTTATCTTCAGTACCACATGAGCATGTCCAAATTGGCCCTTCATCTGTTTACGTCGCAAATAAAGTAAAGGATATTGGTGTTTTCTTGGACCCTAAGCTGTCAATGTCAAATGTAGCAGGAGTGAAAATTTTTAAATTTCAACATCCAGGGGGATTCGAACCCAGGACCTCCGGGTGACAGTTCTACGCTCTACCAGTTGAGCTAAAGGGACAGTTTGTTGTTCTCCCCAATTCCACTGCGTATCTGTCTTGATTGTCCTGCTGTTCTTCTTTTCCCTGTGCCCAACTAACAAACTTGTGAAAGGTTTAGCAATTTTGGCGTAAAAACAGCGATAATACCCAGAAAAATCCAGAAAACCACGAACGTCATCCACATTCTGTGGGACGGGCCATGTTTTGAGAGATGAAATGTTCTCAGGATCGGTGGTGATGTCGTCCTCAGAGATTACATGACCTAGATATTTCACTGAGGTCTGCAAGAATTGGCACTTTGAAGGCTTCAGCTTCAGCCCAGTCTCGCGCAAACGTTGAAAGATTGCTAGTTATCTCTAAATGCTTGTCAAAGGTCTTAGAAAATAAGATGACGTCATCTAGATATATGAGGCACTGGAGAAGATGCATGTCACCCATTCATCGTTCCATGAGACGCTGAAAAGTAGCAGGAGCATTTGTCAGACCAAAAGGCATAGAATTAAACTCTTAAATTCCAAAAGGACCTCAATCTGCCAATAGCCAAAAACGTGCATCAAGAGTCTCTTCAATCCTGGGCAACACATATTAATCCAGAATCTTGCGTTTGTTAAGCTGACGAAAATCATGATGAGTCTTTCTTACGCACGAAAACCACAGGAGAAGCATAGGGACTTACTGAAGGACGGATGACATTGGCACTCAACATCTGTTGAATGTGATCCCTGACCTCTTGATACATAGAAGGTGGAATATGGCGATGTCTTTCCCTGAATGGCTGTTCGTCGATGAGTTCAATTCGATGAGTGACTAAGTCTGTATGTCCCGTATCAATATCAGACTTGCTGAATACATCATCAAACTCCGAAAGAAGTGACTGTAACCGGGAGATCTGGCCTGGAATATAATCAGAAGAACAGTGAAGACAAATTAAAGAGAGTCTCTGGCTCGGATGACCTTAAAAATGTTGACCCATTCCCCAAAGGAAGACCTTCAACCAAATCAACCTACTCCAAACAACAAAGAACCGTTTTGGGCGGAATTGGATTGGATGAGAAGAGGAAATGGCGACTTCAACCTTAACCCTAGTTGTCGACTGGCCCGGTTTGAAGTTCACAACACCATTAACTAGGTTAAGGGACCGGGGAAGTGTGGGAGTGAAGGAAGCAAAGAAATGTTTACCTTCCTGCGGTGGCTTACCCCTGAAAACACCTGTAATAATCTGATTACATGAGGCTGGGATGGTGATAGATTAAGTTGTCTGCACACTTTCCGTTCGATGGAGGTCAAGCCGAGAAGAAATAAGCCACTGGCGAGCCATAGTCCATGCAGGAGTCGAAGAACCTGAAGAAGGCGACCCAAGAAGACTAGAAGCAAACACCATGGCGTTTCTACCGAGGACCATTGGCACTTTATGATGATATTGGGCTGTAGGTACAATTAGAATTGGAGATGGTACCTCAACGACTTCACCAAGAAAGTCGCTGGGAATGCGAATAACTGCGTAAACATATCCCAAATAGGGCAGCTTGCAGTCACCAGCGCCGGTTAAATCCAGAAGTGAAGAGGAAGTTGGTTGAGGTTCTGCACATAGAAGGCCTCCGACATGCTCGAAATCTGTGAGCCGGTGTCTAACAGAGAACAGTGCAAGAAATGCCTTCATCCTCCACAGCAGCTACATTGGAAGGACCCACAAGATTCGGCGGCAGCCAGCTGGAACTAACTTCAGAGTCCAAAACAGGCTCCATGAACAAAATGAACAGAAAATTTGATTGGAAGAGGTTGGTGTTGGCTTTGGCGTAGCTGATGGAAAAGAGGAACCATAAGAGGCACCTTAAGTCGAAGAGGGACCAGAAGGTGGCCCATGAGAAGGAGGGTTAGAATTGGAATTGGAATTGGAAGATTGGGCCTTGTAAGGAGGATTGTTTGGTGGTTTGACCTTCGGTTATGCTTTAGAAGATAGACAGGAAGTGGAGATATATATTTGTAAACAGTAGATGTAAACAGGAAGTGTTCAAGAATGTAAACAATAAAATTCTAAATGTCAGATGACATAAACCTGAATATATTGAAGTTCAGAATAACTGACCACCAAATCAACAGTAAGAACTGTTGAGAAAGAAGCAATATTACCAGACGACGGAAGGCGAAACTGACAGAACTATACTGTCAACAAAGCAAATGAAAATGACAGTCACTTACAAACTGTCAACAGTTTTAAAGCAGATAATATGTGATAATAATAACAAGCCGGAATGAAAGGCAATGAGGAGATTCAATGAAAGAAACAACACAACACAAGACGAGATCTTATTTTGATTGGGAAATGAAGCGGGGAATTTGGAAATCTCCAAGGAAGTAACTTGAGAACTTATAAACTTGAATGGCAGAAGCCACCGGAACGCCGATAGTATAAATTACCAGAAGAGCAGAAAGAATAAGGTGCAATATTTAAGTTTATCCTACAGTTGATAAATTAAGTTACTAATTATGATTATTAATTATTTACTTCGGTTATTAATTACCTTAAAGATGTGATATAGAATCGTTTACGTATAGAATTTCTATTATTTACTTGATTAGAATAAAATCAATGAGAAGTGGAATTACATTTAAGAATATGTAAATATAAATATAGGCAATGTATAAATAGACTTCTATTAGAGTTGTAGAAATAGAATTTGGGTAAATACTATCTGGGTGATAAATATAAAATGTGATACATATAAATGATACGAAGTATTGTTTTTATTTTATTTTATGTTTTTTTTAGGATGACATCACGATATACAAAATGAACAATGGCATACAATATAATCACAATCTCAATCAACAAAATCAAGGCAGTTCAATATATAAAAGTCAGTTCATTCAAATCATGTTCTGATTATTCATCAGCTCAGTTCATTATAAATCACAATGATTCAACACTTTCAGTATGAAAGTTAATATGAATTTCAGTCAGTTGATGGAATTCTGTAAAGCGGCTGTCACAACCCGTCGTACGTGCAGCTGCGTGCTGTCTACTGACAAAAACCTGGGGTAAATTTGGGAATTTGTGCGTCCTCGGTACCAACGACGTACCGATTTTGGACAAATTTGGAGCATGCAGAACTTCAGCTGTGTGCAGTCTACGAACGGGCTGCGAATTTTACTCCGTACGATCGATGTGCGTGCCCTGTACGACAACCGCACGCACAACGCACCGACATCGTGCGTTTTTTTTCAAGCTTACCCACTCACACTTTCTCTATGAACGACGCACGTTTGTACGTGCGTAGTTCGTGCTTACTCGGAACGTCCAAAGTTTAACTATCAAATAATTAAAGAAAAACTCACGTCGATCGGACCGTGTAAGCATGTACACCGTACCGAGTGAGCATGTTCCCCAATTTACCCCACGTTTTTGTCGGTTGTGACAGCCGCTTTAATCCACCCTACGTTTTCAGAAAAACGTAGCGACCGTGGCCTCCCCAAAAAACGTACGAACGAATTGCACGCACGATGGGTTGTGACAGGGGCTTATGGGTAGATCAGCGACCTGCTGTCATCACATTTAGGGCTCTCATAGAGTCTCTGTGCACAATGTACTTATAGGTAGTGATTCCATTATAATCCATGAACAAAATCTCCTATGAGTCTCCTATGAGTTTGAACATAAAATGTGAAATTGGGTGATGTCATCCGATGGCACTCCAGATGAAGATGAAGGATGATGGATGGACGATGTCGTCTTGACGCCCCACGTTGGACGCCAATTTGTGGCTGGGTGAACATGTTAGACACTGGGCCGCGTTGGTCAAAACGACAAGACAATGGTGATGATTCAATGAGTTTATTAATGATGTTGATGGGGCTGTTGCCGAGGTTTATCTGGAAAAGGGAAATGATGTTTCCACCTCAGCAACAGCAATTGGAGTCATAAAATTTAACAATCAAATAAATAATATTTCAACAATTAATATCTAATAATTTAAATATCACATTTGTATTGCATATAATATATCCCAGGGAATTTAAATAGTTAAATACTCATACTACAGTTCGAAATTATAGTATTATCAAAAGCAAATGGTCTAGCCATGTTTATTCAAACTATCAATTTAATACTAATGTATTCACTGAAATGTATATGTTATCATTTAGATATTACTATAATGATTTACAAATATTATGTTTAAAGACATTATGCACCTTATTAACGAAATTTATAAAGTAATGAGGCAGATTGAAATAGATACCTGGAAAAGGGAAATGATGTGTCCACCTCAGCAACATCAATTGGAGTGAGGTGGAAAACAGGTAGGCAGAGGAAGTGAGGACAGAGGACACAGTGGCCAATTAGGAGACAGGTAACACATCAAAGGAATCCTTTGATGTGACCTATAAATAGAATAGGGGAAGCCCACTTGTTGAGGAAGACAGCTAAAAATAGAACAGAAGGGAAATCGTTGTTGACAAGGCTCCAGAAACAGAAGAGAAAAGGTGGAAATGTTAAGAGGCAAACACAGACAATTAGGGACAAGTGAACATTTAACACATAATGAGATGATGAAATGATATCAATGATGACCATAGTACTGGATGATACAGGCATTATATTAAATATAAACTATCTGTGCAAAATATGTTTCTTCCACCTCCGTTGCATTGGCCAAGTCCGTAAATATATCACCCCTGATTGTGCAAGCACACTGGTCAGATGTTTAATCCTCTCACGTCTCGATTACTGCAATGGCCTTCTGTTCGGAAAAACTCAAGATTAACTCAAACGATTACAAAGAATTCAAAATACAGCTGCAAGAATCATCTCTCTCATATCTAAACATCAGTCCATTACTCCAGTCCTGAAATCCTTACATTGGTTGCCTATATTCGCTTGAATTGACTTTAAGATAGCATCAATAACTTACAAGTGCCTAAACCAGCTAGCCCAATCTTATCTAAAATACCTCATCACAGAGTACAGGCCCACCAGAAAACTACGTTCTAAAGATCAACAACTTCTAACTGTGCCTAAAACTAAGCTTAATTCTTATGGAGAGAGAACTTTTGAAATTTCTGCTGCTGTCTTATGGAACTCTCTCCCAATCCACATCAAACAATCCCCATCACTCGACTCTCTCAAATCCAGACTAAAAACACACCTCTTTCAGTCTTACTATTGCTAGCGCTTAGAGCATATGCCTTATGGATTTAGTCACCATTATTATTATTTTGTCAGTTCTGATACCAATTTTCTTGCAAGTTTTTTAAAATAAAAATTATCATTTTATTCACTAGATCAGATTTGATTGGCAAAACACGTATATACATTGGAGCGGTAGCTTCAAACTAGGAAAAGCTTTACAAAATATGTCAATAAATAGTTTAATAGTGCCTGAACTCAGCAAAAAACTAAATCAGAAGTCTATTATTTGCTATATTTAAATTAAGTGCTGAAGTGAAAGTGTGTGTTCTCCTTATCATGAAATGCTCATTCTATATGCATAGCTGTCGTTATATGATATGTGGGTATGTTGCCATATTGTCAATAACAGAAATGACAGTTTTGGTAACAGTAGACGTTAGAAATACATGCCATTTAGATAGTGGACACATATAACAAGGTTACATTTGGTTACACCTTCAATAGTACAAATTATTGTGCTGTTTCGGGCCGAGTCCCATGCAGGATTCGAACCCACACCCTCAGAGTATGGCAACTATCGCCAGCATTGACCGTACCAACAGCTTACCACCCGAGGTAACCTTGGCAATCAATTTTCAAGTCTCAACGACATCTGACTAACTACGTCCTGGTTGAGTGTTTGATTTATACGAGTGTGACAAGCGTAATCAACACATGCAATAAATCAGGAAATAATGTAACTGGCCACAGAGGAGTGGTTGCTGTAATCTAGAAATGATATGAACTTTTAAATGTGTAAACCTTTAGTTAGTGTAAGTGTTTTGTAAACACCCGAACCACCACGAAAGGGACCTGATTAATAACTTAATAAGTAACTCCTTAAGGTATTGATAGAAGGAAAAGGGAAGGCATCCTCGAGTGTTTTCTATTAAATGTAACTGATAGTGTAAAGTTGTCAAAAGGTTAACTCGAGGCTGGATGTCCGTATCTCCAAATGTCCCCAAAAAAAAATAAGAATACATTATTTTAGAGTATGAAAGCGACATAAACAAATAATGTGGTAAATGAGCTGAAACAATGCGATAAACAAACAGAACATAAAACAACATACTCTAATCAAGAAAGTATCTAAGCATACTTTAAAATTTAGCAAAACACACTTCTAATCAAACACAATGGGTCACAAAGGCACCAACCTGTTCCATCAGTGTATGTGTATCTGATAAACTACTATATTTTTACAATATAGCTAATCAGAGTTCTAATTGAATACATTGTATTTGTACATAGATCTGCTAGACAACTACAAAACCCTGATTCCTTGAGTCCAATACCTGTCGTTCTGCTGTAGGCTGGTAACTCATCGCTATATATAGAATGTGATTTGTTCAGCCAATGAATGGTCTAGATTTTGAACGTCGATGATTGCTAAAAGGTCCTTTCATATGTGTAATGCCTGTATTGTTCTTATAGAAATTTATTTCTATTAACACAATGTTACACACTTTAAGCAATCCTTAAAGAGATTCTAAAGAGATTCAACAGGTTCTTAAAGTAAGAATCACCAAGACGACATGGCTATGTTTTCATTTAAACAATAATAAATGACATCTCCCATTTGGTGGCGGGATGTAATATTGAAATAGAGACAACGTTTTAGGGGGAGTACAATTAAAAATATACCAACAATCAGTTTCCCAATTTTGGTATCAATGTATTCTTGTCAAGTAATTCAATTACGTTGAAGATGTATTTTCATACTTAATTATTATCAAATATCACATCTTCCTGTTTTGGAAAACGCAAAATTGTACTTAACAGCCACAATGAAAGAATTACATATTGTATCAATGTAGACATTCACTATATCTCCTACATGAACACCCAATGCAATATTGCAAACTTATTTCACATAGTAAAATAATAGTACAATAACTTGTACTATTGAAGGTAGTGTTATCCCAAATGTAACAATGTTAGATAGTAAAACAAATTATGTTCAGCAAATACTCTTTTTTTCAACAAATGTC
Source organism: Gibbula magus (assembly GCA_936450465.1). Classification (NCBI taxonomy): domain Eukaryota; kingdom Metazoa; phylum Mollusca; class Gastropoda; order Trochida; family Trochidae; genus Gibbula; species Gibbula magus. The sequence continues at coordinate 2,623,885 of OW388302.1, forward strand.
ATACCAAAGTAATCATGTTCATATTACTTGTACATTTCTGAAATATTAAGTGCAGACAGGTTTTAGCAAGTTGAAACTGCTAATGTTGCAAATCATTTTATTATTTGTCGCAATAAACGTTTTGTCATTTTTCAGTTTCATATAAGCTCTACACATGTGTCACATTTCGATTTGTCAGCTTCCTTCATTTAAGGAGACACATTATCGTCCTGATTTCATATAATAAATTATTGGAAACTATAGGAAATAAAAAAACAAAGCAATGATTTGATTCGTTTCTAAATACATAGTTTAAGTTCACACTGAGTGTGAGATGGGGAAACTCAATAGCTGAACGTCCTGGAAAGCAGGCTACTTTGTTTTGCCCCTTTATATTTGTGTCATATGTATGTGCATGGAAACATGGAAAGCTTAAAAACTCATAGTCAGGCATGGGCAGTTCTTCAACGCCTGTTCCAATTCAGATCTGCTATAGAACGACCTGCTAATCTATTGTGAATCTATGCGAAAAATACTGATAAACATTATTTTTATTCAAACAGTGGTTCATTTAATTTTTTTTCCTTCAGCATTTTTTTTTTAATTTTCAAAATATAGACTTGCTGTACATATCAGTTTCTGGTAAAATGTCTCTAAATGAATTCTGAGTTTTAACAATATTGTCTTTTGCTTATATCATTATGTAACCTCCAAAATGTCTTACATTTCTGGATATAAGTCATGTTGACTATTTTCTAAAATGAATAATGTATTTTGCCCACCTCTGCTGAACTTTTATAGTTCGCAACCCACAATTTGCAACTAATCTAAACGGCGGTCTTTTCATCATCAGCTTCTAAGTTAAATTTTTCAAACACTTTTCATTAATCAACACCCACCCAGCAAGCTTGAAAATGTTTTGTAAAATCAGTGTTGGAAATTGTTGGTTGCCAGTTCTAATCAAGTCTAACTCTTTACACAGTCAGAGACAGACCAACTAAATAATCTCATGTTATCAAAGTCAAATTACACAGTCAGTTACAGACCAACTACATTTTGACTCGTTGAATGTTGGACCCCTTTAAAGCCTCAACCTGTTTTATGGGAAGTGTGGTAAACTAAGGTCGATTTGACACTATCAGTATAGCCAGGTGTAAATCAATATGAGCGAAACTATGATTGTTGTCAACATCTGGTGACCTATATTGCTAGGTAAATCTTCTATGTAAAAACATATGTGTTTCTGAACCATCAAATAGTTGAGCGACATCGTTACTTTAAACTCATTTATATCGATGTGACCTGCAGCTAAACACATAACAATAAACTAACTGCCAAAAGCAGATACTTCTTTCAATGACAAGAGAATGTGTTGAAAAGCTCAATCTCTACTTCTCTTTTCTGATTTAATTTCAGATAGTAGTTATGATCAAGCGTTGGCTCCGTGAATGAAAAATCAGTTGTATAAGAACTTACTGCTGTTAAAAATGTTTTAAAAGATATTACCTTGATATTGCTTTCTTTAAAAATGTTAAGTTAATGGCAAAATGACCAAACCTTATTCCATACTTTGGACTGAACAAATATTTATCTGAAAACATACAGGACTTACTACATACTACAACTTCACAGAATAACTGCAACACACGGAATTTATTAAAATCAACAAGGCAGAGAATAACCTGTGCAGTTATTGTCATTTTTAGTGTGATGTAGTCAAGAATTTGTGGAATACGTTGCTTCTTTGGATTACTCATACCTGTGATCATATTTATAATTGGAATTTAACCCCTGATTTTAAAGGCCTATTTGGTATTAAAGAAATTGTGATAGAGTCATTGACTTGATTATAATTTTTTCAAAGTTTATATGTATTTCTGTTATGCAATAGGATTCCTTTCACGTAACAAGGTTCTCATTGATAAATAAAATAGTTTATTAAAAAACAATTCTTATTTCTGGCAGAGCTTGTTACCGATGCATTTTAACAATCTGATCAACTTGTTATAAGAAGTATGATAAATATGCAAAACAGATCAGATATTATATTCACATTCTCCTAATGATAATAATATCTGTTTAACTGTTGAAGCCATGATCTGATAAATTACTAGTCAGGAAAAGTGAGAAAAGTTATTGAAAATAGTCCTTACACGTAGGATTTAACAAATGGAACACGTTCGTTTCTCTAGAAAACAAATCATCATTCGGAAAGATATGTCCATAGTCACTGTACCGAAGTAAAATCACTCATTCTTCAAGATATGCAAATTCAGTGCATTACCGGTAAATATATTAACACCATCAAAGTTATATGTGTGCAATATAAGTTAATTTTATACCCAGAGAAAGCTGCTAATTCTTGTTAAATACGTACGTTACCAGCATCACCTTCGGTGCAGTGATAGTGATTGCCGATGGGCTGCCTGACTATATGAAGTTCACTTTTGCAAAATGGGTTGAATTTACAGTCTTTGACTTTGCTGATAAGAGAACGTCTTGTATGACCTGATAAAAAGAAAACACTTGTAAATTAGGACCCAGTATATCAACACGAACGCACTACTTCACTTCACTGAAAACGGGGACTTGTATATCTCCTGTCAAACTGTTCTGTAACTGCGAGAGATTTAATCTGTTCTGTGTACTGTGTTCTGTGTACTGTACGGTTTCGGTGATTTTGAAATTTCAATTTTCAAGTTGGAAAGTAACAAACTAACGTGCGTAATACCTTGCATATTTTCTTTCTATCATGTTCATACATGGACGGTTCTTAAACACATTCGAATCTATATACCGTCCATACTAAACAGAACCTGTACATCAACTACGCCAACTGACTCCCTTTCTGTCAAACGTATGGCAACATGTTGAATTTCAGTTGTGATATGAATGTTTAAGCCGTTAGTATTAAAGTGACATTAAGTATGTTGTTGCAGTAACATTGTGTCAAACGTTATAAATCGTTTATCGAAAATAACTGACAGTAGCTTAAAATGATCATGTTAATGCTAGTTCATTCACTATATACAGGTGAACATCACGATTTAAGATCTAAACCGGAATACGTACCATTATTCATTATGGCCAAATGTCATTATGGAAACGTTTTAAATGGTGTTATTTTATCGAAAAGTACTGACAGTAGCTGAAAAGGGTCATGTTAATGCTAGTTCATTTAGTATAGAGACAATATACAGGTGAACATCACGATTGAAGATCTAAACCGGATGACGTACCACGTTTGGGCACACCAAATGGCCAAATGTCGTTATGGAAACAAAACAGGACAGGACAGGTGTGATTATTTGAAGTTAAATCAGCACATGCAGTAGCGCGGCAAGTATCCCATCCAGGCTAAGGTGTAAAAACCTAGAGTTCACCTCTGTTAGAACTCTATAAGTGTCACCCTGGAGCCCTAGTGTGTAGTGCAACAAAAACTACGCACTTAAAAGATCCCACGAATTCATGTCAGTGGCTGAATGGTGGATACATGAACACGTGCATACGCCGAGCTGTCGGTTATCAGCGTTCAGCAGTGTTGGACAAACTGCTGTGACTATGTGTCTCAGTTCACCCAGCTGTAAATGGGTACCCTGTGAGGCATAGAATGGTCCCTAAACTGAGCGCCACATATGGCTGCTGGTTGAATACTCCCCAGGGAGTTGCATTGGAAACAATGATTGGACGGTGAAAGAATGCCATTGACCAGGGGAAACAATGTAAGCGCCTTGAGCAACCACTAGTGGATGGATATGTGCGCTATATAAATATCCTAATAATAATAATAATAATAATAAAAAGTATGAAAGCCAAATATAGAATAATAAAAAAAATACTCAGTGTCAATTTAAAGGGAAATGGTATACTGATTTTTTTTATCAATATTTAATATCAAAATGTTACGTTTCACATAACGATTGTGGTGAAACTGATTTGTAAGGAAAAACAAACAATAAAGACATTTCAAATTCTCACGAGTAAGGGTTAAGTTCATATAGTAAGAGCTCAAGATCTGATGATATTGATATTGACTGTATCTAGATATTTATAACAAATTTATTCCCCTGATGAATGTTTCATTGAACAGAATGTTCAGAAGTTTTAAGTTTGATTCAGCCAAACGAATCAAACTGTTACAAACATCATAATAAAACCTTCATCAATCAAAAGTTAAATCTAATAAAAAAAACTACTAAAATGGTGATGAGTAATGTTTAGCTTTGATAATGCCTAACATTATCGACGAAATAAGAAGTATATATTTCCTGTAATATATGTTACAGGTATCAAGTTAAACTTTTATGTGTTGAAAAAAAGTAAGTACAGTGCTCCCTCTTAGTTAAAAGAAACAATATATACAGACTCTGGTTGTAGCATTTACACGAAAATCAGGCGTCCTTCATATTTTATCCAAAGGGTTTTGACCTATTGGTACCTACTCACTGTTTTAATGGAGATATTCTCATCCTTATTTTAAGGGTTAAACCTCACTGTTTTAATGGAGATTTTCTCATCCTTATTTTAAGGGTTAAACCTCACTGTTTTAATGGAGATATTGTCATCCTTATTTTAAGGGTTAAACCTAACTGTTTTAATGGAGACATTCTCATCCTTATTTTAAGGGTTAAACTTTTGAACCTGTGACATTTATCAGACTTAAACAAAGACGAAATCAGTGTCACAAACAGTTGATATTTGTGTTTGATTGTTACTTACAGGAGCACCGATCTGTAATCATATTGAAATAAGTATTGACTGATTGAATGAATATACCCTGTTGAAGCTTAAACAATTCAACCACTTCTGGAGAGTAACGAGTATATTTAGCATTGGTAAATTGAAAAAAAAGTAAGTAAAGTGCTCCCTCTTAGTTAAAAAAAACCCCAATATATACAGACTCTGGTGTAGCATATACACGGAAATACAGGCGTCCTTCATATTTTGTCAAAAGTGTTTTGACCTATTGGCATATACTCATTGTTTTAATGGAGACATTCTCATCCTTATTTTAAGGGTTTAACTTTGAACCGTCGACACTTATGAAAAATAAAGACGAAATCAGTATCACAAACTGTTGATTTGTGTTTGATTGTTACTTCTATAAGAACCGATCTGTAATCAGATACGTCCTATTGAAACAAGTATTGACTGGTTGTATTATTATAGCCTGTGAAATCTTAAAGAATTCAATACTAGTGTTTATATTTAGCATTGATACGTTCAGGTTATCGTGACATAAGCAGCCACTCTCTGACTCAATACGTCCTGGTGTCAAGTGTTTGATTTATATATCTGTGACAAGCATTGTGAACAAATACAATAAACTAATAACTTGTCTCCTTAAATGAAGGTTGAGGTTTTATTCATTTGAATTTTATTTGTATCTGTAAACAGATCATTTTAAGGTAATATTTAGACATTTCGGTTTCATTTTCTCCAAGAAATATGAAAATTTAAAAAGTAAAATAAACTGAATTAGAGCTTCTCAAATGTCTTCATATTAGGTTTCCAGACTTGCCGCCCTATAAAGATATTTATCTAATGTAAGTCTGAACGTCAGACGTTATTTCTGATATTTCATTGCACGTCTTATTTTGTATGACAAGAACATCCCGAATGCGCGTTATGTTGTAACACAGTTACAGGTATATGGTACTTTGAAATGTAAGCTTAGTGTTGATATACGCTAAAATATTGACAGCTTAAACAGACCATACTGGAAAAAATAGTTAGGATATTTTGAATCTTTTAAATTATGAATAATGATGTATTTTGTACTTGACATACTATGAAATGATTTTAAATATTCATATCCCAAATAGGAAAATCTGTGAAATGAAATACTTGTCACGAAGACTGCTTTTAAACACTCTTACTTTACTGACCAATTTATCCTAGAACAATATCACCAGACACAAAAGAACAGCTAAAGTTAAATATTGCAGTTACATACCATAACAAACCTTTAGTTTATTCGGAATTGCAGGAAAATACCACTGATTCAATAAGTAATTAGCTGATAACATAGAGTACAATGAATATCCTTGATACTACATTATTCAAGTTATGTAGAGATAAAAAAAAGAAGTAAAAAAGAGACAGATGTAAATATAAAATGTTTTATCTTCATGTTTTATCAAATATGAAGATCATAACCTAATTAGTTAATTATATTATAATGAGATGATGATGCGCCTTAAACACATGTGGCAGACATATTTGCCTTTTCCATTTTAGCATAATTAGCAACTAAATATTTATTTTGACAACTCTTAGATCCTACATGTTTCTAACTAGGAATGCACGTGTTTCAATAGCCTCCTTGTAGCAAGATCTTCTACAAAGGTTGCGCTGTAAAATAGAATAAAAGGTTGTATTAAGTAATGCAAACGTATCACCAAGGTTTCTCATGAAACAAGGAAAGTGTTCAATATTTCAGATTAATCATAACATTTTTAGTTCTTAATTGGTTTTGAAATATGAAGTGAAGACATTTATTAGGAAGCTGAAACTGATTTCGTTGCAAATTTTTTTAAATTATGATACATTAAAATATTTATGTTAGTTTTTGTTTCATGTAGGCCTTACACGTCTCAACGGGAACACACGTATGAGGAGATATTAATTTATACCAGTTTCCTTCTCCCAAGAAGGAATGTAAACGTCTTACAGTCTTATAATAATTCATTGGGAAATATCTAAAAAAGAACGAACAATTGATTTCTAACTTGTTAAAATATTGTTTTAACACACAGTCGGTCTGAAAAGAGAAATGTACAAGCTATCTATCGAGGAAAACAGGTTACTTTATTTCAACCTTGATTTGTTTTTCGGTTACATTTTTATCATGTTCATGTGATTTCCAGATTCATTTAAGTTGGAAAGCATAGAAACTTTAAAAATGCACAGTCAAGTATATTTGACAGATGGACAGAAACCTGTTACAATTAACCCAACCAAAGTCGGAGCATTCTGGTTCCCGGAGTCTGTTGCGCTGCGTAACTGGAGACTGGCTTAATCATAGACTCCGGCAACGTCCAGGCCCATGGCCGCCCTCATGCGTAAAACCAATATGGCGGCAATAGCAACATATAAACAACAATTGAAACATATTTCAAACAGCTACAGTTTTGTTAAACGTTGCTGTCATTTCAAAATTCTGTTTAATGAAACGGACCATTTGGGCCTAGTGTTGAATTAACACTTAGAATGCGTAGGTAATGTACCCATCGATATTGCTGTTAATGCGCGACCTATAATATATTCTTTGTTTCCATTTTACCGAGATTGGTACGTAAGTCTCTACATTTACTTTGTATAAAAATGATTAATCTATTGGCGATCGGATTAAACCGTTATAGTGGTCGTTGAGGGTAATGTGTCTTTATATGTTTCCAAACAGAATTTTGAAATGACAGCAACTTTCAACACAACTGTAGCTGTTTGAAATATGTTTCAATTGTTGTTTATATGTTGCCTAGCAACACATTTTTCAATCGTGTGTAGAGAACTTTAGAATTTTTTCTTAGCGATTTTAGATGTATGTATGTGTTCACTATACCCTAAGGATTGTGTAACTAGTGATGGAAATGCTAAGAAAAACTCGTAAACACCATTTCTCGAAGTTCACAACGTTAAATATCACTATTGCCGCCATATTGGTCTTGCGCATGGGGGCGGTCATGACGTTGCCGGAGTCTTTGATTAAGCCAGTCGCCAGTTACGCAGCGCAACAGACTCCGGGAACCAGAATGAAGTCAGAGTGGCTATAAAACACCCTTCAAATCTAGTTCAGTATAGGAACTTTTCATATGAAATGTTCAGAGTGACTAAAGTGAGTAAATATTCGGAAACATCATTGCAGAATAATTTGTTCCACGTATTGTTTTTCACACCGACTTTTTGATCGATTACATCCATGTGATCCCCTCTCGTGTGTCACTTTATCATCTTTGTCTTCAGCAACCTTCTCCAAATACCTTTCTTTCCTGGAATAGGTTCACCCCTCCTCCTGGGTTTTGAAAAGCCAAAGTTGGCCATGCAAGTTTTTCAAACACATATTGGTTTAAGATATAGTAATTTCAACATCTGTTAACATGAAAGACAGTTTAGTGTCCGGATCTACATTCACAATGACAGGCGTCTACTTGTAAAGTTACCTTTACCAACAACTGGTTGATGGTGTGTGCATATTCGTATGGAGACCAGACGCAACATTGAGGTAGATGAAGATGAAACCTGATAAGATGGACAGCCCAAGCGTTAACGTTACACTGTTCATTTTCTTTATCAAGTTGCCTAGAACAGATTTGGTAGAATATAAGAATAATCAACGAGTTGCGAGGAATTACGGATACACGAGGGACAGATAATTCGTAATTCCGAGCACCGTGTTGGTTATTCTTTTTCTTACCCATGATCAATTTAATTCATAAACATAGAAAAACAAGACGCGAATTCACGATCTTTGATTATACCGCAAAATACGAATTGTACTCATACGCCATTCATAAACTCTCTCACACCTTCAAGATGCGCACATCTAAATAGTTTACAGCTTGCGCTCTTTTATCAAGAAAGATTCTATAGTAACTGTTGAATTTTATTCCCAAAATGGTTTACTGACGTAGTAAACAACTCATTTATATCGTAAACAATGTCGCAGAATGAGAGATAATTTTTGGAAACGTGAACTTTTAATCGCTCTGTTGGAATGCAAGATAGAAGTGTAATTACGTCACCATTGTTAATGACGTCACAAAACAATGATGTCACGGCAATGCAGTCGGCGACTGTTGCATGCTGCTTCGCCTTGCAAGTTTTGTACTGTAATTACTGACTCGGAATCATAGGTTGAACATGATTTTATATTTAATATGTTTCACTGACGTGTGACTTCAATTAGGTATGCTCGAAATTGTTCAGTTATGTGATTTAGCTTGAACAGGAGAGCTAAGCAATTCATGAATGAAAGCAAAGTAGTTCCGTCAACCAATCAAAACGCAAGTTATATTTAGAAAAACTGTAATTCCCATGACCATTATGGAAACTTTAATACCCGGCATATCTGTGCCCGCTTGGGTAAGAATATTGAAAAACCAACGTGGTCCGTTAGTTCTTATACAGACATACCATCCTTCTGTTTTATATGGATAACGACTTTTTTTATTCACTTCTACAAATGCATCTAAAAAGGGTTATAAGATTTCCAGACAAATCTACATTGAACATTTCTTAACATTATCCAGTATGTATATATGTATTCACACACATATAATACAAAAGAACAGACGTGAAAACGTAGATTTCGTCATTTAAGAAAACATGAACAATGATAAGTTTGTTTAACCTGTTTATTGTACCAGAAGCAGTGGAAGTTTGCAACACTCAGGATAGTAACGTTCTTATTGTTTTATATCTGCAACCGGCTGTTTGGTAAACAATATGTTCCTATCGCACTGATAAAGCAACTCCAATCATTTCGGCAGTTACGGAATACTCAGTTTTGAACAACATCGCCGATTTCACAATTAACATTTGATTCTCTACTTCTGGCAGAGAAAGTGTTTCATGGGTGACGATGGCAAAACTGTGTGAAGTAACGCCTGTAGGAAGATAATGATACAAATTTCATTTTATTGAAAAATAACTTACCATAAGTATAATAAAATCAATATTGAAGTGAAGTGAAGTGAGCAATATATTTACTTTATGTTAACGTTACAGTTAAATCATATCTACTATCCTGAGCAAATGTATTAAATATGATATCATTATACCCTTTACATCACTGATTGTTTAAAAAAGATCTAAGTTCAATATTGAATGTATTCATTCTGCCTGTTTTTTTATATTGTGCGTTAACCTCCTCATGTATTATGACTTTAAAGGACAACAACAACAATAACAACACAACCCACCAGCAGTCGCCCCTGTCACGCCATTAATGCAGTCGACGATGACATCACAGAAGCAGCCGCCGTTACAACAACGTCCCCCTGGACCTTCTGATCTTGGCCGCAGACGGTTTACCTTTGGTATGTATTGCTTATATCAAATGGCGTTATTCAATCATAAACATTGTGAGTTTGCTTTATATAATATTTAGTTAATGTATACATTTACTGGCAGCAAGTTCTGCAAGTACAGCCTTTATTTGTTCAGCAGTAGTTGCTCTGAAGTTCATTTGTTAGGAGTGTGTAACCACATGTAACAAGTTTTCATAAATTAAGTAGTGTCAAATATGAAATGAATATAATAGCAGTCGTGGTTGTCAGCAAAGTATGATACGCCCATAACAACCATAACTAAAACGTAAGGATACATGGAGAATGGTATCTGCATGTAAAATAATCGCAAGTTAAAGTAAACAAATACTGGTTGGATTATAAGTATGCGCTCTTGCCGCTATCCAGAAAATGTTATGGAATGATGATTTTATATGACCAAACTTGACAATTTTACACGGAAGTATCAATATGTCAACTCTCGGTTGGAAATGAAAAAGCAGACAAGCAGAAAAAATATATAGACAGACACAAATCTAGACAGATAAAGAAACAGACAGACCAAGGCAGACAGGGCTAGACAGAGAGACAGGCAGAGCAAGACAAATATAAGCAGACCCTGATAGGCAGACGAATATAGACATACCCGAACAAACAAATCAAGAAAAAGAGACAGGCAGACCGAGACAAACAGACATAGAGAAACACAAATCAAGACAGAAAACCAGGACAACTCGGACAGACAGACCCCAGGGGGACCGACAGGCATACCAACACAGACCAAGCCAGAGAGAAGAGGCATACGATAGACGGGCCTAGACAGAGAAACATGCAGAACCAGACAGACCGATTCAGACAGAGTTTCAAATGTCCAGACAGGCATATCACGATCGTCAGACGCAAACAGGTGAGGTGAGCTGGGGTTTAACGCCGCTTTCAAGAGTATTTCACTTATATCGCGGCTGCTAGTATAATGGCAGGGAGAAAGCCCGCAATGTCATGTGGCTATGCACTGCGGTGAAACCTGCGAGCAGAGGCTGGAACTAGCGAACCATGGGTGGTACTTCACTGAAATTCAGTGTACCATTGCACCCAAACCTTACTGCGTGTAGAACAGTTCTCTACTGCAGACAAAGTTGCCGTGCCCCTGGCGGGACTCGAACCACGGACCACTTGATCCGAAGCCGAACGCGCTAACCACTGCGCTATCCCGCCCCCGACAGGCAGACCACGACAGAGAGACATAGACAAATACAGAGACAAACAGTGAAACAGTAAAGTGAAAGGTTTTCGTAATTGAAAAGAGTAGTAGGGAAACAACACTTCTTAGAGAGTCTAATTAGTCATTAAGGTTTTCTCACAGCAGTACCGGCTTATATCTTACGACTACAGTATAACTTTATCAATTTAGCTAATACATATAGTTTTTAGGTGTATAACATAAGAATGGTTTTTAAGTTGCACATTTCAGATTGAAAATATATGTGTGTAGTGAAAACTAAGTCTAGGTGAAGAGGATGAGAGGAGATTAGACCAGTGCGATTTATTATACAAAATTACTTTAATGAACGTTAAAGAAAGACACTTCAAATAAGACTCAATATTCACATCGATAAAGTGGTATATCCTTAATGTCTTCCTCTGTGCACACTCTAAAATGCAAACTCAAAATATGTTAATGTATAGATTCATTGCCAGTTATGATTCGTTATGAATCAGCCTTACATATAGCATTCTGATGATTCATTAATTCAGAGTTTTATATCGGGTCGTAAATGCTGAATGACACGGAAGAACTAATATGGTTAGACAGGATTAAAATTTCCTGAACAATTCAAATGGCTGGTGTTTTTCCAAAATTTGTAATGTGTGATATTTTGGTCACCAAGAGCGGATAAACAAAACGAGCATTCGTTGGTATAAGTCTATGAACATTTATTGTCTTAATCGCGTATATAAACATGTCTGAACATAAAAAAAACAGTTATAGATTTTTATATTTTTAGCTTTGCTACATAACTACAAAATGTATTGCTAATACATGGTATGGCTATAATATATATATATATATATATATATATATATATATATATATATATATATATATATATATATATATATATATATATATATATACATATACCTTTATTAACAACATTAAGACACAAGTACTTTTTAAACACAACATATGTTATGAGCTGTTTGTATTGTAAACAAGACATTTGACTTTAGAAATAACAAACAATTATTGAGAAGTATTCAAGAATGACAGGAACAACAAAATGCATGCATTCGAAATATATAGAGTTGATATTCTATATAGTTCAAATCAATACGTTGAGTTGAAGATAAGTTTGCTTTACTCGCATAAACAATTGTTTTCCTAGCTACATTGGCATCATTCACGGCACTGCGTATTCCAAAAGCTTAACACAACAACATGAACGTTTTGCCGACTTCTTTCAATTGAAACGTCCCTGATCATCTAATAGTAATCTTTCCTAAATGGATGATCGCAGTTCTTATCATCAGGTCGAGGTTCTTCATCACGTGACGTGTCCTCAGTCTCAGTGTTCCCAAAACATTCTGCTGTAAGAGCAATGCTTCTTTCGCCCCAAGTTGTATTTCCTTCATCAGACCCTATTGATGTTCTATCAGGCAAGGGAGACAATAGGAATCGGTTCAGTCCAGAAGTTTGTTGCCTTCTTTGAAGCTGGTGTGGAGTGATTACATCTTCCTTTATTTCACCATTGTTTAGTAGACGATAACTGTGTACGCTATCCGATCTATCGCCTGTAGGTGAGGAAGCTACATCTTCATTAATCTGTATGTTTGATGGTTGAGGGTTCACAGATGCGGATGCGGATGCCTGTGGTTCCTGTTGATCAGTCACCCAATAAAATAAATTAAACGTCCATCAACACATCCCCCACATCTCCTGCTGCACCAGGGTCCATAGAATCCAGTCATACATATTTCACATACTCCATTCTAGCCACACAAACCGTTAAGACACTGTTGTGACCACACACATTCACATTTTGCTCCAGTGTAGCCCTTTCCACACCCCATGATGCATTCTCCGGTGTTTTGATGGCACATTCCATCACAAAACGTCCCATAGTAGCCTGAAGTACACTTCTGACATCCTCTGTGATCACACACGCCGCCATTACATTTTGGTGGACAGATGGATTCACACTTGTCTCCATATTAACCCTTCACACAACCACTGATACAAGTTCCGTTTCTGTCACAGTCCAAACATCCAGCACTGCACTGGGACTGACAGGTTAAACCACACCGACCTGCTTCACACTGGACACTCTCCTGACAGTTGGTCACACCCAGACACACAGTGAGGAGAACACTTCGGCTCACATCTCTCTCCATACGACCCAGTTGCACATCCCTCCACACAGTTACCGTTTCTGTCGCAGTTTCCATGGATATTTCCCAGACTACAGAGAGACTCGCACTCTGACCCATACCATCCAGAGATACAGCTTGTGCAGTTATCATAATCACAGATGCATTTTTTGGAGCAACTTTTATCACAAAACTTTCCATACCAGCCTGCTTTACAGTCGTCCAAACACTCTCCTCTTCCACCTGGTTTACACTTGTTGTTAGAACAATGTTGATTCACTGTGCAGTTGACACCTTTAACAACGAACGATACGAGTACAGTATTCAAAGAAATGATAACTGAATCTTCATAATTTACTGGTCCTAATTTGAAAATTAATACATTTTGATAATGAATAAATAAATCAGTGCCAGTGACCCTACAAAGTTTTGATGTTCTAAATGGATGATTTTAGTTCTCCTCATCAGGTTCTTCATCAGATGACGAATCTTCAGTCTCAGTGTTCCCGACACATGCTGCAGTAAGATGAATTCTTGAGTCACCTCCAGTTGCGTTTTCTTCATCAGACTCTGTTGATGTTCTATCATAGTTTAGTAGACGGTCTGGTCTATCCGATCTATCGCCTGTAGACGTGGAAGCTATAGCTTCATCAATATGTACGGTTGATGGTTGAATGTTAACAGGTGCGGATGCGGATGCAGATGCCTGTGGTTCCTGTTGATCAGACCCACAGTCCGTCCTCTGCTCTTGTTTAACGTTGTAACAGACACTGTCAGGGTCAACATAGCTGATTGTTCATGGGTAGTAACTTCCCCTAAACGGATGATCATAGTTCTCAACATTAGGCCAGGAGGTCTCGCAAGGTGGTTATCAAAACCTGTTGACGTTCTATCAAACAACCGAGACGATAAGGATTGGTACAATCCATCAGTTTGATGCGTTCTGTGTAGCAGACGAGGACTGTCTAAATCCTCGGTTATTTCGGAATAATAACTGTCTGGTTTATCGTGTCTGTCACCTGTAAACTACCAATTTCACAGCATAGGTACTGTTAGTCTGAAATTGGAAAGACAAGCGCTCTAAGTTAAGAGCTATAACTATGAAAATATTAATCCGATTGGTCCATGAACCCTATACATGGAAGTAGATGTTGACATATTTTCTCAATTTCATGACTTCGGATCGGAAGCATCTGAATACCAGGAAAGCAATAATTGAGGTCAGTTTCTGTTAACTTAAAATTTCCTAAAAACTTTGTAAATGTTTATTTTCCATGACCTAATGTTTTGATATTTTGTCAATAATATCTAAATAACATGTTGTCAACAAGATACACTTATTAGAGGATAAATTAACGATGATAACAGATAAATCCATGTGGATAATAATTATTTTTTATTAGCAAATATAAACAAGCTTGAACATGATCAGGATAACAAATATGAGGAAGCAACTTTGAATTAAATTCAAAAGGTAACAAAGCACTAGAACTCATCAATAAATTATAAATTGAGATCGCATTGACGATGATGTAATCACAAAATCTTCGAAAGAAAAACACAACATTTAAATCTGAACAAATTGAAAGAAATCGTAAAGAAGTATTCAACCTTATGACCAAAACATTGATGACATGCAGTTTTAAAGGTCTATCAGGTCTAAAGGTTTATCATAAATTACTTGCAAAGTTGTCTTTAAGTTCACTATACAATGAGGCACTTGCCATTTGCATTATGTTAATATATTAATAAAACAAGTATTAAATAGTATTAAAACTCAAACAGTTACCATTCAAAACAATATTTGTTCTTACTTAAGTTGTTTGACCAACATCACGTGGGGTCAGATGCTTGTGTTGAAATACTTTTAGTCAACATGAGACTAAAACCTTGTGTTGTAATATATTTTAGTGAAAAACATATTGAATGAAGACATTAAGTCATAAAAACTGAATATCCTTTTCAAACATGTATATGTCCGTATTTGTGCATTATGTCCAAGTCAAACAGGTCACTCTGAACTCTACTTTTTGTTCATACTTTATTTGATTTTTGATCAATATATATCAGACGCTAACTTTGACATACTTATTCTGCGAAACAAGCCCTGTGTCAAAAATACATTTTATAGAAACAAAAATTAATAAGCAGATAATCTCAGACGATACAAAACTATAACAGATGCAGAAGATATATGTGAATATGTACAGGTCGAATTCAACTATTTGTTTTGTCATCATGAATTCCCAGGGTCAGATCTTGAACTACATACGAATCAATATCGTGTGTTGGATCTTGGAAACAAAGTATTACAGAAAAAAAATTGAATAAGACGAACCAACTACACTGACGGGCAAAAGAAAGTATATGGATCAGTTGTTTTTATCATATGTATAATTTTCAAAGTCAAATACCTCGAGTTTTCGACGTCGTATTAAAAAACGGACTAGTTTGTGAAATTAGTCCAAAACATTAAATCGGTCAAAGCATAACTCTACGCGGTTTTAAAAAAATATATTAAAATTTAAAATTTAAATTGTGAAATTTCCCAAAATTAATTTTGATAAAACACAACTGTTCATCGACATATAACATATACTCTGTGTGAAAACCAGTAAATGTGCTTCGTCCTGCACACATTTACAACATTTTGAACATGGTAGGAGTCATGTTGTGTAAATTTCATTTCTTACCCCTGTCTAATTTAAATAATGATATTTTAGTTTAAAAAGTAAAACAGTCACCAATTAAGTCATTCAGACTTCTGCCGAAAGGTGTTATTGTATCGTGCCATAATCAAATGCATCTCATTTCCTTAAAATATTGAATTAATCGAAAACAAGTGTGTGTTATACTTTCTTTTGCCCGTCAGTTTAGAACACAACAATAACGATGATGGAGAAACGTGTTCTATGGATGACATAATATGCTTGACAACAAGGTAAGGATCTACATTAATACATTGCATACCTGTAATAAAAGGAGAGGTTAATCCATTGAGACCGTTTATCCTTCATCTAAACAAATTCTAAATGCCTTATAAAGAAACACAAAACATAGCTGACGGTTCCTTCAACAATGTAAAAGTCCTTATCTGTGCATTTTGTCTTTGTCAAATGCATTGTATGGGCAAGGTTTAAAGGTCAAATATTAGAAATGTTTAACCACAATAATGTCCACATATGGATTATCTTTTTCTTCTCTGTCTGCGTCGTTGAAAAGGATTTTCCTCCCACCCTCACTTTCATTTCGTGGTGCATGTTGACTGCCGCCATTAAATAGGCCACATCCACTTGCTTGACCTCCATATGTAGTTAGAAGGCTAGGACTTCCGTCTGAAACATTCTCCTTCTGTCTCGTCTTCTTGTCTTTATCATCGTAAGTCTTGTTACAATCGTTGCTCTCTTCTTCTCGACTACCTCCAGGTGAACCCTCATCACTATCACCCTTGTCCTCAGCATCCTTTTTCCTGATGCCTCCCTTCCAAATTCTCCCAACGTCAGTTTCTTCTCCTGGGATATCTCCAAACGTCACGTTCCTCTTCTTCCCTTCACCCAGAAGGTCTCCCGGTATACATGCTCCATCAAGCTGTATCGATTTGATATCCTTGTTTTCTTCAGCATCTCTGGATTTGAGACTTCCTGACACCGTGTTTTCCTCCATTGCTTCATCTTGGGCTTCCCCTCCTGGAGTACTTCCACATGCTCCCTCTATATCTGCCACCTTGCTTTTGTTGCTGTCTACAGCATATTTGGACTGGATATTATTCACGTGTTCGTCGTCTTCAACTTTTTTTATGTTGGGTTGTGAAAAAGTTATCTTCATATCTTTGTTTTCTTTCTCATCAACTTCCATGCAATCAAGGCTTTCCTCTTCTCCAGCCCCATCAGAACTACCGCCATGTATTCCGTCTACAATGACTTCAACATCCCTGACATTATTGACATTTTCGATCCCCGTCTTGACATATCCACATGTTCCTTCCTCCTCCACCTTGGGTTGTAAGAAAACTATCTTGTATGGCTTTTTAGTCTGTCCAGTGTCTTGGTAACCAGGAACACGACCACACGCTCCTTCTTCACTGAGCAACACATCATCAAGTAAAATTTCAGTTCGTGTTTGCTCTCCTCCGTTGATATCAACCTTATCACGGAGCAGTACAGCACAGTAACCGGAAGCAGTTTCCAGGTCGTCAATCGAGGAGACAACACTTCGTGGTTTGAAGGCAAACAGGTGGTCGTAGGTAGGGTCCACACTTGTATGATTACATCCACCTAGTCGAATATTTGAATTATTTTGGTCTCGTCCTATGGCTACAGAGCATGAATCACTCTGACCTGACACAAAGTGCACTGTCGTGTTCTCACTTATTGATCTCATCCCTTTATTCACACTGTTCTGTATTCTGAAATGTAAATATTAGGCAACTGTTATTTCAACAATCTGTTTGTCACATTGATCATAATGTTAACTTAAAACAAACAACGTAGTGTAGTTCATCAACTCGCATAACATCAGAAAATATACAGTTTTAAACATGTACATTGTCTTAGTGTCTGATATGCGCGTGTTATTCATTATAAAAGTATCATAATACAACCCATTTCCCCATGTGAACTACTGACCGTCTCAAGCAGCAGACTATGAAGACAGCCAGCACCATGATGATTAGTAACACTCCTCCACATATGATGTAAGACATCATGTAAGATAATGAACCCCATTTCCCTATAAGAACTACTGACCGTCTCAAACAGCAGACCATGAAGACAGTCAGCACCTCCACTTCCTATGATATAAGACATCATGTAAGATAATGAACCCCATTTCCCTATAAGAACTACTGCCCGTCTCAAGCAGCAGACCATGAAGACAGCCAGCACCATGATGATTAGTAACACTCCACTTCCTATGATGTAAGGCATCAAGTAAGATAATGAACCCCATTTTCCTATAAGAACTACTGACCGTCTCAAGCAGCAGACCATGAAAACTGCCACCACCATGATGATTAGTAACACTCCTCCTCCTATGACGTACGGCATGAAGCGCCTCCCGTCTTCTGAAAAGAAGTTTTGTCAAATGTTGTTTTTGATACATAAATCATTTCTGCTGATGCAAGCATTTAGATGCATCTATCCTTTGACTCTAAATAATGGTTTGGGTAATGAAAACAGATTTTAGGTCACTTAAATAAACTAACATTTGAATGTTATATCTGTGCTTCCCATTGTTCTCTTATTATTTTCTGTTGTCCGTTTCAAGTAAGTGCGTTTATCTACTTACCTCCCTTGTTAATGCATTCCCCGGTGTCCCTGTCACAGCCTCTATCTGCACATCCCTCACATCTTCTGCTGCATGTTGGTCCATAGAACCTAGGCTTACAGGCTGCACATGTTCCATCATGGTCGCACACGCCATCATGACACTGTTTTGGACAGGTTGAATCACACTTCTCTCCATAGTAGCCTTTCAAACAACCACTGATACAAGTTCCATCTCTGTCACAGTCCAAACATCCAGTACTGCACTGGGACTGACAGGTTGAACCATACCGACCTGCTTCACACTCGGCACACTCTCCTGACAGCTGATCACAACCAGACACACAGAGAGGAGAACACTTCAGCTCACATCTCACTCCGTATGATCCATCTATGCAGCCTTCAACACAACTTCCGTTCCTGTTGCAATCGTCATGAATACAATCAGAACTACAGGGAGAGTTACACTCCTGTCCATACCATCCCCTGATACAGCTGCTGCAGTTGCCATAATCACAGATACAGTTTTTGGAGCAATTTTTATCACACAACTTTCCATACCAACCCGCTTTACAGCCGTCCAGACACTCTCCTCTTCCACCTGGTTTACACATGTTGTTAGAACAGTGTTGATTTCCTGTGCACCTGACACCTTTAAGGAAAGAAACGGGCGTAATAGCGTCTTACCTTTGTAAACACATATGGTGTATGCATAAGAAGCAATCTGAAATATTCCAAGAAATAGTAACTAAGTCTTTTAAAGTTATTTGTCTTAATTTGAAAATAATAATTTTGATAATAAATAAATATATTAGTGCCATTGTTTATTTTGGAACCTCACGACAAACTTGTGTACGTGTTCAGGACGAGTACATCGTGTAGTAAGAACACACTTCTTCACACTGGGTCACACCTCTTTAGAACACCTTATTGTATTAGTCCCTAAGACCTCGATAACAACGAGGTGAAACTCGTAGTGTAGCTACTTGTACATTTAAACCTACTGACAGCTGTACATTGCCTTAGGCACAGCTGTTTAGCACTGTCCTCTTTAGTTGATACACACAGTGTATCGGACCGACCCGGGAAGGCTTTGTGTGATAAGGCAGAGCGGTCTGCCTGTACATTCCTTAGCTCAGATTTAGATCGTACATGTTCTTAAAAACCTGCGCGTGTTGGGTGCATGGTCCTTGGAAGAACTATCAGATTTGCTATTTTATCAATTAAGTCAAATACAACATTGCTATATACTTACATTTGAACAAGTGTACATATTAAAAGTTTTAATTCAGTGAAAACGTTGACATTCCATACATTTTCGAACTTCAGTATTTTAATAATTTGCCAATTTACATGCCGCCTTTATGGGTCTTTCTGTAGTTGTTTAAGCAATGTTATGTATATGTACATTGAGTTTAGTATATAATTCTACTAATGCAACATTGTAATCATACTCAAGCAAATGTTTTCAATTAAATATAACAAGAGGTTTGGACTCACTTTTTCGAAACTGCTAAATCCATTCACTGTATCTGTATCCACACACATGCTTTATATACGGTTATTGTTTATGCACAGATGATGAAATGTCAACATAAAACTTGTATGAGATTTAGAGTCCATTATGTACTACGGTATATAATTTTCCCAGGTAGGATTTCCATAGTTCTTAATTACAAATTATACATTGTAATGTTAAAGTTTTATTTATGTGATTCATCAGCGCCCCTAAATGCGTAGCAATTGGAATAGTCCTTATACTTTCTTCACATGTGTTAGTGGGACTGGTAGAATGGACAGCGCACAAGTTAAACTGGAATGTTCACTTAGAATTATCTGGTATTTCAATTTGTCAGACTTCATCCTTCATACACAGGGTTTTCTAAAGTTCCTTGATTACTGCTTGTATTTAATATTCTCTAAACAAAATGCGTTTGCAACTTTTCTTCAAATTTCAAAAGTGGTTTCATCAGTGGTTTATTTATACAGTGACTAGCCTTCAGTTCAAGTGAGCTGTCAACGAACTGGAATGGGGAAGTTTGAGTTTCTTTATACTTTCACGGGTCGGTGTGGTGTAATATGTTGTGTCGCCATTTTGTCCAAAGGATAAAACGTTTGGGATGCTTTCTAATCCTTCATTTGACTCTTCATCACGTGTCTTCTTTATAAACCTTTTCGGCCTGCCCCCTTTACTTTGGTTTTTAAATTGTACCAAACATTCGCAAATTTATCCCCCTTGATTATATCCTTCATTGTTCTTTGTTTGTTAGTAAAGGTCATGTTATAACATGTTGCACAGAGAAGTTTCGGGTGGAATATTTCGTTAGATAGCACATCTATACCATAGACATGATACAGTCTGTCACTGGACTTCATACAGGGCTTACTCTGTTCACTATATTGTGTAAGTCTCCCAGCACATAATCGGCACAGTAATTTCAATTTCTCCAAGAATTTTTCATTAATTGTATCCATTATGAATTCAACTTCAAGCCACAATTACACATCCACTTATTCCATTAAGAATACACTTTAAGCCCTTCAAGCAAATGTGACTACAGCTTTCTCCAAGCTCTGTGGAGCCATTCCCCCTCTACCGCACTATCTGGTATTGGTGACAGATTCATGTGAAAACTAGCCTGGCTTGAGTGCTTTCTGTTAGTTTTCTCTGACAGAGGGTAATTATGGCTTCACGAAAACATAAACATTTTCCTCCAGAAAACGAAACTGAGATAACTATGAGACATTAAATATAAACAATAGTTCAGGTTTCAGGAATTTCCCCTGTGTCTGTTTAATCTAACCTCCCTTGTCGAGATTCCTCCAGACAGTCATTAATCTTCATTTAGGGTTTGCCACAAGGTTAAGTGTTAAGATAACACTATCTATGTTAACAAACACATCGCTACAAGAGAGAAACAGGGAGAATAAAACTCGAGGTGGGGAAGGTTGCTAAGGGTCGCCATCTTTAAATAATGATTCCAGCCTTAGCAACAGTTAGTGCGCATGCGCAAACCATGACTCATTGCTCCTGTCGCTATCAGCAGCTTGTTCACTAAAGAGTCAGGCCTAGGCACGGCTTAAACAGCTGTGTAGGATCAACGCAATAGAAATACATTTCATGTGTATGCATCCAGTGACAATAGAAACGATAACATACAAAATACTACATATTTTGATCGATTGAGTCGATAATGTATGTAAATTAATACATACTCGTGTCATATGTCCTTAACGTCATCAAAAGATCTAAGGAAAGTATTCAACTACTTCGCATTTTCTCATTTTAAGTAATATATGCTTTGAAAACAATGTTGACTCATTGTTGTCATTGTTAAACTTTGATTTGACCATTTGACTTAAGGATAGTTTTAAAGAATTGCGACAGGGCACGCTATGACTTTTCTAGTTGTATGAATATACACTTATCAATTGCCGCCCTGTCGTATGAGATGTTCTGAAACTCACCCTCCTTGATAATATAACAGACTCCCATCTTGTGCAAGTATCCACTCCTGCAGGGGCATGTTCCGTCCTGCTGGAGGCAGGATTTGTTAAGACAGTTGTCGTCGCAATGTTTCCTGCAGGTGTCTCCGTGGAATCCTGTTTGACATCCTTCCAGACACACACCGAAGTTACCGTCACATGGTGATCCTTTCTTCACAATTGCACAGTTGTCTGGGCATTGTTGTTCACACACAGCTTAAAGAACATAACGTAATTATAACCAGGTTGTTCCATTTCCTGGATTCAGATAATGACAATTTTAACTTGATGTAGCTAAAGTTAACTTTCTTCATTATAAAAATTATCTGCTTGTGTGAGCGAGTGTGATACCATTAAATGATTTGGACAATTTGCGGAACATATTTAATTAGAATTTCTCTCTGACTTTCGTGACTCAGAAACGTACATTTCATATCTCGAACTTTCAGGTCAAATGGTTTTATTTTATTTATACATAAATACATCAATACCAATTGTCCAGCTGATTGAAACAAATTGAACTAAATCCGGAAGCTTTAAAAAAAAATTTTTACCATAAATTATTACATCATTTAAACATACATACCCGAGACTATGAACAGTAGCGCACTCCACAGTAACATCATGTTGACACTGACACTATGATGGTGGGAATGAAACCAGCACTCCGCTGTTGTGGTTTTAACACTTGATTTCTTTCCTGGTTATAACTAAATGAAATTAAATGCATTTATGCATAGTCGTATATTTCAGAAATAAATATTATATTGTAACATGATTTCGATGAATACTTGATTCTGATTGGTTGATTGGCCTATGTTGAATTACAATGAATACCCGCAAATTACTTCCGGCGAATCACCACGAACTTATCATCTCTGTCACAGTCCAAACATCCATCACTGCACTGGGACTGACAGGTATTCACATTTGTTTTGACCTGACCACACCTCTTACAACAATGGAACAGTCGCCAAGTCCTTTTCACTCAGAGATAGGTACATAAAAAGAGAGTTCGCTTCAAAACCCCTCATAACTAACGGCCATGTTACAATATCTATAAATAGATTTCAGCGTTGAAAACCTCCAACCGACGGCGAAAGCTGGAGGTTTTTAAACTAGATTTGCGAGTGTTGGATAACAATGAATCCCAGGAAATTTTACAAACGCAACTATTTATCATATAAATGTATTTTTCAATGGCTTATAAACAGTACAATTAAAAAGGATTATTCAATAGTTCAAGTGAAAGTAGAATTAGGAAGGTATAAAACGATATATCACGATATATTTGCAATATATAAGAAACGCAAATATCTTAAATGTAAGTTCACTTTGATACAAGACCATTTATTGCGCAGTTGTGATATTTTTAATGTAAATGAGCGTGTATAATCTCTTGTTTGGTTGAAAGCATTTTCATTTTAACTTTTCTCTTTTCAATGTCGGTAGGGATCCTTGTCTCTGGAAAATAAATCGCGTCTAGAAAAAGTTATTTCATTTGCAAATATACCATATCTATATGAAAAAAAAGTTTTGAAATTGTCTCTGAAAATTTGATATGATCAAGATTGTTTTACACGGTGAGTATGTCAAGCTTCCTTCTGGAAGGAGATATTATTTTATATTAAGTTATAATGAGTTAACTTTGAAAATGGATTGTTTTGAGTCAATATACTTTGGTCAATTAACTTTAATTAAATACAAAATTTCACTTTCAGTCACAAAACCATTATTTTCCCACAGGGGTTTATTCCTTTCAGATTTCCAATCCTTACGTATGTTCTACTAGGCCTGGATTTGTCCAGCAACATTCAATAGTCGGGAAAAGGGAAAAAATCATACTGCATCACTGGTTCTTAACCAATAAAAACTCATCTTTCAGCGTGTTTGTTGACCGAGGGATTTGAATGATCCTAGCATTTGACTCTCAAAGGTCTTGCTACTTAGAATATATCTTTCGAATTTGTATGATGTAAATAACACAAATGAAATATTTTTGGTATTTATCTCAGAGCTCTGTTTACTTTTGTGCAAGAATACACTTGTTGCCAAGCAACGATAGCAAATGCTTTACAAATACTTGCATGCACAAAGTTACTTTCAAAATGAGTTTTTGTTGTGATTAAAATGGCACAACATAAATAGTTTGGATTATACATACAGCGATCCATATGAGACCCGATAATGGGAAATGCAGTTGTAAAAATCTATCATTCAACACCTGCAGAACTGGGCATTTCAGAAACGTTTCTTGGGCGTAAATATAGAATCTGGTCGCCACCCTTTTTCTTCTTAACGAAATCCGCTTTTCCTTCAGATTTGATTTGTACATCTTAAAAACCTCAACTTCATAGTAAAAAACATAAACTAGTTGGATTTACCCCTCATTCCTCCTAGTAATCAAAGCAAACAACTCTGAAGCGATCGACTGTCGTCATTTTGTATCAAGTCAAAGCTGCTTACAATGCACCTTAGGGGCCGCTGAGTACGTAGCAGGGAAAAAGCAATAAGAGGAGCTTCCGTCCTACGACTCAGCTTTGCCGATGCTGTTTATTCCTATGGCCATCCTGCTAAGGGCCTTTCATTCTGAATACCGAAAAAAGGTTTACCTGTTCCCATAATATCTATTTTAAGGGTAGGGAAACGACATTTGTTTAGGTTTAGTGTGGGGTAAACTACCATCTTTTTAGATTTGGTGTGGGGAAACGACCATCTTATTTTAGGTCTTTGAAGGGCATTAAGAAGTGGTATACATAAGAACAGGAAGATTTTCTGGATAACAACTTCTTTAATGTGAAAAAACACCTTTAATCTCTAATGTGTATTTTCCTTCTTTAGGTTATGTTTTTGGAAAACGACCATTTATTAAGGGTTAGTGTTGGGAAACGACCATCTTTTACCATTTTCATTAAAAATTCATGTTTTTGAGAAACGACAATCTTTTTTTATGGTCAGTCTACAGCATGGTATACCTGTTTATGTGATTTTCCCATAATTGTTCACTTGGTGAAAGATCGACATTGCAGATCTGAATGATTATCCAAATGACGACTTCCGTGGGACAGAGATCGACATTGCTGATCCGATTGACTACGAATGATGACTTCCGATACTATTTTTAAAACGCTCTTTATCCGGGTCATGACTAAAAGTTTCAGCCATTTGTCGGTATCTTCCGTTTCCGGCTGTGCAGTTAAGCATGTCGGGTATCATTGCCTTGTATTTGTATGTTGTTCATGTTTACTAATGTCATTCATTCATTGCAGCTGCCATAGATGTCCGTTTGAGATTGAGAGACACGTAGATGAAGGTGTGAAAGTTGAGAGAGCGTGGGTAGAGAATGCAGAGGGGAAATAGTAGAGAGTGAGAGCGGTAAAAGAACGAGTTCAAATCCAGATAAACAAAAATTTTGCAAAAAGTGGCGAACATATTCTATAGCGGCTCCCTGACAACACCCCTGAACAAAAATAGTAATGTGAATTTTGTGTCATGTACTCTCACTATTATAAGCTCTCAAACGCAGCCTTTGTCACACACACTGACATTTTATCCAATTTTGTTTGAGAATGTGCGAAAAAGTCACGGTCATAACGCTAAAAGTTGGCTGCACGTGCGAATCAAGGAAAGCACGGTTGATGTAGAGGTCTATAAAAGGACGTATAGTAATTCTCATGTCAGTCATTTCATGTACTCCAAAAATCAAAATACCAAAGCTGAGTGCAGCAGATCGAAATATTGCCATTGGTCGCATTTGGGCTGGGCAAAGTTTTGGAACAGTTGCCCATCATCTAAATGCCCATAAAACAACAATCTTCCGACTTTGAAATCGATATTCACAGTTCCATGCAAATGAAGACCGTCCCAGGAGTGGCAGACCAAGGATCACCAAACCGGCTCAGGGTCGCTACATCCGGGTCACCCAACTACGTAATCGGCAGGCCACACCAACCGTCACTGGAACACAGGTGCCTGGTTTGAGGAAAGTGTCAGCTAAAACCACCAGGAACCGTTTACATGAGGCCAATCTACGTGCATTTGTCGGACCCGTCATGAGACGCCAACATCGACGCCAACGTCTCAGATGGTGCATTAACGTGAGGATATGAACCCTAAGAAACTGGAGACGAGTCTGGTTCAGTTTCCTGCTTCACCAGCGTGACGGAAGGCAACGTGTCCACAGACGAAGAAATTAACGTTTTGCTCCGAACTGCGTTCGACAGGTTGACAGATTTGGATGACGAAGTGTCATTGTATGGGGAACCATGTCTTACAATCCACGATCACACCTGTTCATCATTCCTGGCAATTTGACCCCCCAACGATACATCAATGACGTTTAACAGCCTCATCTTCTGCCGATAATCGACCAACAGAGGGAGCTGTTTCAACAGGACAATGTCCGCACTCACATAGCTCGTGCAACAGTCTAGGGAATTCCAATGTCAACATCTTACTATGACCCTCCAGATCTTCATACGAAAGTATAGAAAAGTGAAACATCATATATTACTTTTAATAATTGTATTATTCAAGATTGTGGCTTTATTATTGTATTAAAATTTAACACGAAAATCGTCAAGATATATACATCTGCAAATTAATTAAGCAACACCCTCGGTTGTAAACTGAAATGTAGAGCTTTGGTAATGTTAGGATAAATTGAATGATTTAATTGACGTGTGACACACATGTTGCTTCATAAACATAACAATTGCTTGTTTATTGACTAATTCAATTAAATTAAAATCCACAGTAAGCACAATTTATCAAGATATAAGAAAAATGTTATGGTACTGAATTTTACCAAAAATAACTATTTTCCACAAACTTTATAATTAATTGACTTTAAATAAGTAAGTAAGTGTAAGTTGACAATACTTGAGAAAACGCCTTCTCACTTTAGATAAGCCAATAGTGTGAATACTGACTGTTCATTGAATTTGTCGATTTCATGAGTTTGTGATTTTGAAGGTTCATACTGCTTTAACGATTGACTTTTGTTAAAACGTGAGTTAGTAACAAAGGCGACCCGATTTTATTATGGAAACCCGAGATTCCATAACTGACCAACATAAATAACATAAGTGAGAAGTTCAAATACTATCAAAAACCTATTTTTATACTTTAAGTAAGATATTGACGAAAATTCCAACCTTCTACCCCGCACCGTACGTGAGATACAGACACCCTTGCCCATGGGTATGCCCATGGGAAAATTCGCCCAGAGGCTGTTCAAATTTGTGTTCCACAAAAAATATTTTCTAATTTTTAATAATGGGTCTAGCAGTAACATATTTTAGGTATTTATGAACTCCCCCCATTCAAAGGAATTTTTTTTCCCATGGGCCGGATTTCCCATGGGCCAATGTTGACTTTGGCAAACATATAATGCGTGTGAAATGTTGACTTTGAACAAAAAATGTTTGTGAAATGTTGACTTTGGAAAAAATAGAATGTTTGTGAAATGTTGACTTTCGAAATATTGACTTTTAAAATATTTATTGATTTTGGTGGAAGTGTTACTTTGATAAAATATGGACTTTGGTGACATGTTGATTTTAATACATATTTTAAGTTATATGAATGGTTGACTTATGAAATATTCATTTTAGTGAAATGTTGTGTAGTTTAAGTTTAAAGATAATAGAACCTCTCAGTTTTGTTCGATGTTAATTCGTTTATTCATATAGACAATACTTTCAAGTAAACAAAACACTAACTATTATTTCGAAGTGTCACCTACTTAGCCAGATATTGCGGTTCAAAGTGAGTAAATTTGGCCTGCTCATTATCTCATTCTTTAAACAGTTTTCCGCGGCCCCTCAGTGTAGCATAACCTTCGTAAGCGATGTGACATCATACACAGGAGTTGCTACAATGAAATCCTTAGGCGATTTGTCGATTTTCGTCGATGTTTCGTTTAAAACAAAATAACAACTTTTGACATTGTAAGTTTCAGATAGAATAGGTATTTGTGCGTCTGTAGGAAGTAAGTTCGGAGTTTTTGAAGGATTTTTCGATATTCAGTTGCTGGTTTTAGTTTGGTTCTTTTACCAATCGAGCGGAGCGTTGGGTTATTTTATTGGCTACATTATGCTTTGAAATGAATAATTTCAATTGTAAACGTCACTATTATTTATTTTTTTGTTGTGCTTGATTTTAAGTTTCAAGAGGCCTGTATAGTTTGAGGTCTACTGAGTCAATATTTCTCATGTTGACTTTTTATTCATAATAGAATAATTGCATTATAACTTAGAAATGTTCAACATTGTTACTGGTTAACAGTTTTTAGAGGGGAAAAAAATCGAGCTATCGCTAAATTTATAATCTTGTACATTTACAATTACTTACATTGAGACAGTTTTTTTATTCAGTGTAATACAACTTTAGAGAAATGTGGCGGGTGAAAATGTCAAAAGATTTTAAAGCCTACAATGATGTATCTTTGATAAGGAATCATGATTAATTTCAAATCGAAATGTAAAGGGCGTTTTCTTTTTCGGTACACATTTTCTTTCAGATTCTGTTCCATCAATATCATGTTATTTGGGTAAAATCGATGAAATGTTAATGTAGAATGCTGAAAATCTAGCTTTTAATTTCTATATTAATTCAATACTGTTCAGAAGTTAGTCATGTAATCAACACTCACTAATTGCGCTTAATGCATTAACACCTTTGCTTTGATGCCAGATATCGGTCACTGGACAGGTTCAATTATATAAGAGGTGGCGCGTCAAGATATTGCCAACGTCCTGTCATATGACGTAACTGGTGATACTGAACTGGTCATTAGTTAAAATAAAGATAAACATATAGGCGACATTCAGTCTGGACATGGTGAGGCGATCAAAATTAGGAATGTTCTATTCAGCCAACGAAATTTAAGAATATTGTGTTCTGTTGTTTCGTCGGTGATAGCAGCCGGTCATTCACTATTATGTATGATGCACACCGATGTACATGGATTAGCAATCATATGGTGACAACAGGTTAGTTATTTAAATCAATAAGGACATTGTAAAGTGTTGTTTACATGCGAACTATTTAGAAAATCATCATAATGCAGTGCAACAATTGATATGTATTTCTTTTAATTTGTAAAATGATATAGATATATACGTCGCATAAGTCTCGTTTTTCGTTGAGTAGGATTAGCATGAATTCTGGTTTGTTTGCAGATCCAATTTTGTATAATTGTGTAAACACATTGTTTAATGAATTGTTTTATTGAATCAAAATACTTTGAGATAGTATCCTACATATGTGCTGTTATTTTCATTTCAACTGTTTATTAATGGAATTGATAAACGTGAGACATAGTAACGAGATATGTATCCCGATCATTTGGTACATTCAAATCTTTGTTATCGATTGACTTACGTTGTTCAAAGCGAGATCTCATTGCTAGAATAAGAGTCTGACATAAAGGAAATGGTCAGTGATGGACATTCACGCAGTAACTCTATAGAACTGACACTTCAAAATGACACAAAGAAAAGACAATGGCAGTAGATTTACGCTGAAATGTCCACTCGGCATTATCGGATACTAAACAATCTAAACACATGTGTACAACAAACAAAGTTGATTAACGACTGAACAGAATATGCCGACATTGTTTCTAATAGCTTTGAACACGTTTAGGCTGTTTTGACAAGTGAGATCAGTGAACAATACGTGACGGCTATACCAGTGTATAATGTAAACAATAACATAAGCCAGCTACTCGATGAGCAGGACTCCTGAGTAACACGTCACACCTCTGCTAGCAGCTGATTGGCTAATGAAACGTTTGGCGGCTGTTAAAATGAAACATTTTTTACAAACGTTTTTTCTACTATTTTGGGGTGGATGTGTAATCAAATACTTTTGTGTCGTTATTCTTTACTGTTGTCAGAATCATTTCCGCGAAGCCTACCCCCTGAGGTTAGAATATCTTTAACTTATATAAAATGTTAACTTTGGTGACATGTTGACTTTGAAAAAGATATTTTGAATTTAGTGAAATGTTGACTTTAATCACATATTTACTTTGATGAAATGTTGACTTTCAAAAGATATTTTGAGTTAAGCGAATTGTTGACTTATGTTGACTTTGGAAATATGTATTGACTTTGGCGAAGTTTGCTTATATCATGAAATATTAATATTTGTATTTGATTGACTTTGGTTTAGTTTGAAATGTTTCCTTTTATAATAGTTTATTAATTTATGGTTTGACTGACCCTTCACACAAGAAATACCTACAACGGGTTGTTAGTCAACGGTATGTGCATCAATTAACATAATTGAATACACATGAGTGTAAATGACACGCTAATAATACGCTAGTAAGGTAAATATACGTATAAACGTTTATATCAAGTACACACACATTGTGTTAAGTGTAATTCAGCATCGTGTAAAGTACTTACACAATAAAGAATAAAATTTGTATTTGTAATTGTAATTCACTTTCATTTCTGAGGAAATAGCAAAATCTGCTAGCCGTGCACTTGGAGTAATTATATAAATAGAAACTTTTAGGGGTATGCCTTGTGGTGTTTTCCTGCTTCTCTTTAACATTCTCACCTTAATATTCAAAGTTAATTATGCTTTGGCACTTTCTTACCTCGAAATAGAGTGTAAAAATGACATTACAATCTTATGTATATATAATATAAGGAATGTATATGTACTGTTAAAACAATATTCTGTAAACGCCGAATCTTGACTTGTATTGAGCACCTTCATTGTTCAAACAAGTTTTGTAAAGAACGCCTTCCCGGGCCATAAACTGTGCGTAGAATGTAGACATATTTGATGGGCATTCTAGAAGTAAAATGTAGAATGTAGAATTTGTTTTGATTGTGGCGTAGGCGATAGGTGTAGGCGATACGAGGACAGACCATATCAGTTAAAGCTACTATTGAGTAGGATGCCCTATTTCACTGTTCCATTTCAGTCATGGGTGTTACGTTAATTAATGCGACGATTCTCTACTGTCTAAGAACTGGCTGACAAATGACTGGATAATGGGAGATAATTTCAATGACTAATAAAACTACAATTGGTCGATCTATTAGTCAAATCCTACACTTTAGGCCCAGATCGCGATGCTGTTTTCAATTCATGTTTGCGTGTGGGGATATTTCTTTGCATTACTGAGACTCCTATAAGTACCTCGGCTTTTGGTTTGATGAACACCTTGATTTTAAATTAGCCGGTAGCTCGCAAAATCGGCCTGTAGAGCTCTGAGTGCTCTCTGTACTAAGTTTTGTGATGCAGGTGGAATGGCATATGATGTGTTTACAGCCCTGTACAACTCATTAGTACAACCTATTCTCAGCTACGGAGCGGCGATATTGGGGCTTTATGAACATTAAGTAATTAATACTGTTCAAAATCGAGCCTGTCGGTTGTGTCTTGGAGCTAACAGTAAATCTTCAAATATCGCCACTAGAGGTGATATGGGACCTCGTGTGTTACCAAACAACGCCTGGAAATATACAGGATGTGGATGAGAGTACGTCATATGTCAGAATCAAGATTCCCGCACGAAGTACACAAGTGGTCACTCAACCGGAACAGAACATGGGAACACAGAGTTAAGAAACTGAGTAAATCGTTAGACCTTCAGGGATACTTACTTTTAGACAAATCTTCTATTCCAGTTTTACGACAGAAATTGAATATTTTAGACGAGTAGAAGTGGTTTACTGAGCTATGAAACGATAAAGGCAATGCAATCAACGGAAACAAACTAAGGACATATGGTTTAAACATATTACTTCAGAAAGAAACTGACAGGATTGGCAAACAAGCAAATCTTTGCTTATGTGAATGCCGCTCCCGACAACATACAAACATAAACATTCAATGAAGATGACAATCACAGAACAATTGAAACAGATCGGACATGTATGTACATTTGCAGGCTTACAGACAAAAGTAAAATTAAGAAGAACAGTTTCACAAGGCTTCTAAGGAGGTTGAGATAATTTAGTTAAGAAAAATCAGAAAATCTTTTTGAAGAAACTATGAAATTATGGACGGATTTTAGAAGTTCGTTATTTTCTTGATGAGTCGAGCCAGAATTACCGTAGAGGATAGATGGTGGATTATAACCTTTTTGGAAGAAATACGTGTTAAGTCTTAATTCGTGGTAAGTGGGACAAATAAGGAAGAAATGGAGCGCATCCTCAAAGTGATGTCCACAGTTGCAGGTAGGGGTATCGGATATATATCGGGCGAACATATCACCGTGTAAATCACTGCAGCCAAGCCTAAGGCGGGAATGGATTATCTGACAGAATCTTGACCCATGAAATAAATTGAAATGAATCGGTTTGCTATTGGTTTCCTTTAGATTTCTTTTGAATTCTTCAAGAGAGATAGAATTGACCACATCCAAGGGGAGGGAATTCCAGATATTAACTGTGTCTGGTAGAAACGATTTAGAGTAATTAGCGGTGTTGCATTTAAAGGTTTGAAGGTCGGAGTAGTTTCTTAAGTTATATCGACTTGCGCGAGACACTCTTTCGGGTATTAGGTTTGATAAATAATCAGGTACTAGTTTATTTACCATCTTATAAAAGACATACAATTTTTGACGATGTCTGCGTTTTTCTAAAGAAGATATATTAGTTTCTGAATATAGTTGTTCGTGGCTTGTTCCACGAACAGCGCCACAAATAGTTCTAATTGGGTCCAGGTTAAGTTTTTCTAGAAGAATGGGCTGCTTTTTTGTACAATTATCCCAGATATGACATGAATAATCGAAAACTGGTAACATAAATGATGTATACATGGTCTGAAGGGTTTTACGTTTAAGGCGATATTTAAAACTACTAAGGCAATTTATCATTGGACTTACCTTTTTGATAATACTATCAACATGGACATATCGCCTATATAAGAAAGATTTAAGCCCTGAACATTATGTCATCAACACATTGTCTAGACACCACCTGTCCTTCTTACGACTGATAGCCTGCAGTTTGCCTCTGTGTATAGATACTGGAAGATTCTCTAAGCCGCCTACCCCAGTTCAAGACAGATTGTGCCCTCTATGTCCCAGGGATATTGAGGATTAAGCACATTTTATCATCACCTGCCCCCTCTACTCAGATATTATGTAGAACGTTTTTAAAGCTGCAATTGATATGGATACCTCTTTTACGCAGAAAAGCGTAGAATTTCACTAATTATATTATCTTAATAGGCTTATTTCAACGTTTTTAATGTATATTTAGTATATGATTTTATATATATGTATGTATCTATTTTTGTCGATATATTTCTCTCTCTCTCTCTCTCTCTCTCTCTCTCTCTCTCTCTCTCTCTCTCTCTCTCTCTCTCTCTCTCTCTCTCTCTCTCTCTCTCTTACTATTGCGTAATCGCAGTGACCGGTTAGTTGTGTAATAGCTCGCCCATCCGTTAATTAGCGTTGATCCGAATGAATACACACCTAGTGTGTCCTCAGATGTCGTCAACACGTAATCATATGGTCTAGTGCCTTGAGTATCCATTTCCTGTTTATTGTTCCAGGAAATAAAAATTAAAAGTTATTGGTTTGAGTCAAGTTAATTTCAAACAAATCTATTCAGAGAACAGGACGATTTTCTGGATAACAACGTCTTTAATGTGAAAATACACAAAGTTTCGGAGTACATACTCACTCCTTCATCAGGAGGAATGTACCTGATGAAGGAGTGAATTTGAAAGTGGGAATTAAACCGATGGGCGAAGATGTGGGGTGTATACGACGAATGTATGCTCTGAATGGGGACGGGAAAGAATAGGATTATTTAATGGTCGTAGGACAAAATCCCCAATGGACAAAATCCCCAAGGACATAATCCCCAAGGACAAAATCCCCAGTGGACATAATCCCCAAAAGGGTAGGACAAAATCCCCAAGATGAAAAATACAACAGAGCAAGGAAGTAATATCTGGATCTTCGAAGGACAGATTTGTCTTCAAGATTTGCTGAACACTTAAACGACTAATTAGCAGAACAATCCCAACGCATGGTAGACTTGGAGGCACTCTTTTTGGTGTACATATATCCATCTAGGGCCAGCTTAACGCCACCCTTGTTACTCTTGAGAATCTCCATAGTGGTACTACAGTACATATGTCAATTTCCAATAGTATTTATATCAGTAAAGTCATCACACAAGCTACATAATCAGAGGTTATTCTAAATGAGATGAGATTTATGAGAGGCTTACTTTTACTGATCAAAGAAAACATTATAATGTTATCAAAACAATAATTCTCAATAAACTACTACTTGTGATCAAAGACAAAGTTGATTAGGTTATAAAAACAACAATTTACAAAAGTTCATTCTCTGTAAACTAATACTTTATTCTTTATTCTCGTGTGAATTGAGATATTTTAATGATTATCGTATCTCGTAAGCCTGAGGACTGGGTGTTGTTTATTAGAATCATGGTTTATATGTCAATATTATCTGTAATACGACATGTGACACGTTAATATAGTATTCTTCTTCTTCTTCTAATGACCCACTCACTGTTAGATTGTTGACAGCTGTGAAGGGGTACATGCAAAGTCTATATTAAACATTTTCTTAATCATTTGATTTGTTTACCATTTCGGTCGCTCTCTCAATACGATACACTGTTTATCCAAAACATCTTACGATTTTGACGGATTTTATTAATGAATAGCCTTTTCACACACGTGACCTTCCCCTAACAACATATATTGAGTTTATAGATATGAAGTAACGTTTTGAAAGGACGTTTCCACATTATACTCTCCTATAAAATATTCAATTTAATGGAATGTTGACTCTTGACATATTTATTGGCGTTGTTGAAGTATATACACCCCCGGCCAAAAGAAACGCCTACTAGATATCTTATCAGATATTGTAAAAAACTGTTATGAACAGTTTAGCAATATTATAACATAATGAAGTTGCACCATTTCTGCATTATATATTTGAATTTAAGAAGTTCATGTCACGAAAGAAGGGCGATTGTTGAAATGAGAAAACAATAATTGTTCAGTTTTCGATCAGTGCTTGATCAGAAAAAACATTTTAAAAGGATTTTCATACAATTACGAGCAACAATACATGCACACATTCGCGTTTAAGTAGTGATGATGCTACCGATGTATGTGGTTAAGGTGCGCAAGTGAATCAACCGAAAATAGCAGTCTTCATTGGGCGTGGTTTTCATGAATGTTATTGACTCGAATCACAGTTTTCCACGATTTCAATGGACTTTCATATTAGTTATTGCTTCAGCATAACGTGGAGACCGCCATTAATTATATTTAAGAAATTATTGCATCTTTCATTTTAAGGAACATAAAGTAGGCGTCTCTTTTGGTCGGGGGTGTATCTAAAGACTTTTTTAAGTTGAACACAATGTCTGGCTCAAGGCGAGTGTTTCAAATAGTACCGGTAAGTGTAAGTGCTATTGCCCTCAATACATCGGTCACCATGACTGATCATGTATACACAAATGATTGCAGGTTACAGATATATAAAGATAGAACAATTGCAATATAACCATGCAACTGCGGTTTAAGTGATATATCAGACTTGTGTATTGACTCTCAGAATACCCTACTGTTGAACAAGCGTCCACTCGGTATTACGTAACAAGAGTAGTCGGTCAACTCATTAAGGCCGACAGGTATTTAATTACCGGTACAATGCCTCTGACCCCTGTGTGACGAGAACGCCAATATAGTATCAATCTTTCTTTATTCACTCAAAGGGACCGCCAACGGCAGTACATGAGTTACATGAAACAAACATAAATTAATTAAATTACAGCAAGTAAGATTTCGATAGAGTGACCACATGAGCATTTATATGTTTCCGATCTGTGTCCATTACACTGCAAATTCATCTGCGATCAGATGACATTCTCGACCAGGAACTAATAGCCTAGTTATTGAGAATGTAAATGTAACAAATGTAAATTATGTAACTTTGAGATAATGAATTTATTTTCTTTTTGTTACAGCCGAACAGTTATAATATGCCTAAGATTATCATGTAGGAATTGCTGACTTTTAAGAGATTGACTTTGGTGACTGGAAACTATTTATTG
Organism: Gibbula magus; assembly: GCA_936450465.1. NCBI lineage: Eukaryota > Metazoa > Mollusca > Gastropoda > Trochida > Trochidae > Gibbula > Gibbula magus. Next base: position 2,660,083 of record OW388302.1, read on the forward strand.
GCTTATATCCTTATATAATGAAGGAAACATGTTTCTAAATCCATATAATTGTGTGACGTCTTTGCCTTTCTGAAAGGTTTAACACTCTCAACTGGACATCAAAGGCTGATTGTTTCAATTATGTCCAAATCCATGGACATCACAACTAGGCTGATGGTGGTGCATTCTATGTGAGACCCAAAAATCGTCACAGCTTTGACAGTTATTAACTAGTTATAGACCTCTCATGTGTATCAGATGCATACTGAAATATTGAAAAAACATCACATTTCATTAGACATATTCCAAGCAAACGACATGGAGTGATTTTGACAAATGAAGTAACAAAATTAATTTAAAGCGATAATATAATGATTTTAACGGTCTCTTAACGGTTTGCTGTGTATTAGAAAGTCCCTGGTCTTACATAATGTGCATGAAGCAGAGGACGTCGCCCTGGCCATGGGGATTCGCTAGTTGATGTAATTACAGGTGGCGGGAATGACCATTAACTAATTAACATGTACCCGCCCTCACTTAATTGTTTGTGTATCTCCCACCAGACCATTAACCATTAGGGGTCGCCAACATTCGTTTCAAATGTTCTTATAGATCTAACGCACAGTATTATGTAACATGCGATATTAGAAAGGCAGTAATGAAACTTCAATTATCATGTACTGTAACAGTTTGTCGATTATCTTATCAATGTACATAGGCAATCATATATGATTATCGTATTGTGTTCTGTATAAATCAACACAGAAAACACATACATACGCTGTTGGAAAAAGTTATTTAGTAGCTCCAAATGTAATGTTGCGATGTATGATGTCATTTAAAAGTGCATCCATTGTGTTTCATAAATTTTTATTTGGCTTTAATACAAATTCACTCAGCTTGCATATTCATCCCCAGCCGCCAAACATGTCATAATTACTAGTTTCCACTTAAAAGTAACATCATTATGCATGTGCAGAAACCGAAACTGCACGTCCTATTTACATGCACAGTAGTTATATGACCTATCGAACATTATCAACCCAAATTTGTTATTTTGTCTGGTTTAAATAAGATTCCAAAATTACGTCTGACTCATTTGCGCGCGCCACACGAGGTGCATTGTCCGGTTTTCGAACAGAAATCGATACTTTTACCTTCATATTGTTAATATACTAAGTCGAGTATCATCAAAATGGTAGTTTTTGGTAACAGTTGGTACTTCTCGATAAAATAAGATAATTTATAACGTTTGTCATATTTGACCCCCAACAACACAATGGATGTACTTTTAAACCGCTGCCTTTGAAATCTGTCAACTTCAACATAGACATTTTCACAGAAATATTGATATAATAAATAGAATATCTGTCAATTCTTGACAAATACCATGTTCACCTCATCTCGGTATTGCATGATAACTTGAAAATATACATGCTTTCAAATCATTCATTGCAATATGAATACGAAATACAAACGTGTAGGAAGCAATGTTTATGTAACTATATATGGACATTTAGATATTATCACACTTCCAACAACCGTACCAAAATATTTGAAACATATGTTGTTAACCGTTAAATATCATAAACAAAGTCATGACATCTGCCTGTCTATTTTACTTGAATCTCAAACTGTCTTGTAGCAAACCTGTTAAACTATTACCACGCTTACATTATGCAACATTGTCAACTTAAAATTAAAAACAAAAAACATGTAAATTGTTCATTAAGCTCTCAAATAAAATTTGAAATGAACCAGTATGTGTGCAGTACAGTACTATAGTATCTAATTACCATCACTAGTCATCCTATGAGGAGCCAACTAGCGCTCTTTACGAGCTAAATGGAATATGATAGCCTGGACATACTGGGATAAGTGTGTATTGCAAGGGGGCAGTTTGTTTGGGTATTACCATAAACCAATTAAAAAATATGTATATATGTGTATTGTCGCCATTACTGTTATTTTAGTCGGAGTGTTTTGACACGTGTGTAGTTGACTCAGAGATACACACAAGTGGTCACTGGGATGTTCAGGAGATACGGTTCACTGACTTGATGGTTAAACACTAAGGAATTTTCTGAGATTTTAGAAAAGAGTGGTATATTCATTTTTTATTATTTTCATTTGAATGCAAACCGGAGAGTATATTGTTGAAACGTCTGGTCAAAAACTGACTACATATCTATAAACTTAATATATATATATATATATATATATATATATATATATATATATATATATTAGGGGAAGGACACTTGTGTGAAAAGGCTTTTCATAAATAATACCCGTCAAAATCGTAAGATGTCTTTGATAATCCCTTAATCGTATTGAGAAAGCGGCCCAAATTGTAAACAAATCAAATGATTAAGAACCTTTAATATAGACTGTTCATGTACCCCCTTCACTGCTGTCAACAGACTAACAGTGAGTGGGTCATCCCAAGATCTAAATTGGAGACTAATGCAAGAGTTCGAATTAATTAAAATTTGTAGGGTACTGGCGAATTTGATAACGCAAAAACAGAGGACATTCTGAATTCATTACATCACTACATTTCTAAAAGTAAAACTTTTCGCTGATTATTGATACAAACGAATAATGAATATATTAGATCAGTGTTCACAATATTTGCGAAGTAATCCCTTGTTCAAAAGAGGCAATGCAGTATTTTGACGCTAGGGACAACTGAGCACTACCATAAATACATGTATGTTTATACGTATGTATGTTCTGTGCTATTCAATGATTAAAACCGCTCGAAATCGAATCAAACAAGTGAGGTAAGAAATGGACTGTTTTATTTTCGTAATTGACAACAATGGTTTAGTTGACCGAATAGACATGTTACGTAATACCACGGCACGCTCGTTACATAGACATGGTGTTCTGATATACACAAATATACAGGTCTAATATATCATATATCTGTAACCTGCACTTGGTTGTGTATAAATCATCAGTCTCGGTGACTGGTGTATTTTGGGCAACAGCGTAGTCAAATGATCTAATACTTACTGTTTGAAAAGCGCCCCTTTAGCCAGACCATAGTGTTTTCAAAATCTCATTAAATTCAAACTTAAACAACGCCAATAAATATTTCAAAGTCAAACTATGTCACAAAAGTCAATCTTTTAGGAGTCAACAATTCACTAAACTGTAAATATCTTCTCAAAGTCAATAAGTCACCACTTTAACATATCATTAAAAATAAACTTTCACCAAAGTCAACCAATAGTTCCAAAGTCAACATGTCATCAAACTCGATATATCTTTTCAAAGTCATCATTTCACCAAAGTCAATATTTTATTAAAGTAAAACTTCCACAAAAGTCAACCAATATTTCCGAAGTCAACATTTCACCATCATTATAATATTTTCAAAGGCAAAATTTCACCAAAGTGGTATCAATTTCAAAATCACCATTTCACCAAACTCAATATATATGATCTAAGTCAACATTTCAAACTTCACCAAAGTCAATAAAATTGAATAAATATGGAATTAATATTTCATGATATAAGCATACTTCACCAAAGTCAATAAATTAACATAACATAATTAATATAAGTCAACAATTCGCTAAACTCAAACTATCTTTTATAAGTCAACATTTCATCAAAGTCAATATGTGATCAAAGTCAATATTTCATAAAATTCAAAATATCTTTTTCAAAGTCATCATGTCACCCAAGTTAACATTTTGTCAAAGTAACACTTCCACCAATGTCAATTAATATTTCCAAAGTCAACATTACAAACATTCTTTTTGTACCAAAGTCAACATTTCACGAACATTATATGTTTTCGAAAGTCAACATTGGCCCATGGGAAATCTAGCCCATGGGAAATCCGGTAAACACAGTTATCGAAAGACGGTGAAAAGTAACTTGCTACATGAATCTGTGGCAGTCTCTATTTTTAATGTATATAGCTAGTTATTTTCTTTAGTTTAGTTTAGCTAGGATAATACATTAGTAAAGCATGATATATTAGTTAGTTCAGTTTAGTACAAACTAGTATATTAATTCATTCAACAATCTACTTTTAACTCTTATGTTTTTAGTATGGCAAGCTAACCTGTTGTTTCTTACTAATTAACTCTGCACTCACAGCACAAGCCACAGACAATAGAAACAAACTATCAATCTGTCCTCTCTATTGTTCTCTCTTACTTTCTATCTGATCTAGAAGTCAAAAGATGTTTATTGTATTCATGGCCTCCGGCCCATATACAGAAGAGTTACAGAGGTATATTAGCATTGTTGTATATTTACAGGGTATACATTTTTTTTATAAGAATGTCTCTTTTGGCTAAAGCATGCTTTACATATAATGACAATTGAACAATAACATTTTCATTTTTAGTTTGTAACTTAGATACGTAAGCATCCCTTGGTTGTTTTTCAAGAAAATGGGGTGGTATATATTTTTGACGTAATTCGACACAACAAGGACATTCCAATGTAAAATGAATTTCATTCTCTATACCGAGGTTACATAAAGGACAAATTCTTCTTTCTTTCTCTATAGATGATTTTCTCCCCTCATTAATCATTAGAGTTAATAAACATAAACGAAATCTAACGAACATTGTTCTTAAACTGTATGTCGTAATTATTGATAACTATTTTTCTGGCTGAAGTAGCGTTTTAAAGGTCCTGTAATATTCATATCGAGAGCTTGAATCTAAGGTCGATGACCATTCTTGACTAAACATATCTATTGATCTACTCACTGATGAATCGGTTCATGTTAACAATTGTTTGAGACATCCATATGAAACCAAAACAATGAGAAAACAATAAATTCCTTATATCAGTTGTCCACGTATGTTTTCCAAAATTATCCAGATTTAAAAGCATATTGTAGGCTAATTTCGGAAGACGTTTTCCATGCATTTTTAGAATCTTAAACCAAAATCTAAAACATCTTAATTGGGAATTAATGTACAAAGGAAATCTTCCACATTAACCATATACCATACAATTAGGTGTCATTGGACGTTCATTAAAGTACTTTTAACAATAACTGATAAGTTCCATTCTTTCGTGTAACTTTCCAAGATATTTAATTGATTCTGCAAACCGACTACAGTATCTGAGGCTAAAATAACATCATCAACAAAAAGGGAGGATTAGAATTTCTATAAAATCTGGTTACATTTGGATTCCATGTGTTCCTTTAGAAATTATATCACGATATAATTCACTTATAAAAAGGGAAAACAAAAGTGGGCTTAAGCAACAGCCTTGTCTTAAGCCTAAGGGACAATCGAAAAGATCTGTAACCCCATCTGCGCAGCGCACACAAGATCGAATGTTACAGTACATTAAAAATTGACTTTAGAATGTTAAACATTTTCCCTTGTAGACCTGCGTTACGTAAACATTGCCATAATTTAGTACGATTGACCGAATCGAAAGCTTTTTTAAAATCTACAAATGCTATATACAATTTATGCTTTCGTTTTGACAAAATTTATTGTACCATTGCGTACAACGTAAATATATGATCCACAGTGGAATATCCCTTCCTAAATCAAGCCGGGGATTCCGGAATCTTATCCCGCATATTTGCCCAGTTTGATAATCTGTTGATACTCATTAATGATACACCCCGATAGTTATCTGGATCGTTTTTGTCCCTCTTTTTATGAAGTGGGATGATTATAGAGCTTGACCAACTGCAAGGAAAAGTTCCAATTTCAAACAGCTTATTGAAACATTTCTTAAGGAACGGCATTATTTCCCATTTAGAACATTTTATCATTTCTATTATGATATCGTCAGGTCCGGCAGCCTTCCCGTTTTTTAGATGACTGATAGCGTTGAGTATTTCCTGTTAGAGATAGGACTGTCCAGTACAAGTTTATCTATGTCCGTGTAGAACTCTTTATTAAAATCTTCCGATTTAGTTTCATTCTCGAATGCTATATCTAATGTAATATTGTTTGAATACACGTCTTTAAAATGATTTAACCATTCGGTTTTTGTTATGCTGTTTCCCGCCGAATTTCTTTTTGGAAATGACCAATATCTTTCCAAAAAGCAGATGGATCATTTATAGATCGTTCAAGTTGTTTTTGTCTGCGCATTTTCATATCAAGTTTATTTTTTCGACAACAAGCTTTGTACTTATTTCTACTTACGCAATATTTCTGTCTGTCGGAGTTACTACGGGTAACTCTAGATCTGAATCTTCGAAGACTTTTTCGAGCATTCCGTTTCGCGTTTCTACAATTTATATTTTGATTACTTTTTCGGGGTTTGCGATTTACATTTTTCAGCATACACTCGGCTGAAGTCGACAAAAGTTTTACAAAGTCATTTATGGCTCCATTTATATCTGTATCGATTGTTTCCAGCACAATATCCCCAAACAAATTTAATTTTTCCTTTACGTTCGATAAGAAAATGCTTGCGGAATTATCATTCCAAACAATTCTCTTAGCGTTTATGGTATTGATACCGTCATTCGTGTTCTGATTTATACGTGGGAACTTGCAAGTTAACTCAAGAGGTAAGTGGTCAGATTCATGTCGCTCACCGACAGTCAACATGTCAATTAATTGGAAGAAATCCGGCCAACATATAAAATAGTCATTGACACTAGAACCTTGACTCGCACAATACGTGTATTCCCCTTGTAAGTCACAATAAACCCTCCCATTAACAATAAACAATTGAAATGCATAACATATATCTATTAGTTTCTGTCCAAATTTGTTTGTAACTATATCGCATGATTTCCGATTAACAATATCTACATCATCATATTCAGGAAATGGAAATTGTCTATGTACAATATCATCATGTAGATATACTGAAGGGTCATTAGCATCACCTGTTCGGGAATTTAGATCACCACACAAAACATTATGTGAATTTCCAAGTTCTGAATGTTTATCAAATAAAAACTCCTCAAGTTTATCTAAATTACAGTTAGTATCAACATGGTTATAATAGGGCGAACCTTCAGGTGGCATGTATGTGCACATCAAAATAACATGTTTATCAATAGCAAATAAAGCTTTGATATATGTATACATATGAAATTATCAAATTCTGTAGTTATCAACTTACAAAACTTGCTTACTGATTGATGTATACACACGCACACACTTCCCGAAAGTCTGCCGTATTGAGACAGTTTCACAGCAGAACTAACGAAAATTTCATAATCAGCTAACCAGTTCATGTCGTAATTAGAATCAATATCTATATAAGGGTATCTATGTGACTGGACAGTGTCCCTCACATACTTCATTTGCAGAAGATCATATTCTAATTCTGCGTTGGATCTTTGCTTGTGCTCAGGAGGAATTCACATTTCTTGAGGTTAGTTTACATTCATTATGTGGTATTGTCATGTTTGTATATATATTGATGTAGTATTAATGTATTGTGTTTATTTTTATGATATTGGAAATAAGTATCTTATGTTCATGATTCTTGTGTGTTGTATTTATGAGTGTGTGTATTATAGATATGGATTTAAAGTACAGTAGATCTGGTAATCTAAGTGTCGATCTACAGTACAGTAGATTTGGTTTGTAATCCTTTCTTAGTAATTATTATAGTTGTAGATATCTCTCTAAATAAATATAAAAAGGTTATCATAATCTATTTACTTTCTTAAGGAAGCTTCTCATGTATGAATGTGTGATATGAATGTCGTTGATGAGTGATGTATGTTGATGTTCTTTTAGTATAGTGTTTTAATTATGTGCATGAAAGTGATGCTTACATTTAGTATAATGTGATGTTAATTCTGCCATGCAGATAACATGATGGCTGTATGAAGTAGAGGGCACGAGCTGTGGTGATCTACATCACCTTGAAACCCAGGCCCACACGCCTGGAATGTGTACATGTATTATATGATTGTATTATATGACTAGTATGAGGCTATCATTATGAATGTAACTTGTAACATATGTCAGATTATGTCCGTATTTATCATGCTGATGATAAATGTATTACTAATGAATATGGTATATTCATTACGATGTAAGGTACGGCCATGTCATTTCATGCTGTTTCATATTAATGTGTCATAAGGTAACGTAATGTATGTTACTTCATTTGAAATGTAATGAACTGTGTTGTTTTAAATATAGATAATAGTACATGAATTAAGCTATGTATGAGTAGGATTTATAAGCATACGTTTGCATGTTATGTATGTGCAAATCCATGTCATTATCACTGTTAGTTATTATGATTTTATATTGTTTCAGGGTTGATACATCGTATACACTAATACGAAATAAAGGTTGAATACTCTTGTATTCTATTTGTTTGTCGTCACTCCCACCCCAGCAGTGTCTACGGGTCACACTACACACCCCCAGGACAACATACTGCTACAAATGCTCTACCTTATATGACTTTATGTTTTCCTCTCATCGTGTGTACTTTTCTATCGGAAAGATTTTGCTGTAAAATTAGGTGTTGCTTAATTAATTTCGTACTGTACACTTGCTTTTTTTCTGTTAACAGGTTGCTTGATTTTCCTGATCTGTTTCTCTGCCGTATCTGGACTATGCTCAACGTGTCTAGAAGAACGGTGTCATGACAATGGAGAGTGCATAGTCGGGTGTGTACCGGGCTATGTTGGAAGTTACTGTGAGTTACAATGTCCAACTAGATGTTTGAACAACGAGTGTTACATAGACAGAATCAGAGGAACAGTCACCTGCACAGATGGATGTGAACCAGGCTACTGTGGCATCAAATGCTCCTATAAGTGTCCTGACGGCTGTGTGACGTGTGACAGGCAGGGTGATTCCTGTAATACTACTCTCTGTCCTGATGGTCGACATACAGCTAACTGTAGGAGTGCAGTCCAGTGCAGTCTGCGCTATGAGAAATGTGACAGAGAGACTGGACATTGTATCAGATGCAGACGAGGATACTTCGGGGACGAGTGTACCCGGGAATGCAGGGCGTGTTTCACTCGAGCAGAGCACATTACAGATGGTTGTCTGTCCGGCTGTGAGAAATGCAAAACTGAAGGTATGATCGTCTCAATTCCAAATGACAACATGTATGTGTCAATTCATGAACATAATAGCAAGTTTAAGCTTTCATTAGAACCAGTTATTTTGATGACATTGCCATTTTAAATGGGTTTTTTTCGCTCAAATAAGTCGATGAAATATATTTGAAAAATAATGTCACCAATGGTAAAACACCCTTCTCTCTTCAAGTTAAAAACTATTCTACCATAACTTTTCGAAATAGTCGTATTTTATTGGCTATTGTTAAAAATCAGAGATGACATAACTAGGTTATACATTGCCCTGTTTACTTTTGCGCAAGAATACACTTGTTGCCAAGCAACGATAGCAAATGCTTTGATTCTACAAATTCTACAAAATTCTACAATTTGCATGCACAAAGATGTTTTCAAAACGAGCTTTTGTTGTGATTAAAATGGCACAACATAAATAGTTTGGATTATAAATTTTAAAGCGATCCTTATGAGACCCGATAATGGGAAATGCAGTTGTAAAAATGTATCATTCAACAACTGGGCATTTCAGAAACGTTTCTTGGGCGTAAATATATAATCTGTTCGCCACCCTTTTTCTTCTTAACGAAATCTACTATTCTTTCAGATTTTATTTGTACATCTTAAAAACCTCAACTTCATAGTAAAAACATAAACTAGTTGCATTTACCACTCATTCCTCCTAGTTATCAAAGCAAACAACTCTGAAGTGATCGACTGTCGTCATTTTGTATCAAGTCAAAGCTGCTTGCAATGCACCGTAGGGGCCGGTGAGTACATTGCAGGGAAAAAGCAATGAGAGGAGCTTCCGTCGTACAACGCAGCTTTGCCGATGCTGTTTATTCCTATGGAAATCCTGCTTAGGGCCTTTCATTAAGAATACGGAAAAAAAGGTTTACCTGTTCCCATAATATCTATTTTAAGGGTAGGGAAATGAAATTTGTTTAGGTTTAGTGTCGGTGAAAGGACCATCTTTTTTAGGTTAAGTGTCAGGGAAAAGACCATCTTTTGCAGGTTAAGTGTCGGGGAAAGGACCATCTTTTTAAGGTTAAGTGTCGGGGAAAGGACCATCTTTTTTAGGTTAAGTGTCGGGGAAAGGATCATCTTTTTAAGGTTAAGTGTCGGGGAAAGGACCATCTTCTTAAGGTTAAGTGTCGGGGAGAGCACCATCTTTTTTAGGGTTAGTGTTGCGAAAGGACCATATTTTTAGGGTTAGTGTTGCAAAAGGACCATCTTTTAACATTTTCATTAAAAATTCATGTTTTTGAGAAACTGCGATCTTTTTAATGGTCAGTCTACAGAATGGGAACTGTTTATGCGATTTATTTCATAATTTTTCACTTGGTGAAAAATCAACACTGCTGATCTGAATGATTTCCCAGATGATGACTCCCGAGCTTTTGAGATCGACATTAGTAGATATCTTCCGTTTTCGGGCGTGCGGTTGAGCATGTCAGGTGTCATTGCCTTGAATTTATATGTTGTTCATGTTTATTAATGTCATCATTCATTGCACCTGCCATAGATGTCTGTTGGAGATTGAGACACGTAGATGAGGGTGTGAAAGATGAGGGAGCGTGGGGAGAGAATGCAGAGGGGAAATAGTAGAGAGTGAGAGCGGTAAAAGAACGAGTTCAAATCCCGATAAAAAGGTTTTGCAAAAAATGACTAACATATTCAAAAGCGGCTCACGCCGATTGAAAAGCGCTACTGTCTACAGAATAGAGTAAGCATTCAGAAACCTTCGCTGTTTTCCGAGGCCTTATAACAAATAACGTCATTCGAGATTACGAAATGTGTCATACCTATAAATGTCAGGTCTTGGAATTTTTGCACAGCGTCGAATGACAAATCACTACCGAGTCAACGCGACTGAATATAGTTAAATATCAAATCGTCGATATGGTAGAATGGACATAAATATACTCTTAATTATCCAACTAAACACCACTTTATTAAAAAAAAATGCAATAATATATATGTTTATTTTCTTAATAGTGTAGGATAATACCACTGATAAAAGTTCATGAAAAACAACTCTTAAATTTTCAAAATTCTGTATTGTCAAACTTTGTCTTTTACGTGTGATTATAGAAACCTGCACGCCAGGTTTTTACGGAGAGAGATGTGAACACAGATGCTCAGAAGGCTGTCAGTCTGACGATGATTCTAGACGTCCATGTAACAGAGCAACAGGAGAATGTTCTGCTGGGTGTGTGTCTGGATATCACGGACTGACCTGTAACTACACATGCAGTGAACACTGTCTGTCTGAGAGATGTAACAGAGCAACAGGAGAATGCTCTGCTGGGTGTGTGTCTGGATATCACGGACTGACCTGTAACTATACGTGTAACAGATTCTGTGTGAGCGGGATCTGTGACAAACACAACGGCGTCTGTACATTTGGATGCATCAGTGGTTACGAGAAGAAGTTTGATGTTTGTGAGAAAATGCATGAGACAGGTAAGATGCAAACAATAAACTGAAGAACTTAACAAACATTATTATTTTTAGTAGAATTTACAAAAGTTACTAAATTTGAAAAAATGAAATAAATCTTGTCTGTTGTTGTAGAACCGTATTCGGAATCATGCTGCGTTACCATAAGACAGACCTCGTCTTAAGACTAAGATCATTGTTCGGTTATGACATCACATAAGTGGAGAGCTCAAGGAGCAGATTATGCAAGAAAAGAAAAATGAGTAAATGAACAAGCCTATATTCGTTTTAACATCTCGTTTACGGACTCGATCTTTGTCTTAACTATCAATTTCATTAAATACAGCAATCATGTGTGCAGAAAGTATTTAACTAAATGAATTGACAGACATCATCAGATATATTTGTTCAACTTGTTTTCGGACTAGGTACCTCTAAATTACAGAGTGAACTTTATATGCTTAAATGTGATCCAATCCAAGCAATCAGTACGAATGATTCATTTTACGTGCGCATCAGCTACTGTAATTCATCATCCCATTGTCCCAACAATAGGTTAAACGTCTCGCCAGCTGCGTCCTGGAAACGGACAAGGGATGCAATGTTGTATCACTATCTTGTTATTTTTGGTTGTGGATAACTAGGGGTGACTATTGACCTAGAGACTATTGCGATAGCGATAGTCTATTGTCACTTACTATTGCGATAACGATTGACTTTTGTAACTCACTATTGCAATAACTATTGCGATAGGCTTTTTCGTTCAAATACGCAACAATCAGCTAGATTTCTTATAGGTTGTAGTAGAACTGTTTAATTGATGTAAGGACTATGAAACCAAGATCAGTAAAGAAATCATAAATGAAAAGACTTTTTGTCATTTTACTATTTCCTATCTCTAAAGTTCTTTCCTTTTGACATTCCAAAATGAAAAATCTTGAATTAAATACAGTGAGGCTTGTGTAAATCATTCATAATTAAGGGAGATTTAGTAGTTTCCATAATATCGATAGTTAACCTTACTATTGCGATAGCGATAGTGGTTTTGTATATACTATTGATATAGTACTACGGCCAAGCCAACTATTGCGATGCATCGATAGTTTGATGTATTTTTACACCCCTATGAGTAGTAGGGAATGCGAGATTTTGGACACAACTCGAATGGTGCTCCCCATGTTAAACGCGAAAAGCACCATCTAAACCCATGTTAAATCGTGGAGACGATTTGAATGGTGCTTTCCCATGCAATTTCGACGACCACCATCTCTCCCATTGGGTCCATAACCGCTCATACCCCTCTGGACTAATTGCAAGACTATCTTGTTTACCCACACACCCTAAAGCAACAAACCTCGCGACGCTGAATATTTACTTTCACGGTAGCTATCTACTTGTCACCAACTCTCGCACCGAAGCGAGATCCAATTACACAAATGTAAGCTTCTCACTCATTAACACACGAAATAATATACTTAATAAACTTTTCAATGGAAAAACGTTTGCAATATATTTTAGATATTTCTTTCCACCTCTCCGAAGAAATGTGTAAAAACTGTATTACGCTATTATAGTTTTACATTATTTAACTTATTATTATAACAGAGGAAAGAGATTATTAATTTTTTATTTTTAATTTTTTCAATTTTTAAAATCTACTAGGAGGTAACACCAAATGTTGTTGTTACCCTTCATGATAGGAGATCAATGCAATAAAACTGCACCATCTTTCTCTCCATTGCGAGCAAGCAGAGACTTGCTTTCCTTGTTGTTTGTTGAAGACACACATGTCTCGGTACGGTTTGTTGGTTGAGTAAACAGGAACGCGTGGTTACACTCGTCTCGGTAGGTACAGTAGGAGCAATGTTGACATTGTTTTGGGTTGTGGTCAGTGAAACTATATTACTGGGTCAGTAATGGTCGGGTTATATTTGCAAGGTGCGACATGAATGCTTATTGGGTATTGTTAGAAAGACACATCAAGAAGAAAGTTCTCCAAGATTCTACAACTCTGTCAACATCCCCAATATTCTTTCAGGGGTGTATTTATTTCAGAGAATACGGCAGCACACCCGATACAACAAGGATACACGAGTTATCTCCCTTAATAGAAACATCAACCCTTGCAACACGTCTCGGATTGAATTTATATGTATAATGTAAAGCAAGGTTTGTTGCCTTAGTGGGTAACTGGTTTTCGCTGAAACAACCCGATGATGCGGATTGGCAAGAAGTTTAAAACCTTGAAAACTTTTTAATGTTCTTGAGTATGAAACTTGTCTATAAGAAACGTGTATATCAAAGATTATATTATATGTTTATGTTATGTCCACTCTAGAAACTGTGTCATTTTGAATGATCTTTAGAAAAGAATAGGCCTATCTAGTTTTATGCGTTGTCAAAGAGGAATAGTATCATCCCTTTAACTTTTAAACGGAATGATAAGTTTTCTCATATCGCCTACACCTCATGTCGCCTATGGCAAACACATCACATCGCATAACATCACGATTAGTCATTGCATTACGCTCTTAGGTCATGGTTTCGTTCGAATTTAAAACATGTTCTATTTTGTAGTTTAAAGCAACTATACTACGTTACTGATTATTCTTGTTTTTGCCTACAGTCAAAAGTTTATTTCTTTAACTGCTTTTCAATCGTTGGCTAAATGCTACAGGACGTGATGTATATTTCATATGGACACAATTTTGACTCATTAAAACTGAGTTTTCTTATGGCGCCTATATCTCATTTCGCCTATGATAAAAATATCACGTCACCAAGTTCATGATATTTTTAAAGCAGCTATCCTACCTACGTTTTTTCTACAGTGCATTATTTCCTTCGTTGAGTGACGCTAAATGACGTGATAAAGATATAACGACAATATCAAGGTTTTATTCATACACAGTTTGAAGTTGATGGTACCTGTCTCGGCTCACCACCACCATCGCTCGCATGTTGCTCTCTTCTTTCATGGTTTTCTACGACTTGTAGATATCGGTCTAGAGCTTTCACGCAAGTCGGGATGATAAAGTGATGAGAAATGAGTAGACTCAGCAAGCTCTCGTGTTTGAATCCCGCTTCTTTCAAGAGTAAACCCGGTCTAGGTCCTCCTCGCTTGATGGTCAATAGACGAATGGCTTTCCTGTATCGAAACAGTTTGGTTTTCTCCTGCTCCGCCAATGGAATGATTCCCATGTTAATATTGAACAGCATCGTCACAATCGCGCGATACTGTTTCGAACATAGGTTGGCTAAGAGGGCCTTGCGTTTCGCCGGCTTGGCTTTTTCCAACACGCGAAGCATGTCTACATTTTCGCGAATAAGCTCCATGGCAGTCATAGTCTCGTGAAATGAGTCTTCGAAATGATATAACAGTAAGGTCCGCCGTATGCGTTGGGTAGATCTACTCCCGTTCTCCACGCGTGTCGAAGGGACTGTATGCACTCTTCCTTCGTTTCGAACCAATGTGGACTCGACTTTAACAAAATGTCTTCGCACCGGAAAGAGGTAGGCAGACTTCTCATATGAACTGGAGGCGAACACACGATATCCCAGCGATAAACCTTGTTGTTGCTCATAGCACGTTCGACCACTGAATGAGTCGATCTTCTCGTGTCTGTCTCTTTTTATTTCGGTATTTAATAAGTGAGCATTTAGTTAGTAGGTATTAAACCAACAAGATTTAGGTAAATAACATATACAGCATTTATTCTTTAACCCCTTTCCTTTTTAAAGAGATAGACGGAGTAATGGTAGTGGTGGTATCAATGGTATGGTAGACGGGAAGGAGAAATTTATTTGATAGTGCTTTATACGTTGTTCCTACGTATATCGGGATGAATAACTCATTTTCTGAATGAAATATATTAACCAAATGTACGTAGAGTATCTTATGATATGAGTCCACAATGAATGTTCACTATCTTTAGAAATTGATATTTTCGTTTATATCAACAATAGCATCAAAGAAGAAAGTGTTCCTCAAATAAAAACGTTGACACAACAATACATACACATATAATTTATTTAACCTGAACAAACTTTAAAATACAATAATAATAATAATAATAATCATAATTATAAACCAGTCACCTACTATTATCATGTTCTCAATTGAGATAACTATTTCACATAATATGATAAAGATACATTTTTAATGAATACGTTCGTGCTAAATAATAAATATACAATGTATATATTTTAGATAGAGTAATGCGTGTAACTTCCTCATACCAGTCCATTATTTAAAACAAAGCGGATATCTTTTGTGTACATAACGCCAAACATAACGATCGTTCAGTTCGAGATTTGTTTTGGAAAAAGTTTCTATTATGTGGTCCATCGAAAATCCTCTCAATCGAAACAATAGGTAATAAATTACGTAATATCCACACGTTATATTGTTAGGAGATTGAAGCCTAAACTTATTTGATATTATGTTTTTCTGTTTTCTTCCTGATACATCTCTTATAAAGCATTGCACCTCTCTCAGGCTATGACTAATAGAGGCTCCGTTCAGACTGTCAAAAAGTTCTACAGCGTTGTTGGAGTTATAGACACTGAACCAATGTTGCCCACGAGATGATCTGGCATCAGTGTTTACTATGATTGCACAAGGTGATGTCATACTTTTTTGGAGCATAACATCGCAAAGTTGCGAGGATAGTTCGTCTCTAGCATGGATTCCTATAACGCCATCTCTTAAGACCTGATCACAATCTATGATGCATTCCATCTGCGTCGTTTCCATTCTATCTATCTTCCTCTTTACACAATAATGTTCCTAGATTTCCCGATTTGAAATCCGTCTCCGAATTCTGCATACACTACACACGTGACCGTTTCCGTCAAAGCTTTTCCAAACTCTGCCTCTAGTCTTATAGATCCTTTCTTCTTTAATGTCAAGTAGGTTCGGTCGTTTGCATGTCCGAAAGTGGGTTCTATCGGGAACACATACAGAGCATAGCCAGAGCCGAATTCCTTACGATTTAAATACACACTGCTCATACTTTGTGGGTCACCATCATTAACAAACCAAGTGTCATTGTATCGAAATAGGTTGGCGTATGGTGGGATGATTGTCTGCCCGTGCGATTTATCGAAATTGATTTTCATCGGACTCGTTTCGCCTACACTTTCACCATCGCAGTACAATCCTATTTGAGTAATGTTGTAGTTGGCGAAGTTGTACGGGTTTTTGGTCGGGTCCCCTGCCACTGCTTTTGACGATACGAAACCCACCACAACTTTGTTAGGTCGAGGTCCTTGAAAGATGTTGTCGTAGCTCAGAGACACTTGACCGGCTGGTATAGACATCATTTTCACCTCGGTTCGTTTGAAGGGATATTTTGCCGTTGTGGTGGATAGAGCCGTGTTGTGACCCCATATGACTCCAGGATTCACTTTAACCTTCATTACCTTCAGAACGATGTCCTCGATATTTATGCTGTAACTTTCGTCTGTCTTGGTAGCCATTAAAGCGAATTTTGGGCTGGTTCTGTAGAGCTTGACTTGCACGTCCACTTGATTCAGAATGTATCTATCGATGTTAAACATGTCGTGCAACAGCACGCCTGCCATGTCAAAGCTTTTACTGTTACCAGCTATCTTCCATCTTTCGAAAAGCCCGAGGTTGTCTCCGTTTGGGTCGGTGACGTCCATTTTGGATTCTGTGTCCTTATAGAAGAGCTGGGAGGTCATCTTGGATTTGGCGTTCACCTCGTTAGTGTTGAGTATGGTCTGTATGATAGCCTTGTACGGGTAGTGACTATTAGTGGAGGTTATCAGTTTTCCTTGCAGTCTTACGTCTACCTGACTAAACAACGAGTGCATCAATAAATTTACGGGAGCACACTCGTCCGTTCCCGTTAAATGCGTTCCGTCTTCTTTCGTAATCCTGCATTTCATGTATATCACGGATCTGCGTAGATCTATATATTCCAACCCCTCCTGTGTGCTAACGTTGAACTCTATGGGATTGTCTCCGGACACGGACGATATTGGTCTGCAGTCTTGTAAATAGGTTCTTTCTACCGCTGTTTGGGTTCCTGGCAAGCTAAACAACTCGAGTTCCCTTGGTTGAATTTCTGTGAAGTATTTAGAGTTGGGTATTATTGCAGACATTATCGTTGATATAGGCGGAGTACTTCCTAGTTAAAAATGTCTCTGAACAACGACTTCGTATATTTAATCGTCCTTCTCCTTTTCGTATTGTTCTGTTGTTTTCGAGAAGTCTGCTTCTTCTTACTGCTCTTGTTGCTCTTCTTCTTCTTCACGAACCTTCCTATCTTTTGCGAGGCTGGTCTTCCACTACCACCTTTCTGGCTGTGCTTCAGTCTTTTAACACGCATCCCTTCCTCTATCGCTAGACGTGACACACTTTCGGGGTTCCTCTGTATTTCGGCCTTGGCTTGATCTACTGCTTGTTTAGCTGGAGCCACAAGCTTTATTTCATCATCCGTTTGTGTACTAGTGACGGTATTGTTGACGCGGAAAGGTGTTGCTGGCTTGATGTTGTGCATCCTAGTAGATATATTCCCGACACTCCCTATGAAGAAGGGATTGGCTTTACCTTGAGCGAGGTTAGCATAATATTTTTGCCAGATCGATGGGTTCGGAACGTAGAGTGAATCGTGATCTGCTTTTTCCTCCTGGTATTCCCCTTCAAACATTTTATAGGTTACACTATAAAAGGATAGTGTCTTAATTGTAGTGTTACTGATGACACGTTTGTTAAAAAAGTGGCTGGTTTCCCATTATTATCCGTTATATATACGTCAAATTGTTGAACGGCGTCATTGATTACCCTTACACCTATTTCGTAAGGGTCCGAAAATAGCACTTTCCAGTATGAATCCTCGGTAGAAGATACTCGTCTGAGAAGTGGTTGTCGCTGACCTCCGACTGTTATGGGTTCGCATAAGGAACAATAAACGTACAGCAAATCTTCAGTGACTTTCTGCTTCCTCTTTCTGGCTCTGGTCATTGCTCGACTCGGAGTAGGTGAACCCATTGCGTAAAATTCTCTCAGCGAGATTATCCATTTTCCGTTTAACTGAAGTGGTTGTTTCAAATAAACCGAAAACCGGTAAGGCTTATTTTCCGGAAAGTAATCCGTATTATCCGTGCTTGTTGCTACAATCCATTCCATTGTTCTTTGAATATTTAACTTGATTTATTATCATGTCTTCAGTACATTATCCATGTTCTGAAATACTCAAAGATACGTATTGATCCTCTCACAAACTTTTCGTTGTTGCTTTCTCCACTCATTTATACAAGTTGACTATGTTTGGAACCATTTCTCACTCGTTGAATTTAATGGTTTCTTTGGTGGAGGAAATGGAATTGCAACTCATTTATATTCTTTTTTCCCATTGTCTAAGCTTCAACACATTGGTAAGAAATATGTTTACTCTGCAAGATCTGAGTGAATATTACTCATCGCTAAAAATAATTAGCTCACCACCTGTGCCGGCATAGTTTGGGTTAACACTTTGCGAAAGGGTGGTATAATAAATTTCAACTAAGAATTTTGAGTGTATTCATACTATCTGTTAAGATCGTTTTAGTCAGAGTCTTGTTCTTCGTCTTCCGTTTCTCCACTGTCGCCTTCTTCTTCCTCTTCTTCTTCTTCTTCTTCTTCTTCTGTCTGATCATCTACGTCATCGTCAGTCTCAAACCAGACCACCAATTCACTTTTCTTCTTTTCTAAAGCTGTTTTAATTGCCTTTTCTAAACCTGTTCCATTGTCAATCAACTGTTGAATGTATTCAACCATGTTATTGTGCGTAGTTCCATGTTCCAACCAAAACAAATGCTTTAAAAATCTGGCATAGTTATTCATAAAAACTCTAAGATCCTCGTCTCTGAGTTTCCTTTCTGCTTTGGCCTCAGCAGCTTTTTCTGACAAGCCTTCCTGTACATACTTGTCATATTTTACCCGCCATTGGGATTCGTTCTCTTTTCGGGCTTTTCCTGTCAGCATGGTGAAATACCTTACTTCATCGTTGTCAGTCTCCGCAATGTCGTTCATTTTACTCAGTTTGTTAGCGGCAGGTTCCTGGTCATCAATTTCCAATTTCCGTTTGTTCAAAGATTTGCCTTCTGGACACCATCTTTTCACATGTCTCTGTAGATCGTGTACGTCGCCAAACACAAGACCGCAGTCATCACAGGACTGCATATCTTCTTCTTTTTCTCCTTCCGACGACCACTGAAGTTTGAACTGAGAAGCTGTTTCTGCACTCTCGTCTTTTTCATAAGTGTTGTTTAGTGCATTTGGGCAAAGACGATCCTCTTCTGCCGTGAACGGTTTCAAATCCAAAAATAGATGACCATAAGGAATTGATGTGGCTTCCATATACTTGTTCATGAATATGTCTACGTTTCCTGGGTACATTTGTCTGGCAAGGGTTAGGACTATTTGTTTGTCAATTGGATTTTTGAAAAGTATCATATAATGCGAATTTCTACGCTGTGTTGGATCTTTCCCATGATATAAGTTTTGATTGATAGCAATGACGGAGAGATTCCTATGATGACTACCTTCTGTAAATAAATCGTTGATTCGTTGATCTTTACTGGCACTGGACATCAGATCGTCTAGAATGATAAGGTTTCTCATTTTAATGTTCAGAAATGTTTTTTGGTCCAAATCAACTGGTATCCCTTGAATAAATTCCACCCGAGGATTAGTCACTGACCTTTGAATTTCCTCGTAAAGAGGTTGCCAATGTTTATACAACCATAGAATACGTTGTGGCTTGGGTTGTATATTGCCGTGTTTTAACATCTGTTTAATTAACGATGTCTTACCTGACGATGTGGGTCCACTACACAAACACGTAAATGGGTGATAGAGAATCTTAATTGATGATCCTTGATGATCCTTTCTTTTAAGTTGTTCACAGTCCTTTTGTTCTTGTAACTCTTGGTTCAGTATTGATGGATTGTTATCTTGCCCATGCTTAACTCGTGTATGTCTCGTCAAGTTGTGTGGCCAGGCATAGACTTTAGAACAGGCAGTACATTTATACATGATGATGGACACACTCTCGCCCTCCTTCCTCTCTCTGGCGCTATTTGTTAAATGAAGTGAAAGAAGGTAGGGAGAAATATATATTTATAAAGCCTCGCCATCCCCATCAGCAGCCAAAGCATTCATATATCATCCGCATCATCAGCATCATCCACTTATCCGCATCATCAGCATCCACATTAGCATCATCAGCATCTGCATCCGCATCCGCACATCTACATCAGCATCATCCGCATCATTTGCATTCGCGTCATCACAATCTGCATCATCAGCATCCGCATCATCATCATAAGCAGCATCAGCATCAGCATCATCAGCATCCACATCATCCGCATCCACATCATCCGCATCATCATCATAAGCAGCATCAGCATCATCCGCATCATCGGGTTGTTTCAGTGAAAACCAGATTATATCCATGCTTGTGGCCATGATCCATTCCATAGTTGTTTTCCCTTATTTTATATATCTTTTACCTGTTCTGCGTCTATCCACGAGTTAAATTTCTTAGGATAATTCAACCACTTAACATACACCTGCTTGATGTTCCTCTCGCTACCTCGCTTCTTCAGTGTTCTTTTTATAATCACTTTTTCTATACGCCAATCAACTTCATCCGGATTCTTGTGATATTTCTGTAATTCTTGTTGGTAGAACGTTCCTTCTATGGGATCTGATTGTAAGTCTTCAATCCAATATATAGGTACATCGTCTCTAACTTTGCGTTTGGTAATTCTAAATATTTCCTCGGACCACTTCTGTTCGTATTCTTTCTCGAATGTTCTCTTGATCAATGAAACTTGCACGTAATTTCCTATTTTAAATTTGAATTTCTTTTTCTTGTATCGCTGTTTGTTGGAGGGTAATCTATACTTATCTGAGGTGACATCGTTCGTAGTAGTAGAAGTAGTAGTAGTAGTAGTTAGCTTGAGAGGATGAGTTTCCAACCACACCTGAGCCTCGTTTTGGGGGTTGATATCTGCAGGAGCCCTTCCGTTCAATCCACTATGCGCTCTATGATTATAGTTATAAATGAGATCTTGCAACACATCTACGTATCTATAGCTGTTTTTGTACGTGAAATATCTGTGCATCATTGTTCTCAAAGTACGAATGAAGCGTTCCGCGTATCCGGCTTTGATATCGGAGTTCTGAGTTGAGAAGTGTTTGATGTGAAATTTCTTATAAACTTTTTGGATCTTCTTATTTCTGAATTCGCTTCCTTTGTCCGTTCTCAGTAGAAATGGAGTTCTATCCATTCCCCTTAATATCTTATTCATGGCATCTGTTACTGTTTGAGCTGATTTGTCTTTGATAATTTCGCACCAAACGTATCTCGAAAAGCAATCAATCAGTATGAGAATATACCTCGCACCGTCGTTGTATTCCGAGATGTTGCTTGTGTCACATAGATCAGCGTCTAGCTGAATCCTGTTTCCACCTACTACAACTCTATTTCTCTTGAACGTTTTATTCGGGTTCTTATGTAGCGAGTAGGCATCCTGTTTTTGCAGCCATTTTAAAACTCTATACGGTTTTAAGTTAGGGTGCGTAGCTTGCAGTGATTTAATAAACTTCTGAGCCCCTCCAAATCCTCCCGCATTACGAGGATTGTAATAGCTCCTTCTTAATATTTGCTCGCTTACCATATTTTCTGATTATGATTAACACAGGTCTTCACAATTCTCCTCATCCACTCATCGTTTTTCAATTGTGTGTCTCGATAATCACGACATTCGTATTTCAACAGGTACAACGGTGATATTAATCTCAAATTTGGTGAGAGTTGTATGCTTTCTTTCCAATGTCTCATAACTTCGTCTTCGTCTAGCGATGTCAGCACAATTCTCTTTATGTATACGTCTTCTGCTTCTTCTCTGAGGATAGATTGTGTTTCTAAAAAGTGTAAAAGTGTCTTCATATAGGCTTGAAATAAATGTTCTTCCAAATATGAAACGATACACTGGTGTTCCACTTCGTCGATTATTATTATATCATCCATGGAGAAGATTTAACACACAATGGTTGCTCACTCTCAACTTGTTGAAATACAGCGTCTATCCAATCCGTGTCCTGGAATAAGTGAAAAATTGAATGCTTCCCCACGAGTCTGGAATATCGTAACTATTAATAAGTCTTCTACGAGTCTGCAGATCGTTCAAACACATCGACTTCGAAGTAATCCATTTGTTAGATGTTGAAATGATTACTTCTGCTCCGAAATGATCTCTTGCATTTTTAGAAGGAAATGCTAAGGCTACCCATTTATATTCCTTGTTTCTACTCGAATCCGTGGATGATGATGAACAACATTCTTGTTTGTTAGACATATTTGATATGCTATATAACCGGATTTGATTTGGTGTTCCCTTATTTCTCGGTTAGATGCAATATCTTTCATAAGACTTATTTTTAACTATGAGTATATCTTAACGATGAGTGGATAACTAGTGTTGGATGAGTAAATAATTCTTGATGAGATTTGTTAGCATAAGGAGGGTTTGTTAGAATAAGTTGTAAAGTAAATATTAGGTGTGGTTGCAATTAGTCCAGAGGGGTATGAGCGGTTATGGACCCAATGGGAGAGATGGTGGTCGTCGAAATTGCATGGGAAAGCACCATTCAAATCGTCTCCACGATTTAACATGGGTTTAGATGGTGCTTTTCGCGTTTAACATGGGGAGCACCATTCGAGTTGTGTCCAAAATCTCGCATTCCCTACTACTCCTATGGATAACAAATTGTATTAGCGTTCGTGAATAGAAAACAAATATCCTAATGTTTATGAAACACACTTTATTTAAAATGAAACCTGGTTAAAAGTTGGTTATTCGTAACTAGTTTGTCTTTAAAATGTAAAAAATTAAAAGTTGACAAGAAAACTACACAACATGGAAATTCCAAATATGATATGGGAGTACTTTTCTTTGAAATCTTCAAAATCTTAAAAACGCTCACATTTGTTGGCACCAATTTCAAAATAGGTAAAATCAGAAAAAAAGGTTTCCAATTAATCTGAGTACTCTGACGTCATTAGATTTGATGTGAAAATTAAATCTCTTTCAGTAGTCAACATAGAAGCGTCAGGATCCACTGTGCATGTGGTCATTGCCGTGCTCGCCTGTCTTCTCGTGTTCCTGTAAGTATATGATGGGAATGTGTTTATATTATGATATTAAAAACACACTATTTGTCCGTCATCTCAATACAACAACATTTAGAATGTCTTTCAAACAGTTGAACTATTTGTTATCTTAATAATAAAAAAGCCTTCTATGTGAAAATTATAAAATTACAGAATATTATGTTCTTATTCTTGCATGTAAGCGATGTAACAATAAGTTGTAATGATTCATTTCAGAACCAGTGTGTTCTGTTTCCGGTGCCTCATAGTTAAACATGCACAAAGAAGGTAATTGTTATTCATTTATGGTATTCTTACATGTAACCAATTGTAAATCAGTGGAATTGAATTTGACGTTGAATGTCTGCATTGTAGAATATTTACAGACAATATGTTATGTTTCACATTACTCTCTGTTACAGTTAGATGTAGTACATGGGGTCAACTGACTTAAGAGAGTCGACTGTACAACATTTTCATAACCAAGATTGAGTCTTGAACAATACGATCGATCCATAGTGTGTTGTGTTAGGATGTAACTTGGTTACAGGATGAGAACGGAAATACCTTGAGGAACAGAATGAATAAATTGGGTCAGTTAAAGTTGATAATAACAGCTCAACCAGACTGTCAGTCTTGAAAGTTTTATTAAAGGGAGCTAACTCTTTACTATCTGTCGTACTGTACCTGATTAATTGATTGATTAACATAGCTTCTGTGGAGTTATCATATATGCTTCTTTCTTTTCAGTGATAGAATGACGGCTGCCAAACATGAACAAGGTATTAGGATTTATGTCATTTTAGTTTGCATATGTTTAAACACTTTTGACTTTCTTATGTCTACTTCTGAAATAAATATTAAATTGAAGTTATGTGTCGGTACCTGGGGAAAATATTTAACATTTTACATAATATAATAATCTATTAGTGAAGTGAAACTGATGTAAAACTGTTCGTTTATATTGTTTTATTGTTATTTCCAATCAAAATCTTAACGTGTTTTAAAGATGGTGTTTTCATAAATTGTATCAGTGTACTCATATACACATGCAGCAATGTAAGCATTGCATTTTTTCTTCTTTGATATAGACAAATGTATATGATGTATAGATAAAAAAGTTGTTACTTTTTCATCGAGGTTTGAGAGGAAAGGGAATGAGGAATTTTGTCCTTGGAACAAGCATGTATTTCTATTTAGATTCGTATATCTTTGATACATTATGATACGTTATGAGTGAAATTTAGCTTAAGCCTAAGGAAAATATAGAGCTAATCATCTTTGAGAGACATTATGAGAGTTTGTATGATGAACGAGATACAGGAAATTGAATGGAGTTTGTCGGTTTGTCTCATTTAGTGTTATGGGTAAAGTTGATATTTCATGATTGTCAAAGGGAACACATAAACCTGGTATTTGACATACATTATAATGTCAACATTGATATGTTATTTAACGTATTTAATTTACTGATACAAGGTTTAACAAAACGATGGTGATATGGCATATATATGCTTTAGGTTAATTTTTTTATTATTGCCATTGAATATGTTAAATGTTTTCATTAAAATGTAGCATAAATTAGGATGTACGTGACAGGTAAATATTGCCCTTTGCTATGTCAATGAAGTAGGTTTTTGTTCAGCTCAACTTTTCTGCCTCACAGTATAATATTTTCTCATATTTTCTCATATATATACATATATTGGTGCTGGTAATTAAATAGGGTAAATTCAAATTAGATTTTGGAAAATATCTTAACTTGGACTGGGTTTTCTGTTGTGTTTCAGTTTATCTGTAAGCCACTGTAAGCCTTATAAATGTCAATAATGTAAGAAAAGAAATAAAGAATTGAACACAAAAAGATCTAGGTCTTTATACTGATTTTAAACCAGATGTATTGATTCATAAAGAAATAGTAACATCACACATGGTGTTGAGGATCAAAGGAGAAGTCTTCAAGACTTAAGTATTGATTCACGAATTATGTTCCCCCATTCCCTTCCTACAGAGGCTACTCTACTCAGTTTCTCTTTCAATCTTAATGGTGTGGCATGTAAACCATTCAGCATTATACGATAGTTATTTATTTCCTCTATTTTCCCTTCACAGTCACAATTTTGTTTACATCCAGGTCACACTTATTGTATCGTTGTTCGAAATATTAGTAACAGATTTATTTCTGTTGAATATAAATTATGTTGTCATTCGACAAATCATGGCAATATCAATGATACACATAATGAAAACAATTATCTTCCAGCTCAAACCGAGGGTGAGGATGAACGTTTCCTGAATGAACAACCTCAAGCTCCACACAGCAATGGTGTCAAGTCTTCCTTGAGAATTCCAGCTGATTAAGGACACATTTTTTAAAAACCAATGGTTTCAGGCATGCAAGTTAAACAAAACAAAGTGAGTAAGACCCTGAGATATTATAGACTCACACTTCTGTTTTGATTAACTAACTGCTTTGATTTCATCAAATGTTGCTCCAGTTAAACAACTGACATCACGAGTTCATAGCAGATGGTATGTTATTAGTTTGATAACAGTATTGGCAAACATTTTAAAAAATGTTTCATTTTCATTTCCCTTTAATTAAGTGATGTACATCAATGATGAAATCTAATCATGTCTTGTTTTGTCTATAGTCGAGTACCGAATTGAGAACTTTTAAAAATGCTTTACGCAATCTGTCAGACAATAACTTTTTTGTCATATCCTCATTTTCCTTAAATAAATACATGTAAAGATGTCACTTGAGAGAATCTGTGTGCTCATCAGTCAGACAAGGTTAGGTAAATGGTAAATACTTTGTCCTTCAATCAGGATGATATGTTTAAGATGCATGTTTAAATCAACAATAATCAATTTAACTAGTGATACGATTTTTCCCGTAGGGTGACTTCCCTTTGACTACGTATTGCAATGGAGAGAATGACGCTTTATGTGAATGAAAAGGACAACAACAATAACCAGTGTCAAACGTAACTGTTGTACTTATATGTACATATATTCACCCACATACCAAGTTTAGCGTAAATTGTTTGTGCAACAGAGATGAATTTGTTTTCCATTGTGCGAACCAAAAACTGATCGTTCATCTCTGTTGCCCAACATATGTACTTCAAACTAGGCCTGTGATTCACTTTACAGAAAACAATAACTAGTGACACAAGTAACTGTTGTACTTCTTCATGACTGTGAAAAGTTCATGGCATTCAGCAACATTTGAAATAGGGATTGAAAAGATCTATGGATTCAAATCTCCTGTTGTTTCGTTATTTTCTTTTAATTCATCAGGCCTGAAAGGCCAGATGGGCTTATGGAATGGCATGGCGCCCGGCGTCCGTTAGTCCGTCTGTGCGTCCTTCCGTAAACAGTTCGCTTTCACCATTGAATCTAGAGGGCTGTCATTTTAATGTTGATGATAAATTTAATATTTGGTGACCCAGTGACCTCAAATATGAGTCACAGGGGTCAAAGACCTTAAAATCTATTTCCACCTCCAAAAAACTTTTTGTCATATAAATCATAGTTTACATAAGTTATCATTAATATTTTATTATTATTTAAAATATGATGAGCTACAGAGCCAATGGCTCTTTTTTTAAGAATGCTTAATGCAATTATTACTATGTACTATTGTTTCGCCACTTGAAAAATGAAACATAAATCTAGCATTGTTGCGTTCTATAGATGCTATATGTTTGTATTCCATTTAATTTGTATATAGTTTCCTTATTCTGTGCATTGTGTCTGTCTGGTCTTTTGACATCTCTGTATATTCATATAAATATTATATGTGCATATATTCTTAGTAATATGAGTTTATAGTTTTTACATACTTACAAAATGTATACTTACATGTATTTTAGGCTATGGTTATATACCACTTAACATATATGAACATTCCTGGTTTTTTAACCGTATGTAAAGTCTCTCATAATCCTTTCGATGTGGTTCATCGTTTTATTATCTGTAATTATGTTATTTAATTGATTGAGAGGACACTTTAATAAAAACATATGTCTGTCTGTCTGTCTGTATGTATGTCTGTTAGATCCTGCCACAGGACCGGAAACAGTTACAATGGTTTTCTGAAAATACGCTTTGTATAGTGATCCAAATTTCCATTTCCGCTCCTGTGACAGGATCCGACGTGTCATATATTATTTATATGTTAAACAGATAGGTAGTTATACTTGTATATATTTAGGATGATATCATTTGCGGTTTTGTTGGATTAAGAGGAGATTCTTTTTTCAAAAGGCTTTAACCCTCTCTGCTAGCTAATTAATCATGGCCAAGTCCAAACAAAAGATGTGGGTCAAATGAGGTGTAAGGTGTTTTATATTTTAACATTTTGATATTTCATTCTTTTTATTTGTACATTTGTGTATCATATATGCTGTTCGACCGGATGCTGTTTTTAAACATGTCTGTTGTTAATGTCTTATTAATAAAGAAAGTGTTGTCCTACTTCGTCTTCTTCTTTTTCTTCTCTGTTAGCGTATGACTATTGGGGAGACACCGTTTTGGATCTAATGTTTTGACACCTGATGAAAAGCTGACCAAAACACCTTGTCAGCGATCCAATACTGTGGTACGCATTATGATGCTGACGATGAAGCAATTGTTGCTGTGCAGTGTTTTGTAAAGGTCAATACAGAGAAAGCTGCAAAACTGGATTGTAAACAACTGCAACATTATCTTATATACAGTAGCTTTCCGAAAGTTTGTTCGTCAATGTGTTTAACTTATTGCATGTAGTTTCGGATATCTTTGAGACATCGTATTACAGTAAAAATGACACCGATGAGTTTGTTTTTCAATTGAGGAGTGACGATGGTATTAACCATACCATATTCTAATTTCACACCTCACAATTGACCGTAACATTTTTGGCAGTAACCAGGGATCAACATTGCGAAAGTTCCAATTTGTTTTATCTGTAAACCTCCCAAAAGCGATTAACAGCATCAAACATTCGCCATGTTTTCGTTTTTTTACCCATTCAATCGCCTTTTCCTGAGAAATTAGTCAATAACCTGATATGGAACATTTTATTCCAGATTTAAGGAAATTGGAATTTCGAAGATGCGACCCCTTCTGTCTATTTCATCCTACGAAAATGTGAACTTGTACGGCTGACCAGACAATATCATTGTTAGTTTGAGGGTTACTGTGCGCATCGGCGCGTTATGATCATTTGTCAGTGCATAGGGGGTGATATAATTGACGTCCAAACCATATCCAAATTACAAGATAACAGCACTGTAGATGCACAAGTAGGTGAACAAACTTTTGGGATGCAGCAGTGAAAACAAATGTATATGAACATGAACAAAAGTGTTATATCCCAAATATAACCATGTTTTATATGAACATGGATTAATACAGACACAAACTTTAATAAACATATAAAACACAAACACGCAAATCATATAATTATTTATATTTATATAACACACAGATCATTAAGGAAATTGGATATTTGGAACATTAACAAGATGATAGAGGATAAATGAACTTTAAAACGTTCACTTTCTCCAGCATTAAATCCACTGTAATCTGTAAACAAAACAAAACAAAACAAAAAAAACATCAAATTCCCTACCAGCAACGACAAGCGGAGCTATTTATATAAGGATCAAACAAAGGTCAAACAAATTCAAATCAAATTGAAATTTACAGTGGAAAGTGAGATGTTGAACGAAGCGTTCTTAAAAGAACAAAAAACTGACCTCTTGTGAAACGATATATCATTGTACTTCTTTGACAGTAGTTTTAGATATATCATTATGCATGACGTCCCATAAATGGGACACTAATTCAATGGTCTGGTTCTCCGTTGCTATATTACATACATATTTGCTGTAAGCTGTTTTTTAAAGGGAAGATGTTGTATTTATATGTCAACCAAGTTAAATAGTTGTAGATTTAAATATGGTTAAATCTGACAACATGAAATAGAGGAGATACTAATTTAGCAAATTGAGGTACTACTGAATAATTGAACTCAATTGATTGTTTTTAAGGTTGTTCAATGTTAAATAGTTTAAGTAAAAATACGAATTTCTGTCCACTATATTTGTTTCCATGCTCAAAGTTTTGTCAAATTAGCGTCCCACATATGGGACGACATGCACAAGAGGGTACAGGTTTTTTGGTGATTCACAGAAATTATTTTTGTGGCAAATTATAATTTCTTGTCTTGATATTTTTTGGAAAGGATGAGTGGAAGGGTAATAAACAAATTAAAAATTTATAAGTGACTGACTAACCCTCTGCTGACATATATCTATATTGACATATCGGATTGTTCTGGTGCCACATTTTATTTTGAAGATGAGGACTGTTTTAAGCAGGAAATTAGTAAATCAGAGCATTGCATGTGCTAACAGTATCTCATGAAGAAACAAAAGTGGTGGTCACTATTCCTTTTCCCGCTCTCTGCAGAAATGTTAAATGTTTGAATACGATATATACTACGTTTTTCACGCAAAAATCGATTGATTGCTCTGCTGTAGTACACATGTAATCTGAAATTCAGAAATGGTTTGCATTTCAGAAAGAGGAAGCCCCAAGATGTTGTCCAACCAAAATGTATTATCTATCTAACAATTTGTTTTTTTCATGTGCATATAAAAAAACCTTTACCCTCTTGTGCATGACGTCCCATAGATGGGACGCTGATTCTATCATCAAAATAACACGAACAAAATTATTTGAGGTAAAAATAACCATTGATTCACTTCATTGCAAGTTATGAACTATAAATTCTCACAATTAAATGAAAATCTGAGAGGTAATGCATAAATGGGTTAATTGCATACCAGTCCTTTGTAAAACCCGAATATGCGTGTAATGACATCATAAGAAGTGACGTGCATCAATGGAAGTGTTACATTATCAGAACGATTTACCTTGACTCGATGAAACTTATAAATAATAATAATGATAGAAGTGCTATAATACCTCAAGACACCTTTGACACTCTTTGAACTCAGTCTTTGTTTCGGGAGAACCTACACTGAATATTACCCCGCTGGCAGAGCCTTGTACAGTATAATACCTTTCAAGCAGGGCATTATGCAGTCTAATGCTACGGTCACACTTACACGATGTCATAGACGTGCTTATTACGAGGTGCGGATTATCGTAGTAAAAGGTGTTTTATACTGTTTACAAGAACAAGATACGATGTACCGCGAGTGTATCACTAACAAATTACGTTCACATCAAGTGAGACCTACGTTATTACTCAGATTTGCGTGCGTGTTTGTCAGGAAAGGGGCGTGTTCACAACGCGTGATGTAAGAGCTGCTACGTGCTTAAAACGTTGATATTACGATGTATCCGTGTTTTATACGACATACATGTAATATCTCCTTATCAATTTTGGTTTCACACACGTTACACTACTGTGCAGAATTAAGTACACCGGTTTCGCGAAATGTGCGCAAGATGTTCGCGAAATATTCGCGAAATGTGCGTTAACAAGGTGTACTTAACTATGCACAGTAGTTTACTTCTCTTGGCTAAATGATACAAAACCAGTACAGGTCCATCATGGATGTCGACTTTCATCTCTAGTTAACCTAGTAACAGTTCGCCATCAAGCATTTCCGAAGGAAACAAAAGCAAAAACCACTAAGAAAAGCAATTATGAAACTTCTATGCGGACCAACGCTAAATTTAAATTTCTTTCTATTCATAACAGTTTGTTGCAGACAAAAACAATCTTTTTCAAAACTGTAAAAGTTGTCATGTCAGTAAAATTAATACGTTGTAAGCTTGTCCCTCAGGTCCAATGTACGCATTTTCGCTGCAGTGTATGCCCTCGCCTTCGGCTCGGGCTATACAGCTGCAATGATGATAACACAACAGGGGCTTGTATTGCTGAAAACAAACAGTTCCTAGGTTCAATACTACGATGCGATATTCCTATACTTATAAATAGAGAAAGGGATGCAACGCCAATTTTACCCCGTCCAATCAAGTCCACATTTCAAAATGTTAACACACTTTGTACACCTAAAAAATTTCAGGAACATATCACAGGGGCTTGTATTGCTGAAAACAAACAGTTCCTAGATTCAATACTACGATGTGATATACCTATACTTATAAATAAAGAAAGGGATGCAACGCCAATTATACCCCCTGTCCAATCAAGTCAAAAGTTCAAAATGTACACCTAAAACACATTGTAGAATTAAAGCACAGTGATTACTCGTTCGATTAAAACAAACATCAACACAATCGGTCTATATTTTCTAAAGTTATGACACTTCAACACGATTTTTTGCTCGTCAAACTCGAGTGGGCCAAAATGGTTTAACTCAGCAATACATCGAAAAAAATCCAGGGAAAAGTCGATATTTCATTCCTAGCAAAAGCAATCAATCCCGAAAAGAGTTTTCTACTATCACTTGACATCCCTGATACATTTGTCATACTTGAATAGTTCGGTTATCTTACCGTAAAAACTTTATTGCAACTTTATAGTAAACACAGGCAAATAAGGCAAATGTAGGTCATTGCCTCCAAGGTTCCGGATCAGTTCGTACCAAACCGGTTCCACTCAAAACGGGGATAACCGACCCTGGGACGAACCGGTTTCGGTACGAACTGATCCGGATCCTCCGGATGGCGCAGGTCACTCGGAAAAAAAAGTAACCAAAGATTTTCGGAAACGTTCGAACTCCAACTTGGTGTCAAACAGGGATGTATTCTTAGCCCATTTCTTTTTTTCATTCATGATAAATGAACTTGCTACCCACAAGGAAACTAAATGCTCAAACGACATCCAACTCAATCCCGAAATTGTCCAATGTGGCCTCCAAAATCAATTAAATGAACTTGAACAATACTGTGATACATGGAAATTAACAGTTAACGGGGAGATAAAAAAAATCGTAGTCTTTGAATAAGGGGGTAAAATCTCTAAAATAGAGAAATGGACATTTAAGGATATACGCCTATAATGTGTTAGCTGTTATTAATAAGAATTTTGGATTTTTGTTCACCAATGGGCTTTCCTGGACCATGCATGTTAAATGTTCTGCGCTTCAGGCGCATAAATCACTAATCCGTATACTGAAAACAATCAATACACTATATGAATTATAAAACCTTCTTCAAAATATTTGATGCACAAATAAATCCAATTTTGACTTATGGAGCAGAAATGTGGGGATTAACTGATTTTCACCAAATAGAAAGAATACACTTCGTCTGTTCCCATGTGATTCAACTGAGCTTTTAGTTCTGCTTTTCAGATAACATATTCTTATATATGCACTCATTTGTCTCAACCATCAATGCACGGGTTAATAATATTTTACATTATTTACAAAGTGGTAAATGTAGACTTCGTGATTTTTTAAAACAACCAATACATTGCTATCAGACCTTGATCTCTTATGGATTTTATGGCACTATTAAATTTCTTATTCCTATGAAATTATATTCCTAGGTAAGTTTAACTATCCGATTTTTTAAAATAAGGTCCCAACTAAATATTGTCGATAATTCACCCTTGCAGTTCTGGATCAAAACACAACTACTTTAGTCTTTCCAATATTCTCTTTCAACCTCAACATTGCACAATATTTTCTAAATCCATTTATGCTGTAACTCATCCTGCGTACTCCTTTACAACTATTAAAACAAGCAGAAGCATTTCCGTCTAATGAAACACAGGACTTAATCTCACCATACCGATACATATTACAAATAACTTTTAAGATCTTCCCTGAAATCACATCATTGATAAGTCTGCCAAAGTTCCACCTGCCATATATTATCAAAGGTTTTTTGCAAATCTTTAAAGGCACTATATAATTTTTCCAAAAAGAGATATTTATGAAGAAACTGTTTTCTTAATAAAACACATGCTTACTCTGTTAACTTCTCAATTAAACAAGTTTGTTTTGATAAGCACCCCCTTCGCGGGTTGTCTTTTGACAAGTTAATACCCCTTTTCAAGCTATTATTATACTTAACGGCACTTTGCCCAAAACTGAAATTATAATTGGCGGGACATTTGAAATTTATATTTTATTCTTCCCGGGTCGACACCGAATGCACAATATGAAGAATTTCACACACCGTTCATTCAGTCATTAACTACGAGACTAAAATATATCTATCTTCAAACATAGAGTGAAAACATTTCGTTATCAAGCAAATGTTTGTATTATTCAATGTTCAAAAATGATCTAATGGATTAATTATATTCATCATGTGTTAACATAAAGAAATTTAGACGTTCATTAGCACGATTTAGATGTTCGTCTCACGACCTATCATTTCCTTCTCATTTGCCCGTCGTATTATACATTACGATGTAGATATATTTAAAGATATTACTATGTCCATCCAAATACAATTAAATAATCAACTCTTGTCAGCATTAGAAGTCAAACTACATGTATATTACAAAATCTTGCCATGTTCATCCATTATGCAATGCTGTGTAGAAACAACGTATTATCGATGTAACCCGTATTTATGTGTGCATTTATCCATCATGTATGTGCTTTAGACATGTGGCCTTTTCTGTATGAAATAAAGATTGATAACATATCAAACATGCAAAAAAGACATTGTTTGTACAGAACACTTGAATATCGTGGTAAACACTTAATAGTGTCTTGTTAAAGACGCCTTATGCTCGGAATCAACTCTTTTAGTGAACGTAACACATTCGCAACTAGCACTTCCTATTCGTACAGTTGACGGGAGCATCGTAATACCAATTTACTCACGATAATGCTACGATAATCAAGAGTAAAGTACGATGTAACACTTATGCACCACGTGCATAGTGCGTGTATTTCACGATGTTTCCCGATGATCGCGAAAGTTTTGAGCATGTTCAAAACATTTTATCCAATCGTAGCTCAATACGACCTTCGCCGAAAAGCCACGTGCACATCAAGTTCGTTGTAAGTGTGAATGGCGTGTGTATCCAGAACATATATGTGCATATCAAGATGAAGTTGCACGTGATACATCGTGGATGACATCGTGTAAGTGTGACCGTAGCATAAGGCCTTCGTATAGGGTTCCTTGCAACCAATGACTTGTTAGTCCCATTGAGTAAGATAATTTATCTTCAAAATTGCCAAGTTTAACATTTTCAAAGGAACAATGTCGCCAAGCCCCTCTACTACTTTCGGGCGAGTTATCTCTTGCTGTTCTAATTGATTGCCTTGCAGCCCTCCTTTATCAATGGTATTCTTACTACGGTGAATAATCAACATAAGTACAAAATGTATGTAAATAATAGTACGTTTTTGTTTATCCGAGTAAATTCATTTCCGACCAGTTTAACAACATAGTGTTCATCAGGGAAACTTATACATTGTGTTGCTAATGATGTAGCGTCAAAAAGGGACGTAATTCATGACGTCATATACATACAACAATAAAAATGATTTCATATTAAGTACAGTTTAAGTTAATCTTTAGTATATTATTTTTTAAGAATATCTAAAACGTAAACTATGAACGTAATACTTTTATATATATTAATAATTATATTTATAATTAGCTTAGCATAGTATCTACTAACAATAGCCACTTCACTCAATACCCGAGTTATCTCCCTTCCATCGTTCCTCTCTCTTACAGCCCGGCTATCCATCTATTATCTTGAAGTGTTTTATATGATTCAAGTTTCAGCTTTATAACTCAGTCAGTATGATACAGTCTGTTGATCATAGTTGATGATATACTTTGGAAGATATTTTTTTAGTGGTGTGCTTTGAAGTTCTGAGGGTTCATATTCGTATTACAGATTACTAGGTGACTGTGTGGCCATACATTGACTTATATATATTGTAACGCAGCGGGTTCAAAATATAGTCTGCAATAAACTGTGTCAAGCTTCACACCCCAGTAGCTGGTCTTCTCTTTTAAAGAAGAAATCCTCTACACACTACTACACATTGAATTGAATTGTTTATTTCCATAGAGTACATCTAGGCCTTTGACCTATGGTACAACATTATTTGTCCACATAATTGCGAATATTGTAATACGTTTTACTATTTCTATGTTATCACTGGATAGCAAGAGGTTGAACTGATCAATTGTGGGGTTTACAACATACTTATGAGGTATAAACTGTTTTCTTATATGACTACATAGTATAACTTTTCCTACTACATATGTCTCCAATTGATTGTCTCCCGCTCGGGTTGTCGGGTTGTAAGTACACGAGGCAGCACTGGTATCAAGAAAAACTTGGTTTCACAGATTAAAACTGAAATTTCAGTTTTCTGAGAGAAGGCCTGACATACACAATTGACATGATAATGCATTGAACATGTCTCTAATTGTTTGTCAGTATTCTCCCTCGCCTACCTGCTCTGGTAATAAGGCGTCAAACTACCAAAATCAATTTAACGAACAGGTTGAATCAGAATTCAACAACGTGTGTAGAGAAAAGCATGTCCGTTACACAACTCTAAATCCAGTTTCACGACGATGACAAGGTCACAATACAAAAAAGCATAAACAAATCAAAATAGTTTCATTCATGTCTTACTTAAAGAACGACAATTTTCACAATGAGTATTACTTGCTCTTCACCAGCATGTAAAAGTAATAATAATAATACTAATAATAATGATAATTGTAACGTAATATCCAACGCAATGCTGTTCATTGGCGGTACATTATTACCCTGAAGGAATTGTACTTTCGGTGCTGCTACCACTAAGCGTAGATATAGCGGATTATATATATATATAGATATATATATATATATATATATATATATATATATATATATATATATACACACATATATATATATATATATATATATATATATATATATATACACACACATATATATATATATATATATATATATATATATATATATATATATATATATATATATATATATATATATACATGTAACTCTATGTTGTAGTCACACGTGTATTGAAATATTGTGGCGCATCCTCTGTTAACTTACACCTGTTGATGGAACATATATGAATATGTAGATACATGCAATTCGATTAAATAACGCTAAGTTTAACCTACATTGTGCTTTGGTCGTTCCCTTTGTTTAACCAATTTATTGTCATGCATTTTCCGGATCATGCCTGATTCTCCCAAATATTGGCGGATCCTGAAGAATCCAGGAGAATTCGGAAGGATCCGGCAAGAGAATTCCAGCACTTTTTCTGGTAATGGTAGTTTTGGCATGTAAATTAGACAGTCTCACTTCCATTCATTCCCAACGGAGGTTACAGAACTATTATCTGGCAATGAAATCTACGTTATTCCATGTTTGAGCAGTTTAGAATCCAGCTAAGTTGTTTCAAACAGAGCATTCGATCTGTTATGTGACGTTAAGTAGGACTATAATTCATTCTCCAGCGTGTTGAGAGAACCAAGAAATGTGGCCCGAAACACACACATGTGACAAGTATCAACACCGATGTGACATTTTATCACCGACTGCGATAGTTGTGCTGTGGTTTTAAGTAATATATAGAGGACGAGTAGCAGTACATTATCGGAGATAGATGTTCGGTTTTGAGAGGCGCCAGCCGAGAATGAATATAAATGAATGAAAATTAATATATTTCAAATGATTTGTCAACAAATTTGGGAAATCTCTCGAACAAAACAAGCAACATTTTGACATAGTGCACCAGACCTTGAACTAATAGAATCAAAGTTTTTCGTCTGCTCAATAGACAGGTACTGACCACGGAACTTTGATGTATGGCGAATGTCATTATTGCTATGACAACGTCGATTTGACTTGCAACGTTACAGCTTTACAATAATTTCTATTTTCTCAAGACTTGTCGCTGATTGGACAACTGTCAGACGGTCCACAATTGCGTGTTAGAATCAAACCATACCCTACAGTTAATGAACAAGCGTCGATACAGGTTTTTCATGAACACAGAAACAGCTGTCAGCAACGTTTATGTACAGAGAGAGAGAGAGACATTGTTTTTTTATTTCCTCCAATGTGGACACTCAACATGCCTTACATGCATATAGCAGCTCTATGAAACAGTTATTTTGAGGTATAGTTAACAAAATATTGACACATTGATAAGCCATCTACTAGTAATATGTAAGATAATAGAGCAGATTAATAATTAAGTGTAATATTGTAACAGGTGGCGTGTTATTTTGAAAATATATAGCGAGAAGTTTAGAACAATGGTTTCCCAAGATTCGTGATCAATATATCGATTAGTGTCAGTTATGCCCCCTAGAAGACAAGCTAAACTATTTATAGTCAGGATGTAGATGCTTATTGCCAGGGAATATCATAGGTTTATTTGTTGTGAACATGTTGGTATAAATACATATATGCATTTCAGGATGTTCTCATAATCCATGAAATGTTCCTCGGAATTATGTACAGATGTATTCGCAATTCGTCGCCATTCATGTTGCGAGGGGAATACGCCTTTTGTAATATATTTTATAACATGTACATTTAGATTACATTTTGAGAATACTGAAAGAAGATTAGTGCAGATTGAAGGGGATGTTGTGGAGGTTGAAATTGCTGCGCAAAATATATTTTTGACAAAGCTTTTACAGGAAAGTTTGCATAGGGTCCAAGCAATATGAGTTCACATTTATCAGTATATCTAACAAGAGTCCACAATCCCAAATTTACAATAGCAGAGTCTGTTGATGATATGTTATCAAGCCCCTGTACAATACGAGCAAACCATTCAAGTAGAGCTGCTTGTTGATCCTTAATATAAGGTAATATTTCACAACCATAGGGACTTGTTGTAAGTATCATTCTCAACCAAATATTATCCATGTAAATGGGTGGAGTTGAGAATGGTTGAGAAGTCCGACAGATCAAAGAGCATTTACGTTTTGTCTTGCTTTCTGACAATACTTATCAATTCGTGCTTTTGTTGATAATTTATCATCATATACTGTTGATTCATATTGAGAGATAAGCCTATCGCCCAGGCGATATTGTGTTTCAGATGCAGTGTTTATATTTTTATTGAAAATACTTTTTGAATTATTTGATGGATTGTAATCCAAACAATTATATATTTTCTTGGTATATATTTCAAAATAACAAATGACACTTGTATTAACCATGTGTCTATTTTCGATATGCTTCATGTGGTATTTTCGTTTCTGTTTTCAGTATGGGAAAAAGTTTAACCCTCATCTACCAGAGGAGATAATAATAGCGTGAGAGAACGATTCCCTAGCAAATATACTGGACGCTATGGCAACCAGCACATGTCATGTCAACTGTAAATATTGTGCACTTCATATAAAAACAACAGAATGCTACATTTTATAATTTAGCTTCACTACAATGAAAATATCTCAAATAATATTATTTTTCTTTTCACTTATTGCATCGAAGCTCCAGAAACCAAAGTCATGTTGCCAGTGTAAAGTAAAAGGTGGAAAAAAGCAAAAGCCAGCAAGGAACCAAGAGGCAACCCCTACTAGCCGAAATAACCTTTAAAAAATCATTAGACATATTAGTAATCTTAAAGGTGCTTCATTTGTCTATCATGTATTATTAACATAATAATGTTCATAAACTTTCCAATATAATAATTTAACCACTATATGATTTCGTCTAAAAAAGCTATTTTTACCCATGTTGGGGACATCGTCATTATAAAGTAAAAAACGTTATGTTATAACGTTAAAATGGGTAATTATGGCCACATCAAGAAGGTCAAAATTAGATATAATGTTAAATATGTTAATTGTGAACCGTGAGGATTGAAAGCACACGTTCCCACATGGTAACACTAGATGGTAAAAGGTTAATTTGCACCAAATTTGTTGTAGGTTTGCTATAAATATGAGTAACAACCGAAACTGAAGACCTTCAAATGAGGATTTGTTAATGAAAAATAATGTTACATTATTTGCTCATAATTCTGTAGTATAACAGTGACACACATGCATGTAACCTCAGACTTTGATAATATAACAAAATATACATAAGCAGATGCATGTAGTTTAGTTACAACCGTGTGTTTCACATACATTTACAGCTTTATCAAGTATTATTAA
Organism: Gibbula magus; assembly: GCA_936450465.1. Classification (NCBI taxonomy): domain Eukaryota; kingdom Metazoa; phylum Mollusca; class Gastropoda; order Trochida; family Trochidae; genus Gibbula; species Gibbula magus. Next base: position 2,699,779 of record OW388302.1, read on the forward strand.
TTACATCAACTGTGAAGCATCGTAGCATTCTGAAAATGAAACCGATAATGTTGTGTTTTCACTTTCATAGATTAAGTACGTGATTACATAATATATTTAGATATCTCACACTTTCGTTAGCTGGTTGAATGGATCATTGAATTGATATGTTTGTGATATCTCTGTAAAATATTTAATACGTGATCAACATTACCAATCCACAATTCTATTTTGGTGTGTTTCAGATAAGTTTCCAAAATTACGTTTGACTAACTGAAGAACGTCAATGGGATTGTAGTGTCCGATTTTCGATCATCAATTCTAGTTTCACAGTTATATCGTCCCTATTCGACAACTCAAATATTGAAACGGCAATTTGTGGCACCAGTCGGTATTTCTCGATAAGATAACAACATTTATAACCTTTGACATATGTTACAGTCAGGGACATGTCGGCTTTCCGTCTCGTTACAATGGGACGGTATGCCGTCTAAAAATTATTGTCTTATAAAGATGGCATGCCGGCTATAAAACGTATTAGACGGTATTCCGTCTTTATGATTCAGGGAGAGTTCATTGTGTCAAATGTTAAAAAATTAAGACGGCATGCCATCTTCATATTTCACATATCTCATATTTAAAACAGCATGGCTGTATTGAGCTTACTTGGGAGTTACCGACTGAGACCGAGGTGTTCCAGTTAGAGCCCTCGCGCCGAGGTGTTCATGTTTCACGTGCTCGATGGTTCGTCTAACTTGAACCCAATCTCAACACTAATCAAACCACAAACAGAATTGACAACATTTTAGTTTTATTTTAAATTATCCTTTGTTTGACATATTAGGGTAAAAGAGACGTGTCCTTGTCAGAAAAAAGTGTCTATATAAGGCAGCTCACAGAAAGCATGAACTAATCTAGCCATTTAACGGCCCCAAAACTTAAGTTTCGGGCCGTTAAGTGGCTAGAAATAATCGTGATGCACGTGGAAATGTAAAAGTTGGTACTGTCAATGTCAATATCGTCAGCTTACATAAAATAAATAAACACATTAATACATATTGCGTTTATTAAAATGTGCACTTCCATTTAAAGTTACTGCAGCGCGTTTATTTGCATAACTGTTTTGTTCCAGTGTGTCATTTTTAAAAACAATATTTGTTTATACAATATATTACGTTTAGAGGGTAAAACATCTCATTACCCGACCTAATAAGCAGTATCAGTAGACAAATGTTTATCCATATTGGCTTAAAATGGTGCGATCTGTATCAGCGTGAGTCTTAGTTTGCTTGGTTTCATGCAATTTGGAGAGGTTGACAGCAAGATGGTTGGCCATTCCATCATGCCATATTTTAACTCCACTCTGAGTGTTAAAGAGCCATTGAGTATGCTAGTGTTTTAACTACAACATTATATTCATGTGTATCAATCGCTAGGGAAATCTACAAAACTATGACACATAATTTTCATATCACGACAATCCGATGAAATTTGGTTTTAAAGAGAAGTAAGCCTTAGATTAACGCGCGTCAATAGAATCTAACGTCATATTAACAGCTCTTCCTTTTCTGTATAAACACAGTACCACTCAGCAACATTTCCTAGGCGTGTTGGCTTATAAATTTTACAAGTCGCCACAATGTCAACCCATATGAAGCTCGTTTTTCTCAAGTGTTTGAAACTGAATCTGACAATTGTTATATTGTCATGTTTCAAAGATCCTGTTAAATATACACATTATTGCCATTTTACCTGTTAAATGTATTTTATTGTGAATATACCATCAAACTATGGCAGATATAGTATCTGTAAACACTACACAATTGAAATAAACGGTAAATAAATAAACGCCAAAAACGTATATTTATATTTGTTTTAAACACTCATAAACTGTCTCTTGTATTTGTTTGTTTAGTTTTATGTTTATTTAGGAGTAAACCACAATGTTTCGCGCTTGAAAATAAAAGACTTGATCTATATGTAAACTGGAAACGTGTCATACTTATGTTGGGTCGAAAAAGTAAATTTGCGAAAAACTTAGAGTATATATTTCAATACGAAATGTATATTAACATACACAATGGCTCTTATAGGTATAGCTTAATCAGTCAGAATGCTTTAACTACTTTCGAGCAGGCAATTTAGTGTGAACACCTTAAAATGACCGGGCCTGAAATCATTCGTTATAGAATTCTTTTATTGTTTCAGGGGTCTTATTTAGCCATTGGTTACACTGTTTGTGTTTCTTTTCGTCAGAGTAATGGATTTTTAGTTAGAACGGTGTTCTGTAGTTCCTCTAAAGTGATAGAAATAAGACTACTATGCAAACTTATAATCATTTTGATCAAATACATAGAAATGTCATTCTCATGTCATCTGGTTGTAGTGTTAGATCACTCGACCAGGTTGCAGGTTCGATCCAACAGTTCCTCGAACTTATTTGTGATCAGTGTGAAAGTGTCAATTCATCTGCCATCTTATACAAACGTTTGATGTAAAATGAGGAAGATTGTCACAGCATTAACATTTTACATCGAAATATGTAATATTTTTGTCTGTGGAAATCGAGTTATTACATAACAACAGTGATCTTTGAGTTTGACTTATGTTGTTTGAAAATAGCCTGCATCATTAACGTTTTTATAGTCCAGCCGTAAAGTAACAGTGTAAGAGATGTTTCTATATGTGTTGACACGATTAAATTCACCATTGATGATGCTGACACCTTTCTTTTATTTGTAATAAATACCTTCAGTGGTATCGATAATTAACATATATAGTTAAAGATATTAACACACTCTCATGGATGTTATGTTGTTTTACAACACTTGTGCCAGTAAAATTATGTTTCCCTTGCTCTTCTTCGGGACAAGATAATTTTACAGCCTTCGTGTTGTAAAAACACTAGGACATCCCCACTTGGATATGAATCTCTATTTATTCGATTGTGGAGAACTTGTTTCACCATACCATTAAACAAGGTTAAGATAATTTACAATTACTAAAACTGAAATACCATAAAGACTTATAGCTGTTTGCTGACATACTGTCCAAACATACCTTGCTCTATAACTGATCAGACCTTAGATAAAACAATATCTGAGGTTGGAACTTTTTTTCTTAATCGACCATTTAAAACCCCTATTTGCCAAGACGACTGTACACATATTTTGAGGCCAAACTAGATCTACAATTTATAATCCCCATCTACCAAGCTGTCGACGAAGAAGACGACACATGTTGATTTATTTTTACCTGGGGTCCTTGGTTGATATCACAGATTCCAATGGGAAAAAGTCTTAACACACGATAAGACAATAGTTTTAGACGGCATGCCATCTTTATAAGACAATATGTTTAAGACGGCATGCCATCTTTATAAGACAATATTTTATACGGAATACTGTATTTTAGTAAAGAGACGGAAAGCCGTCATTTATTCATAAAAAATATATTTATAATTTAAATTTCAAATAATGATGTCTCCCTTCTGACAATAAAGACGTCATGCCGTCCTAATTATTTAAAGATGTCATGCCGTCCAGAATTATATTTTTATTAGACGGCATGCCGTCTGATATCACAAAATATGCCAAAAATATTTACTAAAAGAAATTATTTTCTTAATAAAAGAAATGATTAACACGTTTTTGCATATCCTTATGCTGCAATATCTTATCTTTGAGTATGCACACTTTGAGTTAATTCCTAGGCACAGATATTGAGATATATCGATAAAATCACTACCACTCCTCACTCTGCTTTTCCATGTTTTTCGTCATTTTCTCTGGTCTGAAAGAGAGCATCCATCTTTTTGTAGTTCAGATCATCAGAGGGAAGGAGGCATTTATTGTTTCCAAAATATTATGACTTTGTCTGATCCTGTTTTCTCTATATGCTTGAATGAATGGTTAAACTATGTTATAGTGTTTTAGACGGCATGCCGTCTAAAATCAAGGACGGAAAGCCGACTTGTCCCCGACTGTGTAACATGAACAACGCATCGAATGTCCCTTTAACGAAATAGATACCTAATATACAGAGTACATCACAAGCTGTCAAAAAGCTTCGTTTTTTTTATTTTGAATGTAGGGTACCTAAACATACCATCACATTTTTCATCTTCAAGTGTAAACTAGAGGATTGTCAGATACTTATGAAAATACTGTAACATTTTAGCAAAAGGGTGTACCGATGAGCAAGTCATAATGAATTATAGATCAAGATGTTTATCTACCATCCGCTCTGTGTCTAGGTGTAAGTGACAAGTCTAGTTTTCCGTAATATGAATGATACTATCATGAAAATACCTCGATTTGGTTTTGTTTGTTGACACTGATGTCGCTATTGTATTGTATACAGGTGTGTTACAGCTATTAGTTTCTTTTTTTAAAAACCAAAAACAACTTTAGTCTTCAAATTTACAACATGTTAAGTCTCTGTGATTATGTCTTCCAGGTTGAGGAAGATGGTTAGTTTGTAAAATACTACAACTACTATTAGAAAGAGAAAATAGGAAAGTGAGTTGAAATATGAGTTAATTTTGAGAAAATGACTAATAAGCATGATGTAGGTTATACATATATATATATATATATATATATATATATATATATATATATATATATATATATATGTATATATATATATATATATATACATATATATATATATATATATATATATATATATATATATATATATATATATATATATATATATGTATAAATATAAACTTTAATAGCATATTAGACGATAACACAATGAACAGTTACCATGAGTAAGTTACCATTTGTTGTATTTTCCTTTTCAAGGTTGACCTCTCTTCTCCTGACTCTCTCATGAATAAGTGGATTGTCGTTCTTCATGTAATTTTATTTACCGAAACAAAATACTATTATATTATATTACTTTTATGGTTCTGAGTACATTGGACGTAATACGGAATCTATTAAATCATAAACATATTTTATGAATAAACATTATAGCTAGCAGTGCTGTTACCATTAAATCACTTTTGACACCTGTATTATTTGTACAATAATCATACGACCAATCTTGATAGAGATCGATTATTCAGGATTTAAAATGAGAGCAACGTTAATTACCTTCATATTTGATTTGAATGACAGCTTTTCCCTTGCAACGACATGAATCCCGACATATTCATCACATTCAAGTTTGTATGCATTAGCTGCAGAATTTCGATAAGAATAAGTTATATTTAGAGAATAGGTTTCTCATTGCATTGATACGAATCCCGACGTTTACTTAACAAACAAAACTGTATGTATTTGGTATAGAATTTGTTAAAGAAGAGTTAGTGATTACACGTAATATTTGAGCGCTATAATCTGGCTGGTAAGATTATTGCAATTGTTTGCCAAAGCACAAAAGAATTAACCTGCCTCTAGCTTTTATTACACTGCTAAAAAACCCTTTCATATTGATGAGATACAATACAAACAAAAACGTACGTCTTCACAAGCTTGTACACTCTTGTAGATGACATGCAGAACTGTTATAGGCTGATCAAAGTTTAGTTTACCTGACATCTGACACTGTACACACGGTTTTATTCTGTCATGTACATTGTGATGCATGTTACTCACATGTGGGAGAGGGCCGTCATGCACTAACAGTACAATTTCACAACAACGACCCTTGCTCGGTTGATATTTATCCGAATTGTAAATGAGATACCTTGACATGTGACACTACACACACGGTTTATCCTGTACGTAATGCATATCACTTGAATTTTGAATAATACTGTACCATATGCATAACACAACATTTACACTATAACGACAACAGACGTCCATCTTTTTACAAGGACATACAAGGAGAGATAGGTATCAAGAGAAAGAAAGAGAAAGACAGAAAGGGAGAGAAAAGGACAAAGGGAGAAGAGCTAAAGGTGGATATCAGTTATTTTTATTAATGAAACTTAAACTATAACGACAACAGACGTCCATCTTCTTACAGGGAGTTACAAAGAGAGATACGTATCAAGAGAAAGACAGAAGAGTAGAAACAAAGACAGAAGGGTAGAGAGAAAGACAGAAGAGTAGAGGGAAAGGCAGAAGGGTAGAGAGAAAGACAGAAGGGTAGAGAGAAGACAGAAGGGTAGAGAGAAGACAGAAGGGTAGAAAGAAAGACAGAAGGGTAGAGAGAATGACAGATGGGTAGAGAGAAAGACAGAAGGCTAGAGAGAAAGACAGGGAGAGAGAGAGAGGCTAAAGGTGGATATCAGTTATTTCATTGATTACATTAGTTAAAATTGATGAAATTGGTTAAATTCGTGTTTTTTAGTATCTCTTTAACAAATGTATAATAAACTTCAACATTAAGTGCAACTCTCAACAGCATTGTGGTTTGATAAAAAAATGTCGAATACCTATCTATCTATTCTATGTTTAAGGTTCTTTGATTTGAGACGTGATTGTTTTATTTTACAACTGTTAAACTTACTAGCTTGAAAGTATTTACACCTATACTTCCACTTCAGTTATGGGTTTATGTAAATACCTTTCCACCTTACAATACAGTTATGTTATCACACAGATCATAATGTTTTAGACCAAGTAGAGAATACATGTTTTGTGTTTGCATGAGGTGAATGTTTTTACAACAGATGAAATTGGTGTACAGAGGAGAAGGTAACAACCTAGTCCTGGCCCGAATCTAACAATCCTACAGTTTCAACAATAACAATTCAAAACATCACCCAAACACTCCCATTCCTTCTCCTTCTCATAAGCGAGCTTATTCATTCCAAATTTAAATTTTTTTTCCAACTCCCTCTTTTTAAACATTTTGGCACTTCTTTAACGGTTTTGCGGAAGCCAAGTGCGAGATCAGCTCTGCTGTAAGCGCTTGTAAAATCCCCAATACAAATACTGTAATAGAAAGAATTATGAACTGGACCTATTGAAAGCTTGTTTAACTGAGATCCATAAATTTTCTCTATTTTTCATCACTTCAAATTCTTGTAAGCCAAGTAAAGACGTCACCTTATTTATGTTCTTTCTGCATGTTCATGCCAAATAGTTCAAATGTATTTTTAATTTTTAAATTGTAATATTTTACTTTGATTTCTCATTCGATTCTCAAACTTATTATTTAATGTAATTTGAATTAAAATTATTTGTTTTAATATTCATTAAGTTTGTTATTATACATGATTTGGAAAACAACATCTTGTCATGAAAATATTATTTCAAAATTTAAAATTAATAGGGTTTGCATTGACATGAAAGACAATGCCAATTGTTTCAATGTGTTTCTAAATTAATATTCGACATTTCAAGACATCATTCGGTTGTCAACAATGTCAATAGCTATGCTTTTGACTTGTTACCAACATAATTAATCAGAAGTTATCACATATGAGTTACCACATCTATCACTTATACCATAACATGACTGTTGTAATCGCTTAATTTTAACTATTTAAATTGTGCCTACCAAATTCATTTGAAACGTCAAAAGCTTCAAAAGCAAAACCAATTCATGTTTTAATATCCCAATAACTTAAAATATCAAATTGATACACTTTGAAGACTGTCAATATGATATATTCGATAGCAAACGTGTGAATTGTTAAAAGAAGTAGAAACTGTTTTATTTCGCCGTTTTTAATTGAAAACCAATCATCTCGGTTATTTTAATGTGTCACTTGATCTTTACACACGTGTCAAACTGATGAGGATATTGTTCAAGATTAGTTTGTTTCCTTAACTTGAGAAGTAATGTAAACGTCCCGATTTCATATCATACCTACTCCAAGCATGAAGACGGAAATTGATTTCTAATTCGTTAAGCCTTAAGAAGAAATAATCCTCAAAACTAAATTAAAGGTCTGACACCAATTGAAACTAATTTCAATTTCCGGCAGTCCTTTTCTATAAAAAAATAATGCAGTGAAGAATATCTTATACAAATGTGGTTGTGTACTCATTGACAGTAAACAAAAAGCAAGATTAAGCTAAGATAATACGTGTACGCACATAATATGCATCATTATTTAACATGTAAAACTGTTGTATAATGATGATGATCAATTCTCTTATCTCTTAGAAAAAAAATCTCCTCTCTTTTTGATTTTATGGGGGCTGTTGATTGTCGGTAGACAAGAACATAACTACCAGATGGTATGTGACCAATACATGAGGGAAGTTGACATATGTCTGATAATTTTCCCATCGTCATTTTACATCATCTTCAGTTTTGCTCCATTCATTTCCTCAATATGCTCCGTCCCCCATAGTCACCTTCACACATTTGACTTCAGCAACCTTTGTCCGGATACCTCAATGCTCCTCTTCGTCCTTCTTTGTAACTTTTCTCTCATGTTTCTCTCGTTTTCAGCATGAATATTTCTGCTAGCATCCATGCCATTAGCAAGCTGGGGAAAACAATTGCACACTCTTGTGGAGGAAAATGAGTCATCGAGCATGTCTACTTAATGTTCTGAATTTCTTCTTCTCATCGGACTATGAACAATCATTTCATATCAGGTTTCAACGTGCTTGCCCTTGTTCGTACCATCATCACCAGCCTGAACATTCGTACCACCATCACCAGCCTGAACATTGGTACCATCATCACCAGGCTGAACATTCGTACCATCATCACCAGCCTGAACATTCGTACCATCATCACCAGCCTGAACATTCGTACCATCATCACCAGCCTGAACATAACCAACTGATTATTCTGCATCTACTTGGGGTTGTACGAGGGCGATGACTTTGGCTTCAACCTACTGTCCTTCTTTCATAAGAACACATTGAAAGTTATATTTTCTTATATGTTAAGCGATATAAAGCCTTTAGTGAAATTTATATTTTAAAACTTTTATGGCATGTGCCTCATTGAAGAAAACATTCTGGGGTTTTCAAATATTGCCCTTTGCGTATAGGCTCCTTAGCGAATGATCAATGGCTTGCCATAAACCTTACATAAAACATGCAGTAAACATGTAACGTATTGAGGTAAAATTACCTCAAAAAAGCTTTCAAGAATTTTGAAGTATATTTAACAAATGTTTTTAATGACTGTTTAACAAAACATGGTATTACAAACTATAAAAGGTTGAATAATTCCAGCGTTACAATGAATATAGTCGTTTTACACAAATGTGATGTGCCATTTTAAGAAATAAAAAATATCAGTGTGAGGCCAAATAAGTTTGTGAAAGTATTCATATCTTGTTTAATATAAATGGATAATTATTGCAATAGCATTATCATTGAATACATTTATCATTTTGGTATTCTATGATGTTTGGTTCGATATACTTATTGCTGTGAGTCATAATTTACATTTGAAAACGGCTTTAAACCGAACGATTCTGGATTGTAGGTGCACATAAATAATTTCTTTGTTGTTAATTTACTTATTTGTAGCTTATCAAACTCTATTATGGCATGACCTCGTGAAAGCAATTAACTTTTTGTCTTGTGGTGTATGTCTACATGAAAAACATAAAACTCTTACTCTATTTGTTTGTTTGTTTATTTATTGTCTACAATTGAACAATTGATAATGATTTAAACAATATTTCAAATTGTAGATTATTTAATGAGTGTTGAATCTTGTATTAGACATCTGATTTGAAGATCATATGAAGTAGAATATTATTGAAACAATATGGTAGAAGTAGCAGTTAATAGCAATGTAAGATATTTTAAAATTATTATTTAAATAAATGACAATATGTGTTAGCAAAACAGTAAAAGTTCAAAAGTTAGGGTATCTTAATGTCAATGTTAGTTTAAATACACCACATAACGTCATAAAGATATTTAACAACTATTAACAATTTAAAAAGATAAATCAGTAACCTATATAATATCTTGGCGGCAACATTTTTTAATACGTCCCTTCCTTCTCCTCAGAAATAGTTTGACAAGACCATACGAAATACGTCAAGGGTCTATCGTGTGTTTACATAACTAATACCTGAAAATACATGCATGTGAATATTGTATGTAAGTATTGAATATGATATGAAGTTGAGCCAAGAAAAAGTACCACCCTTTAAAGGTACATCCATTGTGTTTCATAAAATTGTGTAAGGCTTAAATACGTTCGCGACTCACCATATGTGCCGTTTACAGTGCAAATAAATTCACTCAGCTTATCCCCTATCTCCAAACATATCATAATTAATAGTTTCCAATTAAAATCGAGTTACATCATTATGCATGTACAGAAACCGAATATGCATGCCCGGTTTACATACATAGTAGTGTTATGACCTATTAATCGTGATCAACCCAAATTTATCATTTGTCTCTTATAAATAAGATTCCAAAATTACGTCTGCTCATTGGCGTGCGCCACACGCAGGGCATTGTCCGGTTTTCGATCAGAAATCACTACTTTTACCTCAATATATATGCTAAGTCGACTACAATCAAAATGGTGGTTTTCAGTAACAGTCGATAAAGTAACACCATTTATAACGTTATACAGAGCACATCACAAGCTGTCACAAAGCTCTGAATGTTCCGTTTTGAATGTAGGGTACATAGAGATACCGTCACATTTTTCATAAACAAGGGTAAACTAGAGGATTGTCAGATACTTAGGAAAATACTGTTACATTTTTGGCAAAAGGATGTACCGATGAGCAAGCCATAATGAATTATAGATTAAAATGTTTATGTACCATCCAATCGCTGTGACAAGTCTAGTTGTAAGTGACAAGGCTAATTTTACGTAATATGAATGGTAATATCATGAAAATACCTCGATTCCGTTTTGTTTGTTGACACTGATATTGCCATTGTATTGTATACGGGTGTGTTACAGCTGTTACTGTCTTTGTTTAAAACCAAAAACAACTGCATCCTTCATTTTTACAACACCAGGAGTTCATGGCTTCGTGTCCAAACCTGGAACAGCGATCCACAATCAAATAATGATTATAGATTAGAAAACAAAAATTCCAAAACACATCTGCAGTGAGTTATATAATTCAGAACTTACCCAATTAATTCTGTATTTTAGAGAGAATATCTTCAGTGGATGTTGGAAAAAGTCTAAAAGCACAGTCTGTAACTAGTGAAACATTTCTTTGTTATATAATATGTTACCTCACCTTTCATAAACTGTAGTATTAAGCTGGCATTTGAATTTAACACAATGTCCACCGGGAATCCACATTTAAACAAAATCTTGGTAAAACTAGTGACTCATTTGAAAGCTAATTATGAATACATTTCTACCACATAAACAAGAACAATACTGAAGTTGTTTCTATTGGATAATTCATGTAACAAGTTTAGTACACTTGTGGTGTTAACTCGGATGATAAGAATCTTGAGATATTAAATCGAGATGACATGCAGAACTGTTACAGGCTTATCAAAGTTTAGTTTACCTGACATCTGACACTGTGTAAGCATTAAGCTCAACACTTCAATTTGACAACAGTGACGCTTGCTCGGTTGACATATAACCGAATTGTGAATGAGATACCCTGACATGTGACACTGCACTCACGGTTTATCCTGTACAGTAATGCATATCACTTGCATATTGAATAATACTGTACCATATGCATTACACTACAATTACACTATAACGACAACATACGTCCATCTTCTTACAGGGAGTTACACAGATAGAAACGTATCAAGAGAAAGAAAGAGAACGACAGAAAGGGAGAGAAAAGCTTAAGGTGGATATCAGTTATTTTTATTAATGAAATTCGTTAAATTCATATTTGCATATCGAGCATCTCTTCTAGAAATTATACTCTAAACTGTAACACTAGGAGAAACCCTCAACACCAATGTGATGTGACAAAATACTGCCGAACACATCACGTTTTAATAAGTACACTTTTGGAGATTTGTTCATTGTTGAAATACAGGTGAATCATATCTCTCTCAATTGTTTTACTTTCATGTGTACTTGAACATATTCACACCTCAACATCATTTAGCTTCAATTGTGGGTATATGTAAATATATTTCCATCTTATAATACAGCTTTTACATTGAGTATGTCGGATCATACTTTTTTAGATAAATAAGATAATTGTTTTAATCAAGTGTTACTGTAAATTAAATAGTGTTTTTATAACTATTACAATCAACTGTATTTCCAAATCGATGAACAGAAATCATAAACAGTCATGTATGTTTCAGATGTTTCCCTTTCATAGTAAAATACGGCAGATAACTTTTGGCAATTACAAGGATGAAATGTATTGGATGTCAGTTAATGTGTTATGTTATTTATATAATAAATATGAGAGAGTGATTGGACGGCAAGTGAATGTTTTTTCAATACAAATGTGTCTTCTTCCTCTCACCTTATAGAATGCCAATCAATAAATGAAAATTATTACTTTATTTGGGCAGCAAAACGTCTACATTGATCTTTTGGATTTTAGACAATTATTTATCAGAATCTAAGTTGTTTTAAGACATATTAACTAATTAATCATCAAATAAAGTTTACTTGTAAAAATGTAGAGTGTAAAATAATTAATCCAGTTAGGTATGCTAGTTTTGTTGTGTATGTGTAATGAATTTCGCTAGTGTTATTGTTCATGTCTGATAAAACTGTTTAATGGAAAGTAATGATTGAAATTAACAATCACAAAAATATTACTTTCCAAATACTTTGAGAACTCCACATCAAATACTATAACTACCAATTCATTAAGTTATAAGAGGTAAGGTATTTTGTTATTGTAGAAGGTTAGCACGAACCTTCTATGGGAAGAACCATAGGCAATGAGAAGTATAAATTGACTTGGAATTTGTTCACCGACACTCATTAAAGGTGTGATTTTGAGATTATACAGAAAGACAAATTATTCTCATATATTTCTATTCTGAATCGGATAACGTTTATATAGTCAGGCACATCACATAGACTCCCAAATTAATTTTACTGAGATACCTGTAATAACCCAATGTGTTAAATATTCCAATACATCGGAAACAAATACGGTTATATAGAAAGGGGCTGTTTTGAATAGGGTAGCAAGTCCTATTTTAGATTTGTTTAATTTTTTTTTTAATTGAGTGCTGTTATAGTTTACTTTGATTTCTCATTCTATATTAAATTGATTTAGTTTGAAGTTATTTCAATATATTCGATACGAAACGTTTGGAGTGTTTTAAAGAAGTAGAAGCTGTTTTATTTCGCCACTTGTAAATCTCACAGAACCGTCTCGGTCATTCTAAGGTGTCAGTTGATATCTACACAAGTTGTGTCATCTGATATCTACACAAGTGTCAAACTCATGAGGACATTAGTCAGGCTTAGTTCAGTTTCCTTTACAAAAGAAGTTAAGTAAACGTCCTGATTTCACATCATAGATACTCCAAGTAAGAAGACGGAAATCGAGTTCTAATTCGTTAAGCATTAAGGAGAAATAACTCTCAAAACTCAAGTCAAGGTCTGTAACCCAAATATGCAGAAATCAGATGAATCCACCGACATGCAAATTTCAAATTCCGGCTGTCCTTTTCCATAACAAAAACTAATAATGCAGTGAAGCAACCCTTATACATGTTCACCACACATCTCGACAAAATTATCCAAACAAGAAAAAGGAAATTGATTTTTAATTCGTTTAACGTGTTTTGAATTCATGTTTGTCGGGAATAAACTAAACACGAATAACTTCGGGTAAAACTTAAAATTTGTATTTGCTAGAGTGATTTTTAAAGATTCAGCCATTTGGCTGAATCCTTATCGTTATTGGCTTGTGTTTTTTTATTATTCCATCGAATTTTGTGGACAGCACTTTGGCAAGAAGGACTGTAGCTTTGTTTGTGAAACCCTTCAGGGTTTGTAGCCTGTGACCCAACTTAGATCCTCACGACTTCTATTCGACTTCTTTCGTGAGTTATCCCCCCTTGAAGCTGAAACTTCAATAGCTCAAAAGCTATTCAATATATTTTCATAAAACTTTCCCCAAAATGTGGGCAACAACATTCCCCAAGCGATAGGCTTATAGCGTATTCGGCCGTCATACTAGTTTTTTTGCTATCGAAAAAACTTAAAAGCAGGTGAACTTTCGCAAATTTGAGGGTACACGTCTTCAAAAATATCCTCCTAAATAACGGCAACACATACAGGTACATTTTAAAGCTGAAGTACTACTGTTTATGTTCTATATTTAAAAGTTTGTGAGATACAGCATTTTATAAATTGAACTTTTTAAAAAAGTTATTTGCGGCCTTAGATTCTAAAGGGACATAACTCTGTCAGCAATTGGTAACCTATTTATTGCAATCTGTTTGACATAGTTACCTTTACAATTCCACTACAAAATATAATCATATAAAAGTTCATAGTTTGGGCATAATTTAAGCAGTTTTATTACATTTGAAATTTGATGATTTTGCGACTTTTTGAAGTGCAATTTTTTTAGAGAATTATTTTTCTTCAACCAATAAAGATACAAACATGAATCTTATATCAATTCAAAGCGGAAAGACATCATATTAAGCACAATTTATTCCAAGCATGGATCTATAAAGGTTTCCATGTTACAGACCATTGAATATTGCCATTTTTCGATAATCGTATTTTTTGACAAAATTCAAACGTACACAAGTGCTTAACTATATGAAGAAGTGACAAATGATTAATACGTGAGTATGCACACTTTCAAGAGTAACAACTTTTGTATTGAACCCTTTCATCAAAAAGTTGATAGTTAAGCTTCAAGCATAGCAAATGTAGTATAGGGGTCCGAAAATAAGCATTTTGTAGTATTTTCTTGAATATTCAAAACAACATAACTCATTAATTATGTATGCAATCTATATGATGATTATATCTTCTTAAGTGGAAATACAAGCACAACTTTTTATATGTTACAACTTAGTATGAAAATATTAACCGTTTCATTTTAAGCATGATAAACATAATGTAGGGGTTAATTTGTGTGTGATATTACTCATTATTTATGTATTCAATCTATATGATGATAATATCTACTTAAGTGGAAATACAAGCTCAACATTTCCTATGTTACACCTTAGTATGAAACTATTAACCGTTTCATCTTAATCATGAGAAACATAATGTAGGGGTTAATTTGTCTGGAAACACTCAACCATAAAGGATCAATATGGCGGATCAAATTAAAAAGTCATTTAACTCTCTGTTCTATCAAATTAATCCAACATAACTTAGAAACAGATAATTTTACATGATGCCCCCTTCAATAGAGAAAAGGTAACAATAAAGTTAGCAAATCTAATTATCATATACCAGAGGGTGTGATCATTGCAATAAAGAAATCTGATCAATATAGTATCGAATTCTGATAAATATGCAAAGTTAATTACACGAACTAATTTCGCAAAGTACCTTTGATCACATGCGAATCCTAAAACTGGATACTCATACGCATACTGGATAGAGATGATGAATCGCGGACGTGTTTCATATGACTTTTATGAACCGGCTGTGAGTTTTGTATTGCCCAAGCGAGAGCAAGGGTTATATATAAATGTGCACCAATCAAATGACAAACTTTCGACTGTGATTGTTTGTTTATCATCCATTATATTCTATTCAATTAGCATACTATTAGCAAGGCAACAGTCAACTTCTCTTACGACGGCTAGCTACAGTGATGTCGCGAACAATAGTGTTATTACGTCACCGACCACGAACTACGGCAATTCACGCTGAAACAATGGTCACTAGGCCAACGTGCACATATACTAGTATCGAAAATATTAACTCGGTTATTTTCAACCAATTGGGTATAAATATTAACTATTGATATTTTGTTTATATTTGAGGTGGGATAGCGTTCGGCTTCCGATCAAGAGGTTCGGGGTTTGAATCCCGTCAGGGGAACGGCAACTTGGTCTGCAGTAGAGAACTGTTCTACACGCAGTAAGGTTTGGGTGCAATGCTACACTGGATTTCAGCATTGTTCCACCAATGGTTCGCTAGTTCCAGCCGTTGCTCGCAGGTTTCACCGCAATGCATAGCCACATGGCGTTGCGGGCTTTCTCCCTGCTGTAATACTAGCAGCCGCAATATAAGTGAAATACTCTTGAAAGCGGCGTTAAACCACAACTCACCTCACCTCACCTTTGTTTATATTAATGATTCACTTCGTTTATAATCACTACATATTTGTAATGTAGCTTTCTTGATTGTCTTAAAAGCTTCTTAAGCAAAATCAATTTGGCATTGTATAGCTTCATTTGGTCAGCGTTTTATGGTGACACAAGGTGGTTGTATGAGGTAATATTTGTGCATGACGCTCAAATATATAATTTATATGTCCTACGATTAAATCTCGCGCTCTCCTAACTTAAATTTGTCTTTATATATGAGTACCATTTGCTATACCGTCGGTAAAGCATGATAAACTACCCGACAATGCCGTTCAATATGACAAGTATTTATCACAAAGTTAGAATAATGTAAATAAAGTCATAATTGTAATAGGCTTATTTATAAATGCGCCGAATCCAAACATGCTCTAGCAGTTACAAATATTACCCTGAAGGATGTACTTTCGCTGCAGTTAATAAACGGCCCGTATTTCCCGTGTGCAGGTACCCATTTAAACAACCAGGTGAACTGAGTGCAATGTGGATGGAGTGGCTTGCCCATGCATAGTATGAGACCAAGGTACCAAATTGAACCCGGCCAGCGCGCTAACCACTACACCACTGTGCTCCACAATAATACAAAAATAATCAAAGAAAGGTACTATATAATGATAAAGTAATCACCTGTTCAGTTTTCGTGCACGCACCTTATATCTGATATAACATATTAGTTGATATAATACATCCCTTTTTAAATCTCAACATGTGCATATATCCAAATATGCACATCACAAGGGTTGAACATGTCAAGGCCTCTTATTGATCAATTAAAAGCTCAGATGACTAAGCTCACAAACTACAAAATAAAGACCGATCACCACTCTCACTTTGGTGTGTAATATGAGGCGAAAGTTGCTTACACAAGCAGAGGTTTATAGTAGGTTTGTCGATTCAATACACTGATAGGAGCAGTGTGTTATTAATATATTGGATATTGCATCAAATTGTACTTTGGCCCTATCAGACTATCAATTGTACAAACCGCTTGTATATTCACTGACGAGAGTAACTGATGAGTAATGTCTGACTGATTGATCCACTCAATACCTCATTTTGAAGGTTATCGGATCCGTTTACAGCGCTGAAACTATTTCTGTTTGAACTCCGATATAGTCACATTATCTCAACCCAATCAGTAAGTCCGAACGTTGCTCGAGGAAGTTTAACATGAGATAAGACCAACTATGAATAATGTCGCGTTATGTCAAAGGTAAGTGTTTGTTTATATACACAATATCTGACAATACACATCTAGAGATGACAGAAACATAGTTGTGGATAAATGTATATTAAAATATCAACCTGACATGACTTAACCGGAGGTTGATATGTACTTAGGAAGTTATGACATATTCCAACTGATGACGTCACAGCTGCAAGAATGTCTCCTCGTCCTCTGGATACTGAGTTTCAGTATCCTCCTTCCGTTAGTTTATTTCAAATATTACTCTCGTCTTCGCCTATATGACATCATGATATGTCCCTAGGTTAGTTTCGACCTTGGTGATTTATCCTATCGATGGACAGAATGAAGATCACGACAAGTTTTCATACTTTTATTCAAATAGTGCTTTGACACAAACGGACCTAAGGTTATGAAGAACAACAATAAGCAGGTCTTCACTCATAGACGTGATGAAATGTTGTAAGGGTAGATACTCGTATTCCTAGACCGTATTCCTGTTTCAACCTCGCTGTTATTTGCCAAAACAATCCAATATTTGTAGAAAAGAACTCCATTACATTAAATATGAACCAATGCGGCTTAACAGCTATACAAAACATGTATGTATCAATAAAGTATCTTGTCGATTATAAAATTACACCAATTTGAACATAAAGGTCCATCTTAGTGTTATACACTAATGCTTGGTCTCAACAGTTCAAGTATCCTGTTTGGGTTAAGCAACGCGGATCCATTTCCAATCCTTGAATTATTAAACTGTTTGACACTGATATTGTCGTTTTAAACGTCACACCGCTGTTTATCCTGTACCGTAATGCATATCACTTGCATATTGAATAATACTGTACCATATGCATAACACTACATTTACATTATAACAACAACAGACGTACATCTTCTTACAGGGAGTTACAAGGAGAGATACGTATCAAGAGAAAGACAGAAAGTAAGAGAGAAAGACAGAAGGTGAGAGAGAAAGACAGAAGGTGAGAGAGAAAGACAGAAGGTGAGAGAGAAAGACAGAAGGATAGAGAGAAAGACAGAAGGATAGAGAGAAAGACAGAAGGATAGGGAGAAAGACAGGGAGAGAGAAAAGCTGAAGATTGATATCAGTTATTTCATTTATTACATTAGTTTAATTGATGAAATTGGTTAAATTCGTGTTTTCTATTATCTCTTTAACAAATTTATCATAAGCTTCAACAATAAATGAAACTCTCAACAGCAATGTGGTTTGATAAAAATAACGTCGAATACCTATCTTATATATTCTATGTTTAAGGTTCTTTGATTTGAGACGTGATTGTCGTATTTTAGAAATCATTTAAATCAGGACAAATTGAACAAAATCGTAAAGAATCATTCAACCGTTACGATCATTGATAACATGCAGTTTTAAAGGTATCATATTCATCACAAACTAACTACTTGCAAAGTTGTCTTTAATTTCACTAGACAATGAAACCTTGCCATGTGAATTCTATTCATATATTTATTAAAATTTTCTTAAAAACTCAAACAGTTACCTTTCAAAACAATATATTTTTTACATAAGTTGTTGAACCAACATCTTGTGAGATCAGATGCTGGTGTTGAAATACATAAAGTAAGCAGGAGAATCAAGCCGAACGCTGGAACTTAAACACATTTCATTCAGAAAATGATAGTGAATGACGAAATAACCTAATCATAGTTGACGATCATCAGGCATGTGGATATTCACTTGGGTACAAGGTTTATTTCTTTACAGAAAAAGATGAATGACGTGAATGACGACATAACCTTATCACAATTGAAGATCCTTTGAAGTCCATATTTATGCATTTTGTCGAGGACAAACAGGTCGAGGCTCAAGAGTCCGGGGTCAATTGAGAGAGAGAGGTCAAAAGAGAGAGAGAGGTTACGAGAGGTCAAGAGAGAAAGGTAAAGAGAGAGAGGTCAAGATAGATAGAGAGAGAGAGAGAGAGAGAGAGAGAGAGAGAGAGAGAGAGAGAGAGAGAGAGAGAGAGAGAGAGAGAGAGAGAGAGAGAGAGAGGGGGGGGGGATTTATTAATCAGCAATAATAAATGCAGAAATTGCATGTAAATAGGTCAACACTGCATATCCTAAAAGTTTATCCACAAAATAAACTGAACGTGCTTATCCACTCGAACCGTTTGTTAAACAAATGAATTTGAACGTGCAAGGGATTCGAACGCGTTCATGCATCCAAGTGCTGCTGACTTCTTTCAGACTGAAATGTCCCTGATCATCCAATAGTGATCTTTCCTAAATGGATAATCTTAGTTCTCATTATCAGGTTCTTCATCAGATGACGAGTCTTCAGTCTCAATAGTCCCGAAACTTACTGCTGTAAGATGAATGATTGTGCCGCCCCCAGTAGCATTTCCTCCATCAGACTCTGTTGATGTTCTTTCAGGCAGGGGAGACAATAAGAATTGGTTCAGTCCAGAAGTGTGTTGCCTTCTTTGAAGCTGGTGTGGCGTGAATAAATTTTGGTTTATTTCACCATAGTTTAGTAGACGATAACTGTCTAGGCTATCCGATGAATCGCCTGTAGGTGTGGAAGATACAGCTCCATCAATCTGTACACTTAATGGTTGAAGGTTCACTGGTAAAGCGGATGCCTGTGGTTCCTGTTGATCAGTCACCCAGTCAGTCCTCTGCTCTGGTAGAACGTTGTTACAGACACTGTCAGGATCAACGTAGCTAGTTGGTCTGGGACAGTAGCCTTCCGTAAACGGATGATCATAGTTCTCAACATTAGGCCAGGAGTTCTCGTCAGGTGGGGAGTCCTCAGTCTCAATGTTCCAAGAACATTCTGCAATAAGAGGGATTCTTATTTCACCTCCAGTTGCATTTCCTTCATCAGACTGTATTGACATTCTATCGGAAATCGGACTTAGTTGCCTTCTTTGGAGCGGACGAGATGAGATTAAATCCTCGTTTATCTCAATATAATTTGGAAGAACATAACTGTCTGGTCTATCCAAACTATCGTCAGTAGACAGGGAGGCTGCAGTTTCACCCAACAGTCCCTCTGAAGGATGAATGTTTACAGATGAAGTGGATACCTGTGGTTCGTCATCCTGGTCAACAGACACTCCTTCATCCTGTTGATCTGACAGAAAGTTGTTTCCGTCTCCGTGAGAAGGATCAATACACGTGGTTGATCTTGTACGAATGATAGGACAGACTCTGGGAGGAGTATTGTCATCAAGTTCAGAATAGTCTGGGACACCACCAAGTCTGGTGTCAGCTCTTAGATATTCATCGACCTCAGGACGTCTTCTCCACCTCGCACCATAGTACATCATACCGTCTATCCTGTAAACAGTGTGTATTGTCCACTTTATCTATATGTCATCTACATCTAACAACATTTCAGAATATATATTATATTATATTGACAACTGAACATATTATTGCATATAAAATGACAAATTACCTATAAATATGAAGATGCAGTGTCATCCAGGGGGGAGGTAGAATGTAGTACAACTTAACAGAAATATCATCAGTTCTATAAAAGTATCAATTGTCAGAAATCACATTATTTCATTCCCTATTCATAAATGCACCCACCGTTTTAGTCGATATAACACATATGCTAACACGGCTCCAATGATGAAGATAGTGACACCTCCAGCAACCCAGTACGAGATGATGTCCATCCACTTCTGGTCCTCTTCTGTTACAAAGATACAAATTCAATACTGATGATAAGATTAATACTAGATTTCAATTGACATATGTTGAAGCTATTTTATATTTTGATCCTTTAATTATATTTAAACAGGTACAACTAAATCCATTACACAATAGCAGGCTAACATGAACTATGTGTATTGCACTCACCATTGCTACATTCCCCAGTGTCCTTATCACAGCGTCCATCAACACATCCCTCACATCTCTTGCTGCACCAGGGTCCATAGAATCCAGTCTTACAGGCTGGACAAGTTCTTTGGAAGTCACACCAACCATCAATACAATGTTGTGGGCACACAGACTCGCACCTTTCTCCAAAGTGGACCTTGTCACACCCCTTGATGCATGCTCCTGTATCTTGATCACAAGTTCCCTCCACGCAGTGTTGACAAGTTTCATCACAGAATGTCCCATAGTAGCCTGAAGTACACTTCTGACATCTTCCTAGATCACACATGCTGTCCTGACAGTGTTGTGGACAGTTCGATTTACACATCTTCCCATAGTAGCCTTTCAAACAACCTTCCATACATTGTCCATCTCTGTAACACCCAGACACACAGTGAGGAGAACACTTCACTTCACATCTCTCTCCGTATGATCCAGTTGTACAGCCATCAACACAGCTTCCATTACTATCACAGTTTCCATGGATACATCCCAGACTACAGCGAGACTCGCACTCTGCACCATACCATCCAGAGATACAGCTTGTGCAGTTCTTATCATCACAGATACAGTTTATGGAACAATTTGTATCACAAAACTTTCCATACCAGCCCGCCCTACAGCCGTACAGACACTCCCCTCTTCCACCTGATTTACACATGTTGTTAGAACAGTGTTGATTTACTGTGCAGCTGACACCTTTAACATAGGAAAGATGTAACATTACAGGAACAGTAATTTGATCTTACTATTCACATTTGCTTCATGAATTTAAGAGTTTCAAAATATAAATAACCTGAATAAATTTGAAAATAAATATATGTCAAGAAGAATAACAATTACATGGATTTACAACTTCTTTATTGCAAAGATATGCGACGTTTTGGTGTAGATACTAACACCGATATCAAGCAAATGATACTGAACATTGTGGTATGGCATATATGTATATATATAAATAAAATAGTATTGTGGAATTTGGTACATTTGATTCACATCAAGCGAATGTGAATCAAATGTACCAAATTCCACAATACTATTTTATTTATATACAACCTGAGAGTAGTGTTTTTGTGTTTTAAATGTGTATATATATATATATATATATATATATATATATATATATATATATATATATATATATATATATATATATATATATATATATATATATATATATATATTCAAATTGTAGTTGAAATAATAACTAACGCTGATTTCCTCCTACATGTTTCAACTTTATCCTCGGGGAGGTTTACATTACAGTGATTATGACGTCACGATTCTGTGACGTTGCAACAATACACTGATTGTGACGTCACTGTTCTGTGACGTCACAGGCACGGCTTTTAGCTGTAACTGGCTTAGCTATTAAGGGATGGACGCAGTGT
The DNA here is from genome assembly GCA_936450465.1 of Gibbula magus. NCBI lineage: Eukaryota > Metazoa > Mollusca > Gastropoda > Trochida > Trochidae > Gibbula > Gibbula magus. The sequence goes on from OW388302.1 coordinate 2,722,341, forward strand.
TTTAATAATATGTTCTTCCTTGATTTTACGCATTATTGCACTTGCGTTTGCCATTTTATAAAATGGATAAATTGTAAATTTGATATCCTTATTGGCAGCGCATGTATCTAAGTGTTCACTCAGTGGAATACATCTTGTTTTGGGGTCCTTGATCTGCTGTTTGTGTACCTGCACTCTGTCCCTTAGACATTCGGTTTGACCGATGTATTGTTCTTCACATCCTTTGCATGTTATTACATAAATCACATTTTGGCAGAGCAGTCCAGGGTATGATGTACATACAAATATTTGTTCTTTTGTTTGAAAAATATTTTCTCACCTTCCACTAAGTGTTTGCACAATTTCCCCGACCACATTTTGATACCCTGTAATTGTAAATGTTATCAAGGTCGAATCTTGCCTTTGTCAGTATCCTCTTAAGGTTGTTATTCTGCCGTTTACTCGTGATAATTGTAGTGTCTTTCATGATTTCTTTCATTCTTTCATCTGAATCAAGAATTAATTTGTTCTCACGGATAACATTGAATATTTCGGGATTTCTCGGGTTGTGGGTTGATACAAAGGCAATGTCATGGTTTTGATTATCAATTTTGTCCTTTACTGATAACAAGGTTTTCCTGTCTAGTGATATTGCCTTTATTATCCCGTCTGTTATCAACAGCTCAGGATATCCACGTTGTCTCAAAAATGTCTGTAGTTCCTGTAGACGGAGATCTCGAGTTGAGGGTTGTGAGACAATCATACAGATTTTCCTTGCTAGATTGTATGGTATACTTCTCTTAGTATGGCTGAGAACTGGAGATATTGTTTGGTGTCAGTAGTTTTGTAATAAATATCTGTGTCTATTCTCTTTTCTGATAATTTTATTATATTATCTAAAAATGGTATTTCATGATCACTTGTATCCATTGTGAATTTGAGGTGTTTATTTAGTCAATTCAGTAGGTCATGAAATTGATTCAGTTCCCCCTGCGTTAGAGGCCACAACAAAAAGCAATCGTCGAGAAATCTTCGCCGATTTGTCTTAAAGTAATTTGTGAAGGCCAGTCCAAAGTGATTCCCGATTTTCCCCTCAAGTTTTGTTTCTAAATAACTTAAAACTAGTGTTGCGTATGTTGGCGCCATCTTTGTTCCCATTGCAGTCCCTTATATTTGTTGATAGTGGACTCCATCAAAATAGAAAATGTTGTTCGATAAAATGAATTTAACACTTTCCAAAATGAATTCTTTTGAAAATCTGTTTGGGATGAGATCTGGACGAACGAAATGGCCTCATTTCCCATGTCAAGAGTAATATTTGAGTAAAGATTTTTTACATCAAAGGTTACTAGTTTCGTTTTCTCGGGGACTTCTTTTGGTAAATAATTAAGAAAGTCCATGGTGTCTCTGGTGTAACTCTGAACATGATTGACAAATGGTTTAAGCAAACTATCTATGAAGTTACTAAGTCTATGGGTGGCACAGCTTGGACCCGCAACTATGGGTCTTAACTTTAGATCATCGGGTTGGTCCCTTGAAATACAACTATCATTTGCATCTTTACATTGGTCTTGTATATATTGACTTTTATGTACTTTTGGTAAACCATAGAAGTTGCTTTCTTTACATTGAAAGTTAGTTAGATAATCTTATTCCTTCTCTGTTGTTTCATTTGAGTATTTTGTCAGGAAGGTTTTTTACTTTAATAGCTAAGCCAGTTACAGCTAAAAGCCGCGCCTGTGACGTCACATAACAGTGACGTCACAATCAGTGTATTGTTGCAACGTCACATAATCGTGACGTCATAATCACTGTAATGTAAACCTCCCTGAGGATAAAGTTGAAACATGTAGGAGGAAATCGGCGTTAGTTATTCTTTCAACTACAATTTGAATATATACTGACTGTACACTTGAACAAACACCCTATTTTAAATAAATATGAGCAAGTCCCACCAATGTAGGAGTCTACAAATTCACATGGAATGTGGTAAACTACGCCGGAAGGTTCTTGTTTGGTGGTGGTGGATGGTCTACCAGTGGCATTGGTTCTGCATTGATTGTCCTCTCTGGTATACTACAACAATGTTAGCTTGTTTCTTGTGTAGTCGTAGGATGTGGTGGTTGATGTTCTTGACGTATGGGATGCTGATTATGAATGGGGCTGACTGCGGACGGGGGCTGAGGGTGGTCTTGAAGGTGTTGTTTACTAGGTCGGCTGGATACTGGTTGAGATTGACGAAGACCATGCTGAGATGGTTGAGTTTGTCTTCTAGGGCTGTGGTGTGGAGCAGATGTTCTTTGCTCGTCGGACTAGTGTGGCGATGACACCTCTCTTTACCTGCGGTAGATGGTTGGACGTGTAGTGAAGGTATTGGTCAGTATGAGTTGGTTTTCTGTAGACGGCAGTGTGGAGTTTGGTCACAGATTTCTGGACCAGTACATCTAGGATTGGGAGCTTGTTGTCAGTTTCTTCTTCCATGGTGAATTTCATTCTGCGTTGTTGGGCATTTAGATGCTCTAGGAGACAGTTGGGGTCGTCTGTTGAGTTGATGATGACGTAGATATCCGCAACCTTCCGGAACCAGCACATGGGGGTAATTGGGGATGTTGAAAGGGCTCTTGAAAGATGTTCTAGTTCTGTCATGTAGATCTCAGTAATGATAGGGGAGAGGGGTGAGCCGATTGGGAGGCCATGGGTCTGTTGATATATCTCGTCGGACCAGGTGAAGTAAGTGGAGCTGATGCAGGAATCTATAAGGCCGATGATGCTGTCTACGGAGAGGTGGGTGTCTAGGTCAGTGTGGATCTCTGCTACTCTTCTTCTGATCGTAGATAAAGCGTCTTCTCTAGGGACATTGGTAAACAGGTCTACCACATTATAGCTGATCAGTTTTCCTGGCTGGGTGATGGCGCTGATCTTCTTGCAGAATTCGGTAGAGTCGGAGACAAAGTACTTGGCTGATTTACCTAGAGGGGAGAGTAGTCGGGCCAGGTGCTGGGCGGCGATAAAGAAGTTTTAAATCCATATAATTGTTATTGTTCATATCACCAACTTCTAAACGCCTCTTAAAGAAATAAATACATGTCATTTTGATAGTTATAAATATATCAGTAACACTATTATATATCGGGTCAAAATATCCAAAATAATAAATATATTATTTACGCAAAACACATATTTACATCAAATGCATGAGCAAGCCGCCCTCTGCATCATTCTAATACAATTAAAGCGCCCAAAGGTCACCTTCTACCCAACGTTAACCAGGTACCCGATTGTTGATGAACTGTGGCACAATTTGAACGAAATCCCTTGCCCAAGGTGACACCACAAGCCTAAGTTTATTTTTACAGACAACCATCTTTCAGAAATAGTGGCACATTGCCTTAGGATCAATGCATTAGAAATAGTGAACAAAATATAAGTAACACGTGCATGATTTGCCTTCTTGAAAGACCAAGGCTTTAAAAAAATAAGTAAACCTAATGGACATTATCAATTCCTGATATCTGAATCGATCTCCCCTCGATAAATGCATGTTTAAATGAGGATGCCATGAATCTTACCCTCGCTCATATAACAGACTCCCTTCCTGTGTCTGTATCCACTACTGCAGGGACACGTTCCATCCTGTTGAATGCAGGATTTGTTCAGACAGTTGACATCACAGGTTAAGCTGCAGGTTGTGCCGTGGAATCCTGTTTTACATCCTTCCAGACACGCACCGGATGTAACGTTACATGGCAGCTCTTTCCTACTCTCCACATCTGCACAGTTCGCTGGGCATTGCAGTGTACACACGGCTTAAATAAACGTTAAGTTATGTAATCCTTTATGCAATAAAACAAATATTGTGCATGTTCAATGGATTGTAAGGAGAACGGTTTCATTTAAAAAATGGTCGCTAATCAGTGAGATCAATCAAAAAGAACCTTGTCTATTTCACATCTCGAACTTTCAGATCATATGATTTAATTTTACATATACATAAACACTTCTTTCTAGTAGTACTACTGATGGAGACAGCATGAACTAAATACGGAAACTTTGAACAATGATATATCTTAACTTCTATACAGCATGCATACATACCCGGGACTATGAACAGTAGCGCGCTCAACAGTAACATGATGATAGAGACACTATGATGGCGGGAATGAAACCAGCACTTTGCTGATGTGGTCTAAATACTTGATTTGTTTCCTGGTTATGTTATATTATGCACAGTCGTTAATTTCATAAATGTTATATACATTTTCACTGGGTTATGAACGATTATTTTAAAGTGAAATGCGGGAGCTTGATATATTCATTATATACACAAAGACGAAAGTTAAGCATCACCTGATATTTTCATATAGCTGAATGTCAGAAACAAGTTAGCTCTGCCATGACCCTAAATTAGTCAGTGATTATTTTATTTGCAGATAGCACAGCCATCTGGCAAGACAGAAACACAACAGTATGTAGCGGTTATCATTATTTGATAGCGATGGCGTTATGTTTACACAGTTACTGTTTTTACCATGAAACAACGTCCACAAAAGTATGGAGCTGCAAATGAAACAAAACACATTCGCATTGGTATTGTCACTTCTAAATGTTCTTTGTAGACCCTAGTGTACATGTTCAATAAGGATGATCAGTATCTGGTAGGACCGCCTTATGCCTCCAGTCAGACGTCGGATCTGGCACCAATACCATCCAATGAGGGTGCAGAACTGCCTACAACTCATGTCAATTCTGTAATTGAGGGTTCCGAACCTGAGGTCGCCGCCCTAGAATATCCCACAAATGCTCCAGAGGGTTCAGATCTGGGCTTACTGCAGACCAGGGTAAAACTTTCGCTGCAAAGGTTCGCATGTAATCGACAACGGCACGTGATGGGTGAGGCTGGGTGTTGTCGTCCATGTACTGTGGTCGTAAAGCAAGTGCATAGTTATCGAAATGAGGAACAACGACCGACTGTATCACGTCCACGGATGTATTGAGCTCCCGTTAAGTTGCCCCTTATGGTGACCAAATCCAGCTTGCAGTCAGACGTTTCAACTGAGGACTTGTCAGGAAGGTTTCTCTGCGTACATGTCGAAGAAGGTGCCGATCCTCTCGAGGTGTTGTGACAGTAGGTCTTCTAGACCTTGGACGGTCCATTTCACTTCCTGTCTTTGCATGCTTTGGACTAGACGACTAACAACAGTGTAATGGTAGCCCAGATTTAGTCCTATCGCCTTAAAGGACATTCCTGCAGAGTGCATACCAATAATTCGATTTCTGAGATCCTCTGTCTCCGTGCCATGTTCAATATATATGGTTGAATGGCTATGGAAAGAAGGTTACATTCCACCAAATGCAGTTGGGCCATACTGCTCTTTGTGATCCTCGTGCGTAGCATGTTACACGTGCATGGCCCGAACGTGTAGGCGCGACTGTCATGCATCACTGGTTTGAAAGTATGCACAAACACTACTCTTCTCATAAATGAACCTTATTCGACTATTTAAAATATTGTCGAAAGATATCATCACAAATATCAGGGGGTTCTTCACTTTTTGCTTTGTGAATTTAACTACTCCAATTGTTGTTACTACATCAATAGTTGCTAATGTAACATTAACAAAAGACTATACTGATTGCAGATTTAGAAACTCTAATGAGAAAACTGAAGAAATTGATTGTTTGATTTACTATAATCAATACGATACTTATTACAGCTAAAATGTTCCAATTTCAGCCCAAACACCATTGAAACTTGCTCTGAGCATGAAGCACATGTTGGGTACGTACATGTAGATTTATTAAAGTCAAAATATTCATAGGAAAGTGGTTGAAACATAATATCAAATGATACAGATTTATTTCCCTAAGCATGGGACTCGATTCTTAAAAACAGAATGTCACAGACAAAACATCGATTTATAACTGTAATTTTCAAAGCAGATTAATTGAATCATCCAAAAGAAAGAAATGTATTAAAGTTAATGTTATTCATTATGTAAGCAGGTTGCTTGATCATTCCTAAAGAATGAAACTTTGCAGATTATTATTTCCTTATGCAGAATACTTGAATCTCATGATCTGTTTCTCTGCCGTGTCTGGATTCTGTTCAACCTGTCTGGAAGAACGATGTCATGATAACGGGGAGTGTATCATCGGCTGTGCAAGTGGCTATGTTGGCAGTTACTGTGAACAACGCTGTCCGACCAAGTGTGTGAACAATGAGTGTGACATAGATAGAATCAGAGGAACAGTCACCTGTACAGATGGATGTGAACCAGGCTATTATGGCGTTAAATGCTCCTATAAGTGCCCAGGAGATTGTGTGACGTGTGACAGAAGGGATGGTTCCTGCAATACTACTCTCTGTCCTGACGGTCGACATACAGCTAACTGTAGGAAGGCAGTCCAATGCAGTCCGAGATATGAGAAATGTGACAGAGAGACTGGACAGTGTATCAGATGCAGACGAGGATACTTCGGGGACGAATGTACCCGGGAGTGCAGGGCGTGTTTCACTAAAGAAGATCACATTACTGATGGATGTCTGTCAGGCTGTGAACAATGCAAAAGTGAAGGTATCTTTGATTCAAATTACCATACATACGTTTAATTTCATGAACATGATCAGAGATTTTAGAGCGGCTCTTTAGAATCAAGTATGTTTTTATTTCATGACATACTAAAGTATCTACTTCTTGAGGTAAATGGTAAAACATTGTCATTATCAAAGAATGGTTACTGATAGAAGTTCATGAACACAACTGTTAATTAAATTCCTAACTGTCAAACATTTATCTTTTACGTCACATTGCAGAAAGGTGTACGACAGGTTTTTATGGAGAGAGATGTGAACACAGATGCTCAGGAGGCTGTCTACAGTCTGACGATGATTCTAGACGTGCATGTAACAGAGCAACAGGAGAATGTTCTGCTGGGTGTGTGTCTGGATATTATGGACTGACCTGTAACTACAAGTGTAGTGAACACTGTCTGTCTGGGAGATGTAACAGAGTAACAGGAGAATGTTCTGCTGGGTGTGTATCTGGATATCACGGACTGACCTGTAACTACACGTGTAGTGAACACTGTCTGTCTGGGAGATGTAACAGAACAACAGGAGAATGTTCTGCTGGATGTGTGTCTGGATATCATGGACTGACCTGTAACTACACGTGTAGTGAACACTGTCTGTCTGGGAGATGTAACAAAACAACAGGAGAATGTTCTGCTGGATGTGTATCTGGATATTATGGACTGACCTGTAACTACATGTGTAGTGAACACTGTCTGTCTGGGATATGTAACAGAGCAACAGGAGAATGTCCTGATGGGTGTGTGTCTGGATATCATGGACTGACCTGTAATGACATGTGTAACGGATTCTGTGTGGGCGGGATCTGTAATCAACACGACGGGATCTGTACATCTGGATGCATCAACGGCTACACACAGAAGTTGAATCTTTGTGAGAAACTGCGGAATACAGGTAAGATGTAAATAATTATTGGTGATGTCTAAAAATGTGATAACCATTTTGACATTACCGTTCAAATTCACCTACAATCACGATTACATAAAGACAGTTCCCAACGATAAATTTATATAAAATTTATATTTCCCTTGTAATAAGGCGAGCCATGAGTGGTTTCTTCCATGTGTTTAAATATGTATACTTTTAATACAACTTGCAAAAAAAGAAACATAAAGCAGTTGAAAACAGCTAGTTATACATTCATTTTGTTAAACAATATCTCATTAAAATAACTCTCATACTAGTGTTACACGATCATGCAGACCTCAGGTTATAACGTGTTTGGAGACCACGAAGCGTCTCAGAAGCAACTTCCTGTCATTTACTTCATTTACTTTAGCTGGACCACTGAAGTTCTATTGAGACAAGTTTTACGTACTATTTCGGGAGTACAAGATCGTTAATAGACACTTATTTTCTGGCGGGCCACATGACAAAAAGTGGTGGAATCCATTTGGCGGTTACTTCCGGATTCTCTAAAATTTGGGGGATCTGAACGTATCCGGAAGGATCCGGCAACGTGGATTCCACCACTTTTGTCCTGTTGGGGCAGGATAATGCCGTGGTTAGTGTGTTCGACTTTGGATACGTGATTCGAATTCGGCCAGGGGCGCGCCAATTTTGCTGCAAAGAGAACTGTTCCATGGTTCACTAGTTCCAGCCTATGCATAGCCACACTGGTGTTGCTTGCTTTCTCCCTGCAATAATACTAGCAGCCGTGATATAAGACACATACTCTTGAAAGCGGCGTAAAACCCCTATTGAAAATATGCTAACATACTAATCCAGGGAGCACAATTAAAGGTGCACGATCATTGATAGACACTTCTATGATGCCATTAACATTGATATATTACACCTTCTTTGCTTTTTTAGTTTGGAAATTTAACATGGTTATTGTTAAGAATAAATGTTTTTTCAGTTTATGACATATTAAGCCGCGAGAAGCAGGTATAATATAGGGGAGCAGTTTAGCACATGAACAAGCCTACGATTATTAGGTCAGTTAACTATTCACCAAAACTCAGTACTTAGTTTAACATTTAAATAAAAAAAAGTGTTCAGAACGTATTTATTTAAATAAATTGATAGATATCATCACATAGTTTGTACAAGTGCTAATTTTTCCCAGCAAGAGGTCGACCTGGTGAGCTATAGAACACTATTGTGGACATTATATAGTCCAGTATGAACTAACCAAACCAGCAGGTACGAACGATTCCTTTTACTTGCACTTCAGCAACATTAATACCCCATTCTTTTGTCCAGCGGGTAAAACAAGGTCAGATGAGGCGTACAGATTCCTAAGGTTTGCTTCTATCAATTAGACCTTGAAGTAAAATAATCGGGTCAATATATGGAGAAAAAAAATATAAAACCCCCAAAAATTGCTACAAACGGTTTCTCAACTGATTCTGGTGGGGTTTATTGTATTTTAGAACATACTAAAAGTTATTCAAAGTTGGATTCCCGGAAAAGTGTTTTTTTTCAAGATGGCGTCCAGGATGGCCACCAAAACCTCTTAATGATCATAACCTTGTTACCAAAAACTATAATGTGATGATCTTGTTGTCTGTCCTTGGGATTAGTATGTTATGAAGTACATAAAACCCTACCAGAATCAGTTGAGAAACCTTTTTTTTTTGTATTTTGACCGGACAAGAGATGATTTCCAAGGTGGAGTAACAATCTTTGCATCTGCTAATGTTTGGTATTTTGATGATACGAGCGTACATTACAAGTTTTGGTTACAATTGATATTCAAAAAACATTTACATCTACAATATCCATTGATCACAAACCAATTTAGCGAGTCTCCTTAAAAAGCTGACCTTGATTTATTCTGAAATTTGGTTAGGGTTGTGATTTAGATGATTGAATAGTTGCTTAATTTCATAAATGTTAAATTATCTTGTATGAGTTGAAAATATGAAAATGACTGTGGTATATATTTGATATAAATTAAACTACAAGACGCATTTCCTCATCTGATTAAGGAATAAACAATGTCTTAAATCATTCAAGTTTGTACAAAACAGTTTGACGTATGCACTATCTGACTAAATGACGTCAAATGATATTTGTTCATATAATTTCAGAAGTCAGCAAAGGAATTTCAATACCTGCCATTATTGAGATTTGCATCTGTCTGTTCATGTAAGTTAATAGTTCAAGATTTCATTGTTTTAAAATTGTGTTGTTTCAACTCAGCATATTGTTTGAGAAAATAACGACGTTAATCATCTAACATTATTATTGCCATCTTCTAAATTAGTTCAGTTAACAGTAATATAACGTTGTTTCAATCATTGCCTGCTTTATAATTTGAAACTTCAATGAACATTTATATTGTTACAAGTTAACGATAACGACGCATTCCTTTATTCTTACAGCATGCTTGTGATCGTGGGTAAAGAACTGTATTCGTCTTGATAGGAGATACAATTGAAGGTAACATTTAATCATTTCTTTACATTTTGTTATATTTCACCAATTGTAAATCACTCGTTAACATCCAAAATCTGGATATCGAGAGACGATGTGTTATTTTCACATTAGATAACATTTCTCTCATTGAAACCCCAGAAAACTGTACTCAAAATACGGAAAACCTAGAATGAAACACGAACAACTCATAATGAAACAAGAAATACTCAAAATGAAAAATTGAAATTGCAGTTGAAATAAAGACAAATTGAAAATTACCAAAAACTAGCGGAGGTGGAAATGGTTTCACTCCGGGGAAAACCTTTCAAGCGTGTTGCTAACCCTCTCCACCGCGTTGTAAACCCTCATCACCATGGTGAAAAACCCTCATCACCATGGTGAAAAACCTTCTCACCGCAATGTAAACCCCTTCTCACCGCGATGTAAACCCCTTCTCACCGCAGTGATAACCCTTTCAAGCGCACGGTGAAAACCCTTCTCACTACACGGCGCAAACCCTTTCCACCGCAATGTAAACCCCTTCCCACCGCGGTGTAAACCCCTTCTCACCGTGGTGTAAACCCCTTCTAACCACATGATGCAAACCCTTTCCATCGTGGTGTAAACACTTTCAACCGCGGTGATAACCATTTCCTCCGCGTTGAAAACACTTTCAAATGCGGTGCAAACACTTTCAAATGCTGTGCAAATCCTTCTCACCGCCATGTAAATCCTTTCCACCCCGGTGTAAACCCTTCTCACCGCGTTGAAAACCCTTTCCACCGCAGTGTAAACCCTTCCCAGCGCGGTGCAAACCCTTTCAACCATGGTGCAAACCCTTATCACCGCGGTGCAAACCCTTTCCACCGCGGTGCAAACCCTTTTCAGTAGTATAGTAAGAGCTAGCAGATGCTCCTTTACCAGAGCAAACCTGAACAGGATTAATTTATGCAGCGTAGCTCATTAAATATGCAAATGATATGCCTGACGTCACGATGACAAGGTCGAGTTATCAATAGACTAACCCATGGGCCATTGCTAATTAACCTATCAATGATCATATGCGAGAACAATGGCCTTTTCTAACACTACCCATCAGTATAGAAGACCAGTCGAACGAGTTTGAAGTTGCCCGCCAAAAACTATGTATAGTCATGACGTGTCATCAGCACCCTCCCATCCCTGACTAAAATACACATGAGCACATTATGTTTTCCTCGCCATGGTTAACAGAGCACGAGGATTTGACCTAGCTGGACAATACCGTGTGGTTTATGTCTACAAAGCTTATCTTTAAGCTGGCAGTCTTAAATAAAAAGGTCACTGAGCTAAACGAAATAGGGAGAATACTAAACTTCACTGAAACAAATAATATATTGGGTATATGAGTTTTTGCCTTGAAAGTTTTTAAAAGTATCAAACAACACTTAACGCCGATATGAGATGAATAATTAACCATTTCATTTCAGCAAGCTCTTCTATGTTCTTTTATAAAAGAAGTATATTTCTATCATTGAAAATCTATATACGATAAGGTGTCACTGAGTTATCATGAATAGTACTGTGCTTTCTGATATCGTGTTTAACGTTAGGAGTTTAGGAAACGTTTAATGGGATGGAGCATAGATCATACAAGTGTAGATAGTCTAGTAGGCTACTAAAAGTCACATAGCAATAAGAAATGTGGTGCTTTTTAAGAAAATAGGAAGTTATTACTGATATAAGATGGAATGAAGACTGTCTCGTCAAAGACCTATTTTATCAAAGAACTCAAACATGTTCAGACCTGCTGTCTAACACGTTGCGTGTTCTGACTTGAATATCACGTGACTAGAATGTATCACGTGGCTGGAAGCGTTATAAGACTAGTGTAGTGAGTGAGTGAGTGAAGACACGTCTAAACCACGTGACCAGAGGCGGGGTGTACAAAGTCTCCTGTCGCGTTGAACCAATACATTAAAGGTTTGATATCATGAGTCGAAAGAAGCTGAAAACAGTTGAGATGTATCGAGGCAGAAAGGTGTATACCTTTGAAGGTGTAAAGTTTTTTAAATGCTCAGATGGTTGGGGCTCTTATGGTCATTCCGAAAAATTATCAAATTGACGTTATTACGTTTCCTTGAAAAACTATGAAACAGGGAGGACTCCTTATTTGTGGACACAGCTTCCACGACATGCCCGTTGGTTTGCTTCAAAGACTATACGAAATCTCAAGAACTGGAAGTGTATGGTTCGACAAGCTCAGCATCTTATCATCTTTCTGAGACTTCACAGCTGTGGAAAGAGATTGAAGCAATCAGAACTCTTCCAAAATGCAAGGGAGAAAAGAGGTACTTGTCCTACTTGTCAAGTTGACGGTATAGTTGAGAACTTTGAAATCCGCTCATGTGAATGCAGCACTTTTTGATAATTGGTTTGGATGTGGTCGAGAACCTTCTAAAATACCTATATTTCTGTATTTAAAGTGTGGTCATACAAGTGGGAGACATACGGTGAGCAGATACCAACCCTATTATCTATACAAGCACGACAAGGTCAACTGAACTCTATATAAATTGTGTGACATCTACTTTAAGTTCATTTCCAGCATAGTTCAACAACCGATCAGTTATCACAAGGTGTTTGCAGTTCTCAACACATCATGGAGAGGAAACCGTATATTGCAGATCCCCAAAAGTTTTTTGAGCGTCGACGCGAGGGACAGAAAGGAGGCAAAGCTCAACCTGGTTCCAGTATCATCACCATGACTTCCCCAACGAATGCTGACGAGAACTTTCATGAAGGCCAAAAGACTATGATATCTCCAAAGCGAACCAAGATGATAAAATGCAAAGGCAAAGACAGACCATATCCAGAAGGGCAAAACTCGGCTAAATGATCTTTTAAATGTAACCATCCATGAGTCAACTGTCTGTCTTGGTTTGCCCCCTGTAGATGTTCTTGGGGTAGATAACAGTGGATGTTTTACTTGCGTTTACTGCAAGACTAAGCTGAAGTATACTTCCTCCGGTTCTTGGTTCACAGCGATAAATATACCGTGAAAAGAAAACTATCACGTCTCATAACCTCGTGTATTTGTAACAGCCCTTAGACAGCATAAAACGCGGTCACAACAGGCTCTAGGTGTTCATTTCTCTCTAACCAGAAGACAGATCACACCTATGAAAATGAAGAGAAAATGGTGAGACCCAAGGACATTTTCAGTACCCGTGATGAGGTCATAAAACCCAGGAAACCAAAGAGTACTTTGAAAAGGCAAATCAAAACGAAACAGGCTACCTCTAAAGGAGTAAGCAAAGCAACCGACTGGACTTCATATAAAACGCATCTCGACCACACAAGGTGAACAGGGATATAGCTGCCTTGAAATGACAGCGGATCCGGCAAGAGTCACAGCAAAAATGACTGAGTATCCTGCAATCTGGAAACCAACTGGAAACTGGGAAATAGGAGTAACGACTTGGTATCCATCGGCTTAAATTAGGTAACCTGGTTTCCAACTAGAATCCATTTTGGATTCTATAACATTAAGTATTTCCGTGATGGAAACCAACTGGAAACATTGATTATGTGTTTCATATTGGTTTCCATTGCTGGAAATTGCAATCAATGTTTCCATGAAATGTAAATCAACATGAAACCATAATCTGAAGTTTCATGTTAGTTTCCATTCCTGTAAATTGCAATTATTGTTTCAAGAAAATGGAAACCAACATGAAACTATCAAATGAAGTTTCATGTTGGTTTCCATTCATGGAAATCTGCATTGAAAAATTCCATTAAGTGGAAACCAATATGAAACTACCACAGCACACATGACTGAGTATCCTGAATTCGGGAAACCAACTGTTAACTTGGTAATAGGGGTATCCACTTGCTATCCTAACACTGAAACTTGGCAACCTGGTTTCCAACTAGAATCCATTTTGGACTCTATGATATATGTTATGTTTCTCAAAGGGAAACCAGTGGTGTAACTTATATCAACCATGATATGTTTTTATTGTATTATTCATTGTATTGCGTGTGTAATGTTGGACTTACTATTTAAAATCTAAACAATAATATCAAATATAATCACAAGTGACGATAACAGGATTCAGCTCATAAGTGACACATTTATTTTCTTGACATTGTCCATCGTTCAAAACAAGCTGCAAGTCTGTAGAGTTATTTTGAAAGTTTTGGCAATGTCTCTTAGTGAAAATTGGAAAAATCATACACTAATAGACCCCTACATTATGTTTCTCACGATTAAGATAAAACAGTTAATATTTTCATACTAAGGTGTAACAAAGGAAATGTTGGCATTGTATTTCCACTTATGCAGATATAATCATCATATAGATTGAATACATAATTAATGAGTAATGTTGTTTTAAATATTCAATAAAATACTAAAAAATGATTATTTTCGGACCCCTATACGACATTTGCGATGATTGAAGCTTAACTATCACTTTTTTTATGAAAGCGTTCAATACAAAAGTTGTTGCTCTTGCAATTGTGCATACGCATGTATAAGTAATGTGTCACTTTTCCATATAGGTAAGCACTTGTGTACGTTTGAAGTTTGTCGAAAATTACTATTTTCGAAAAATGGCAATTTTCAATGGACTGTAACATTGAAACCTTTATAGATTCATGCTTGAAAAATATTCTACTTAATATAATATCTTTCCGCTTTGAAATGATTTAAGATTCATGTTTTTATCTTTAGTGGTTGAAGAAGAATAATTCTCCAAAGAAAGTGCACTTCAAAAAGTCGCAAAATCATAAACTTTCAAATGTTATTAAAACTGCTTAAATTATGCCAAAACTATGAATTTTGATATGGTAATGTTCTGTAGTGGAGTTGTAAAGGTAACTATGTCAAACAGATTGCAAGAAATAGATTACTAATCAATCAAGTTCTGACAGAGTTATGTCCCTTTAGAATCAAAGGCCGAACATTCCTTTTTAAAAAAGTTCAATTTTTAAAATGATGTATCTAAAAAAACTATTAAATATAGAGCTTTTGTTTAGAGATTCATATAAACAGCAATAATATAGCTTTTAAATGAGCTATGCTATGTATCTGTATGTGTTGCCGTTATTTAGAAGAAGATTTTTGAAGACGCGTACCCTCAAAATCGCGAAAGTGCGTAACATTTGCAGTTTATGCGAAATAGCGAAAAATCTATTATTACGGCCGAAAACCGCTATGGGCCTAATCGTTGAGGAATATTGTTGCCCACATTTTGGTGAAAGTTTTATGTATATATTAATTAGTTTTCGAGCTATTGAGGTTTTTTTTAAAATCTTCTAAGGGGGAAATTCGAAAAAATGGCTCGTGCAGAGCAAGATACTGACAGGATCTATCATCCCTTAAAATTTCATGCCAATTGGCCTAGCCGTTAGTTCAGAACACCTGTAAACAAATATTTGAAATAATAAAAAATATAGTCGCAAGCGACGACAAGCAGATTCTGCCGTTTCAATTGTTTTCATTAAGACATCTGTCCTATGTTGTTGCATATTTTTTCAAAACAAGATGTCTAGCATATCTTTAGGAGTATTGCCATCCAAAGTTTACATGTTTAAATCGAACAATTGTATGACTATAGAAAATGGTTTTGAGCGTGTACTTACGTAAATGAATAGACCGCAAGTGTTTTTTTCAGACCTATTTTCAAAAGGGAGCAACTGGTGTACTGGTTAGGTAGAATATGATTTGATAATAACGTTCGAATAAAAAGAAAAGAGAAGAATAGAATTGAACTAGTTTAGATTTGCAAGGACAATGAATATTTACAGCACGGCATTTAACTGTTAGAAAGGGTAGAATAAATGTTTGTGTATATGAGACAATGATGACTCAAATCCGTTATCCTTGGCTGGTTTTAAAATACGCATTGACTGGTTACAGTTAGTATACTGTGGGAAAGACTGGCTTAAAACAAGGGCAGTTTCATTGATGAGTTTGTTAGTCAATTGTCACATGCGTAATGCATGAATGATGCAAGCCGAACTATTTTGGCGGAGGCAAATACCATCTCGCCTTGTTTATGAATGAATGAAGCGTTAATTCGTTGACTCGTGCTACGTTCCTTAATAAGTCTCTATTATGTAAATATAACAAATTGCATACCAATGTCTGTGTGCATTACACTCAATGTGAATCCTATAACATATTTGAAGAACCGAAACTACAGTCCGATTTACATGCACAGATCGTTCAAGCATAATCAACCTAGATTTGTCTTTTGTCTTTGGCTGATAGATTTGTGGTAATGGTGATGCAGTGTCCGGTTTTCGACCAGAACTACTTTTACATATATATCGTCACTATACTGAGTCGACTGTCTTCAAATTGGTCATTTTCGGCAATATTCAGCACTTCTCGATACAATAACACCATATATAACAGACCTGAACAGCAACAACACAATGTAAGCCAAATCGAAAGTGTGAATTTCCTGCTCACACATCAAAATGAAAGTCGAATTTGATGAACTTATATTTAAAACTCATTAGTCATATAAATTATCGTGGTAATGGACCTTTTTCCATTTACGGTGATATTGCCTCTATCTGTTGTTGTCAGTCTTGCACACTCACAGCATTGCAGAGTGGTCAAGGGGAACTAACTCTTCCACATGACGCTTCAATAAAATCCTCATCATATCCAACTTGTTCACATGTTACACACAGTGTTACTTGCTTTCCCCAATGCTTCAGCTTATATAAATATAAGTTGTATCGCTTAGATGCAACTATCTTCAAAGTGGTGTAACGATTTGTTTAAGTATAGGCCAATTAGCGAAATAATTATGATTCTCCCATTTATAATGAACCTATGCCGGGAGTACAACAACTTCCCGTATGGAATGTACCATTCACTCAACCAGTACTGACACATCCATTTGGGATACGAAGTCTGACTTGGAAGACATAGCCAACGTGTACATGAAGACACTACATCCTCATCCCACCTGCCATCGGGAACCAACCCCATTGACAATGTGTAGTCTACAACGCAGACAAAACATTACTGTCTGATTTTACCCTTGTGGTATTCCCCTCACTTTGTTGTGCCAAGATATTGAATCGCTGTACAAGAAATGCATAGCGGGCCTGGATTTCTAAATAAGATTTCTTAAGTAAATACTGCAAGGCCTAAATCATCCAGTTATGAAGACTGGCAAGAGTTATGCCTTGCATTGGGAAGTTGGATTTTTTAAGTATTGCTGTAATTTAGGGGAATATTAATGAAGACACGTACCTTAGAAACTGAGAAAGTGGATTTTCTTTGAGATTTAAATTTTTAACTTATTGGACCCAAATCTCATTAATGAAGTCGAAAATCCAAAATCGGCAAAACGACAAACGTACCAAAATATTTCATGACATCATCTTATTGGTTACCTGTAAAGAACTATTTAAAAATATAACCCAAAAAAGTAGCCAGTACACTAATGTTGACAGTGTTGCCAATATGAATTTTTAGAATAAAAGTTCAAAAACAAGTCAAAACAATTTAACATACAAAACAAAATAAGTTTTGAACATTTGAAACTATATTTAAGTCAAATAAGTTTTTTACTGGTGGACTTGAACTCAGTCCACTGGAATACAACCCAACGATCATACCACTGAGCTATCAGTTCTCTTACGTTTAGGTCGGGAAATTAGTGATTATATTTTATACATCTATAAGACACTGTTTTGTTCCGATAATATTTTTCGAAATTAAGGGAATTTATGTGGCACTTGTTGATATTTTGTCCAAGATCATGTTTTTGCTCTTGGGAGTATCATTATCCATTGATGCAACTAAGTCAACATACACTGTACAGCAAACGTGTAGGTTATTTCAGCATGAGCAACATAATATCATTATAAATATTCAGAACCGAAACTACACGTCCCATTGACATGCACAGACCTTTAAAACAATATAAACCTACATTGTCGTGTTTGTGTGTGTGTTGTTAATGGGTTTCCCATATCAAATCCGATCGTCTAACAGATTTGCGTTAATCATGGTGCAGTGTCCGGTTTTCGATCAGAACTACTTTTACATATTGGCATATATTGTCATTATCCTGAGATGCTAGTATCTTTAGAGAAGAAGATTTCCAAATTTCGAAATTTGGAATCGAACTGGACCTTTAATGGCTGAAACGATTGGGCCCAAAAGCTTATTGTGCC
The DNA here is from genome assembly GCA_936450465.1 of Gibbula magus. NCBI lineage: Eukaryota > Metazoa > Mollusca > Gastropoda > Trochida > Trochidae > Gibbula > Gibbula magus. Next base: position 2,740,471 of record OW388302.1, read on the forward strand.
GTGTCCTTAGTAAGAGATATCAGACTGTCGAGTTTGGTCGAATTATCTGCAGCCGTTTTGGCTGAATCGCGTTCACAAGATCTGTGCAAACAATAAAAAACAAAAAAAACGCCAATAACAATAAGGATTCTGCCCCAAAGGACAGAATCCTTAATAAAAAGAAACACGCCAATAACAATAAGGATTCAGCCTAATGGCTGAATCCTTAATTACAAACCCTCAGATTCAGTGAGCCTTAATTTATTAATTAGATGTAGGTCAAATGTATGCGCCGTATCGTATGGGCTCTCTCAGACAAAGAGCTTTGTTCATCATCCACATTTTGGCGCGATTAAATTACCAGTAAAACCCGTGACTGATTGAAGAAACAGAATCTTGTCTACCGGGTGTACGTGAACTTCAGTGGCAACAACTGTTGTCATTCACGGAGGGCAAAACAACATGATAGTTCTACAACTGCATGCAGGTACAGTGCGCATTTCATGTAATACTTAAGTTCATGTTTTTCGTATTTTGTGTCCAATATGCTAATGATTGAAATAACTAATTAAATAAAGTTGATCAAATACCTTCGAAATATTGTAACATTGAAAATAAAGTAATTGTGTTTCTGAAAGCAGTCAGGGCACACCCTGTATGAAACGTTTTCATTCTTACAGAATCAAATAAATCAAAACTTGCAAAACTGAACAAGACCTAAAGTTATTTTAAAACGTTAACCATGCGAATACAAATCAAAAGTAATACACATAAGTCATAACTCTATATAGACAACCTCATTGATTTTGGACAATAGACTTTTTTCTAAAGGTTTGACTTCAGACCTCAAATACATTATATAACTAATTTATACTAAATTATAAAAATATTATTATGTAGAACATTTCTTTATATTTACTCTGCCGCATGATATATCAGACAGATTTTGTTGTGATGTGTGTTACGAAAGCATAAAGGAATTTTTAAAATTTATTATGAAACGATGTCAATGTTTATTGTATCAAGACAAACAGTCTCTACTTTCTTGATTCATTATAACATACGAATACATAAAAAATACATTCTAAAAACGATCAAGTAAGAGTTGTTGTACTGATGTTTATTTTTTAATATCATATTATGACCTTTATATTTAGTTGGAATATGAAATACCCCTTTGAATATTCATGTTTCTTTTATCAGTTTGATATTTTTATAACATTTCAGCAATCCTGCACATGGGAAACATGAAGAAGGCGATAGCTGACCTCTCACCTAAGCCTATAACAGGTACATGTGTTTCAAAATTTAACCTAAGAACTAATGTAATAATTGCAGTATATCAAACAATAATATCTGGCAAATCAGAATGTATGATTGTGTATCTTACTAAAACACTCCAAATAAGGAAAACTGAGGTTGTACCAATGTCGATTTATGTTGGTCAGTAATATCATTTTTATGTTCATTTTACTTTTACAGCCTAGAAGAACACAAAGGAAGCATGTGGTCGGTCGAAGACTTCTGTGCTTGAAGATGAGCATACCATTTGGTCGAAAGATCATTCCCATTGAGGACACAGAAAGTATTAAGCTGAAGCTGAAGAGTGTGAAATAACCCCGGAGGATAAGTGATGTAATTAACCCCGGGCCGTTTACCCAAGGAAAATAAAACCACCTGTTCCACACATATTGAATAGTGATTGGCCGGCAGCACAGTATAAATAGAGAATATAACCACAGAATTATCAGTGATCCTCTTTCTTAATCAGCAGCAATGCCCTGTTATTTACCTCGTCATCCAGTTATGGCATTTTGCTGGATGATTTATTAAGTAACTTTAAATAATGCAATTTGTAAATGTATATCTAGGATCTTCATAAATAGGATCACTAAATGGTATTGTGTACTTGATATATTTTGAATACACTCCTTAGATTTGATTGTCAGATGTCTTCTCCTTCTAACAGCATTAGTCAAGTATTTGCTCTGCAATTGACACTTACGTAATAAACTTCATAATACAACACACTTGTTTTGTATTACTAGTACAACAGGCAAATGTCTTTTTGTTTTGCATTTAGTTAAAATAGCATTCCAAGATTGACTTTGCTTTTGGCACTTTATGTAATAAACTTTATAACGAAGTACAATTATTTTTGTCATTACTAGAAATATTTTCTCCGAAGCATTATTGCTCTTGATGAAGATAGCAGTTGATGTTGTAGGTGTTAACATTGTACATGTATTCATTTCAATCATGACATGCTTGTTATGCGTGTTTAGCACAACATGCAAATGTCAACCATGGACACCAGGTTGTAAACCATTACACTGAAACCTACAGTAAACCTTAACATGGAAACCAGACTGAAACCTACACTAAGCAAATACACTGAAATCACACTGAAACCAGACTGAAACCTACAGTAAACCATTACAATGAAACCAGACTGAAACCTACAGTAAACCTAAACTCGGAAACCAGACTGAAACCAAGTGTAAACTAAGAAATATGGAAACCAAGTGGAAACCAAGTGGAAACTATCACATGGAAACTGAGTTGAAACCTACAAGAAAGTTATTCATGGAAACCAGATGGATACCATTTGGAGGAGTGGGTAATTATTCGCACTGGATACCATCCGGATACTGGTGCAAAATTTATTTTAATGTTGCTAGAAACCCCATCGAAACTGTTAAAAACTGTCTGGATACAAACTGGAAATACTGGTTTCCACTGGGTATCCTGCTAGTTTCAGTGTTCTGGAAACCAGCTCATTTTTGCTGTGGGTATAAAAGAAAGCTTGAGAAGCACTAACTCCATCTACATTGCACCCGTGGACAGACAGCAGATTAAGGTAATTGCAAGAAGAATATTCCCCGAGGATGTATCTAAATTTATGAGTCTTTACGAAACAGCGGTGGAAACACCTTATGGAAACTAAACAGTGGATCTTAAACCTCGTACAAGCGAGAAGAACAGGCTACACATGTCGGCATCTCATCAAGCCACCACCGCAACAACAACAACAACAGGTCATCAGCAGGGTGTTGGACGTTAGTTAAAGACCTCCAACGAGAGATAAAAGCGATCCCACCAAGCTTAGATGATCAGGTCGAGACCTTCTTGCTGAACAGACGTTTCTCGACGACCCCATTGAAACAGCTCCCCTATGAGCAGTGAAGAATCGGGGCCTTTCACTATGGCTACAGCTTGCGCTGATTGTGGTTTACTCATAGACAACATGCATAATTTACAACGTCACATCAACTCCTGGTGTCCAGCCGTTAATGACAAGGCATTGACATCTAGAAAACGAAAACGCTACATTAGCGAAGAGATTCGGATGGGGACCTTCCCATACAGAAAGGGAATGGTAGCGAAGATTCAAAACCAATACCTCGTCACTGGAAACCCATCAACGACATGGCAGCTGAGGAGTGGCAAAACGTGAGCTTGCATCGTATCTGGAAGCGGGTGTATGAGCTTTATCAAGGTGACATGTCAGTTAACAGGAGGAAATATAAGCGGCTGGGTTGGACAGTCGAATGGACCGATCTCAAATTGAAACAGTTTTGGAATACTCAGGGGATGGACAATCTCAACAGCGTAATCGAGTTTACTCAATATTTTAAAGAAGCTCCCCTGTTTGTACCCATCCTCACCAGTCTGGATGAGATAGATCCGTCCTCAGAACAGAGCATGGTGAAGGGGAAAATCAAACGCTGGCTGCGGCTGGTGATTAGGAGAGTGATCAGGACTCATCCACTGTTAGTTCAGTCTTTACCTCTGCTGAGACAGGATGTATAAACAAAGTTTACTTCATGTGGTGAAATCACCAAACCAACTCCTAAGACAGAACCACAAGAACGATAAGAAAAAACCTGTTTCTCTCTATCTCAAAGCGGTGATCAAGCGAGGACCGCCTGGGCGACGGACATTAGATAGGATAGAGACCAAAGGATAGATATGCATCCAAAAGAGACAATTTTACAATTCATATACCTGTGTAAAACCCTATATCCGGAAATAGGTGAAGTCAAACGCGTTCCTGACATGTATAGACTGATTAACTTAATTGCATCATGATTTAATTACTCAATAACTCAATGTTGTATCATGACTTGTGCCTAGATTGAATAAATATGTTAGAAGAATGTATGTGTTTGTTCTCAATGTGGATGGTATTCAAACTCGATACAGACAGGTGTAATAGAACATAGGTAAAACCTAGTGAAGCAAATATTACCCGTGCTTTATAGAATTACCAATGATTCATATACAATCATTTCAACGATAAACCTATGGTTGTATAAAGCACAAACATAGTTGTCTATACATAGTTGTCAATATCTGAAACAACCCTATCACCCCTGGATAAACATATTTCAAGACTTGATACATCGAAAGTCATGCATTTATCATGATTAGTTTGCTAGATCAATCCCATGAAAGCAGGTTTCATCAGGAAATGAACTCAAAGTAGATGTCACACAATTTATATAGAGTTCAGTTGACCTTGTCGTGCTTGTATAGATAATAGGGTTGGTATCTGCTCACCGTACGTCTCCCACTTGTATCACCACACTTTAAATACAGAAATATAGGTATTTTAGAAGGTTCTCGACCACATCCAAACCAATTTTCAGTGCTGCATTCACATGAGCGGATTTCAAAGCTCTCAAACATACCCTTAACTTGACAAGTAGGACAAGTACCTCTTTTCTCCCTTGCATTTTGGAAGAGTTCTGATTGCTTCAATCTCTTTCCACAGCTGTGAAGTCTCAGAAAGATGATAAGATGCTGAGCTTGTCGAACCACACACTTCCAGTTCTTGAGATTTCGTATAGTCTTTGAAGCAAACCAACGGGAATGTCGTGGAAGCTGTGTCCACAAATAAGGAGTCCTCCCTGTGTCATAGTTTTTCAAGAAAACGTAATAACGTCCATTTGATAATTTATCGGAATGACCATAAGAGCCCCAACCATCTGTGCGTTTCAAAAACTTTACAACTTCAAAGGTATACACCTTTCTGCCTCGATACATCTCAATCGTTTTCTGCTTCGTTTAACTCATGGTATCAAACCTGTAATGTATGGGTTCAACTCGACAGGAGACTTTGTACACCCCGCCTCTGGTCACGTGGTATAGACGTGTCTTCACTCACTAACTCACTACACTAGTCTGAACAGAAGTTTAAGATGGGACAGAGCGCTGAGTTTTATTTGTTGAAATAGGCTATAACAAGCTTTCTTATAACGCTTCCAGCAACGTGATACATTCTAGTCACGTGATATTCAAGTCAGAACACGCAACATGTTAGACAGCAGGTCTGAACATGTTTGAGTTCTATGATAAAATAGGTTTTTGACGAGACAGTCTTCATTCCATCTTATATCAGTAATAACTTCCTATATTCTTAAAAAGCACCACATTTCTTATTGCTATGTGACTTTTAGTAGCCTACTAGACTATCTACACTTGTATGATCTATGCTCCATCCCATTAAACGTTTCCTAAACTCCTAACGTTAAACACGATATCAGAAAGCACAGTACTATTCATGATAACTCAGTGACACCTTATCGTATATAGATTTTCAATGATAGAAATATACTTCTTTTATAAAAGAACATAGAAGAGCTTGCTGAAATGAAATGGTTAATTATTCATCTCATATCGGCGTTAAGTGTTGTTTGATACTTTTAAAAACTTTCAAGGCAAAAACTCATATAACCGATATACTATTTGATCAGTGAAGTTTAGTATACTCCCTATTTCGTTTAGCTCAGTGACCTTTATATTTAAGACTGCCAGCTTAAAGATAAGCTTTGTAGACATATACCACACGGTATTGTCCAGCTAGGTCAAATCCTCGTGCTCTGTTAACCATGGCGAGGTAAACATAACGTGCTCATGTGTATTTTAGTCGGGGATGGGAGGGTGCTGATGACACATCATGACTATACATAGTTTTTGGCGGGCAACTTCGAACTCGTTCAACTGGTCTTCTATACTGATGGGTAGTGTTAGAAAAGGCCATTGTTCTCGCTAATGATCTTTGATAGGTTGATGAGCATTGGCCCATGGGTTAGTCTAATGATAGCTTGATCTTGTCATCGTGACGTCAGGCATACCATTTGCATATTTAATGAGCTACGCTGCATAAATTAATTCTGCTCTGGTTTGGTCCGGTAAAGGAGCATCTGCTAGCTGTTACTTTACTACTCTTCTCACTGCGGTGCAAACCCTTTCCACCGTGGTTCAAACCCTTTCCTAAGCGGTGAAAACCCTTCTCACCACATGGTGAAAATCCTTTCCACCGCAGTGTAAACCCTTTCAACCGCTGTGATAACCCTTTCCATCATGGTGAAAACCCTTTCCACCGCGGCGCAAACCCTTCCCAGCGTGGTGCAAACTTTTTCCACCGTGGTGCAAACCCTTTCCAACGAGGCGAAAACTCTTCCCACCGTGGTGAAAACCCTTCTCAACGCGATGATAACCCTTCTCGATGCGTTGAAATCTCTTCACACATCTTAAGTTTGCCATATAAACCAAAACGATATTCATAGAGAATAACATTTAGACATTTAGAGCCCAAGATTGAATACCTATTTTTCTGCTTATCTCAATTGTAAACTATAAGCATAAGCAACTTGCTGTTATTCTGTTACAGTATGATAATCTTATCCACTATTAAATTATATTTACATATTGCTCATTTCTAAATTTACAATGTCCACGTTCAATCCTTGCTACAATATTAGGGTTACATATACTGAGACATAAAAACTGCGAACTCCCTACAGGTAATAGGATGTTCGTCGTGAATATAGCTTAGCTTACATTCGAATAAGTTAATTGAGCTTTAAAAATCTTCCCTTGAAGACTTGGATGGTTTTGCTCATATTTATTTAATTTGAGAAATAATTTTTTTAGATTAGTATAGATATGTACACCAACTAGCGGTTATTGTAGGTCAGGCATATGTCACACGTCTAGAATTTGCTTTTGGGGAATGAGCTTCGGGAACCGTTGCAACACCTTGAATGAACTAGAAGGAATAATTAGTGTCAGTGAGTCTTTAATTATGATATAGAAATCATACAAATACAAGCATTCAAAATCAAATAATACATTATGACAGAAAACATAATTGAACAATTGATATATGCAATATACACACATATATTTTCAAATATATAAAAATAGCGGAGGTAATGTGTTCAAATAAACAGTTAACTGCTAATATCACTTCGTGGCTGGTATTTCTACAATCAAATATAATACCATTGGAAATATAAGATTGGAAATCTAATGAGTGATGTATAAGTGTTACGTATTTACCAATATTACAACCTGAAAGTGTACTAAATATATCGTAGGTAATGTGTTCAAATATACAGTAAAGACATGATATATTTATTATGTTATTATCACTTCGTGACTAGTATTTCTACAATCAAATATAATACCAATGGAAATATAATATTGGAAACCTAATAAGTGATGTATACATGTTTGGTGATATAAAATAAACTCATATTTGATTGCAGTGAACTAGTAACATATTATTACATTATCATGATTCATTGACTGGAAATATACAGATGTCTGATATATATATCATTGGTTAATATATGCCTATAACGTGGTAAATGGAACGTACATGATAATGTGTGAACTAAATATACAGAAAGAAATGTAATGCTGACATACTATACACTTCCAATATAAAAACATAATTAACGTTTCTACAGTGAAATAGCGTGCATCACACGCATAATGCTACATTTGTATTTACAGGTGAAAAGTAAAGTTGATAAGGGAATGGAATGTCACAAGGAACTATAATTATATAATATTTACACATAGAAACATCATGAACGATACTCAATATGTAAGACTGTGTCAGAAGACATCTGGCAAATAAACACAAATTAACAGTACGCATACCATTCAATAGAAGTGTGTCACTTGGCTAATTTAAAGTTGACTATTACCAACAGTTTGGAGTTTTAATTTTACGTCTAAATAATACAACAATATCTAGAAAACGATGTATGAACAAACATGAACTTAGCTTGAATGAACCAGAAGGAAGAGTTAGTGTCAGCGAGTTTTTAATTATGATTTCTTAAAAAAATGGAGGCTCTATTTATATCGATTACTGTATGAGATCTCGCCATTATTCATCCGAACTGACACTTCCTTATCTAGGGCGGAAACATCAGTTCTTTTGTTATGACCTTAATTGATATATTGGTAGCTCAGTTATTTAGACTACTTTTATTTAATTGAAATGTTTAAGGCGAGTCCGTCGTGTAATACCTAGCGTAATACCTCGCAGCAAATTATCAAAACAACATGCAACGACGCGACCCGAGTGTCACTAATTAAAACCTATTTCTACCAAATGACATAACATATGCAATTAGGGAAACCAGTTCCTGTCTGCATAGCCTCCTTAGGGGTACGTACCACGCCCTTGCCGGCCATTCCAGCATCCATGTCAATTACAAGTTTCGATGGCGAACGAACGGAGAGGAGTCGGGGGAACCAGAAGGTGTCCGCCCACCCTTCCGCGCGGTCTGATCTTCACGCTCCGACCTTCAACGCTTCTCCTCCGTACATGGCATGATGGTTGTACAACGATGACTTTCTGATGCTGCACTGACTAGTAGCATCATAACGTCCGACGACAAATCAAAAGGGTGCTGTACGGCTCGGGAGTCGTTACGAACATATGCCACGGACCGGAGAGGTGCCTTATTAAGAGCGAGACGGCGGCGTCTCGAGCAGGCGTCGTTTTGAAATGCACCCTCCAACTAAGTGACACTAACACCCGCCTATCGGACGGAGGCCAACCCTACAAGACGTCGTTACAAGATGCTGTCGGAGGAAAGGCAAAGCAAGTGGTCAGACAACGGAGTGCCTAGCGAGTGAGAGGCAGTCAGACGACACGCCTCCAACCGAAGCTACAGCGAGTAGAGACAGATTCAATCACGTGCCAAGCACACGCATGAGCGCCCGAGAAGAAATGTACAAGTCTCAGTCAACACAGCGAGAAGCGCTGACGTAGATAACCCGCTTACGGTGGAGATGCACACTGTAGAAGGCAATCACAAAATCTCTCTTCAAACCAACCTGGGAAAGCAGATAATCAAATGTACATGAAATACAAATGAAAAACAATCAAAAGAGAACTAGTAAACCTCGGTCAAGGGTATTTAATCAAAATCACAAAACTCTGAGAGCTAGCAAAATGGATGCCCAATCTTGTTTGCGACAAAAAAAAGTGAGGCTGGAATAAATGATTATGATAGTCATCTAACAAATGAAGATAGTGTAAGTGACATTACACTTAATGCATGATGTTTTTGTCTTGATTCAAATATAAAATGTATCAACAATTAATAACAGAGGGTGTACAACTTAGTTTAATTTAAAACGTCTTTTTACGTCATCGTCTAGGAAATGCTGAAAACATTTTTGAAAATGTTTGATGTTTTTTAATAATCAGTTTGCAATACATGCCATCTACATTCTTCAAAATATTTCTTATTCTCTTCCAGCAGGAACAGAAGTGAAAATTCACAGCTTGGGGAGTCAAGCGTTCCTGTTTCCTCCTACAACAAAGTGACTATGCCAAGTTGTGACATTATGCATACCGAGGTTTAAACAGATCCATATATTCTTCTGATTTGACATTTGCTTCATGCAATATATACGATTATTTCGGTACTTGACAGGTCAACCATATATCTAACATACCTGTATTCTTGATGGTATATGGATGTTTCAATTCGTTTCTTTTATTAATGATAATATGAGTCTTGTTTGAAAGGTTGACCATTTAAAGTGACTAATTTCAATTTCAAAACATGTTTGTTTGTTTTAACTATCTTTTTACTGTTACACACTTTAAATACTTAATGTGTATATGTATTTCGATATATATTTTTCATGTAAGTCGATGGTCTTCTGGAGACTGATCACTGTGTATATGTAAAAGCGCAAACGTGTTTAGATTGTCAATGTCGTTGGTACGAACATGTGTAAAGACGTTCTCTCAAATAAACTTTGGGTGCGGAAAACGCACCTTTAACAATATTTGGCAAGAAACTTTGGTATTTAGTTTAAAAAGTATTATTTTGCCGACATAAATAACCTTCTTGGATTTAAATTTATTGATGCATTATTACTGTAGGGCGCCATAACACAAAGCAAAAACCCTTCTAGACTCTCCTGTCTCATCTAGATAAGGGGATTCAAAACAATGATTTCTAAAAACTCTCGTCTTTATGAAATATAAATAGATGAAGTTTTAAAAAATAAAAACTGGTTTAGTTTAACTCTGTTGCATATGCATCACTTATGGATTGAAAGTTATTGTATGTTGTATAGTGACGTTTATTTTGCTGTTGAGTTTATATTACTGTCCAAGATAAACTGAATAACCGACGAGCAGAGACATGTTATGGTCTCTTGCACGAGAATTTGTTCAGACTAAACCTTTATTATCAAACTATCTTAACCTTAAGATTTCTTAATTTTAATCGTAGTCCATGTGTTAAGAATGGCATTTAGAAGGTTGACAGCTTCGTCCGTTTCCGTAATAGCAACCCTGTTCAGTAATGGTGATTTATCAGAGCTGTTCAGTTACGAATGTGTGGACACAGGCGTTACTCTATAGTATGTAGTGAGATGTTGGAGAACTAGTAATTACTAAATCAGCCCGCATATTTATGTGATAGAAGAAGTGCCTTTTGAATGGAAAAGTATATTACCCACTGACTCAGGGATACCACTCTTCAGTTGCACGTGCAGTTTCCTGTATGTACAGGCGCCAGACCCTAAACTCTTTCCCCGGAATGAAAACCGTCTGAAAAAATCTTTGGATCAGTGTTCAGCAGGCCAGAATTAAGTTTCCGAATGTTGCTGGTTACTTGACCCAACTCCCACTAGCACTAACTGGAAAACTATAAGATATATGATAACTATAGAGTTTGTTGTGCCATATTTACATCTAAATTAGTTATTATTTGGTATAGATTATATTGTTTTCATAAGATGTGGTTGTAAGAAGATTATTCTATATGATTGTGATTATGATACATCCATTTATACTATATTTAGATGTCAATTATTTCTTAGTTAGTAAAGAACGTATATTTTCCTCAAAGATTGTGGTTGTAAGCAGATTATGATATATGATAATGATTGTGATACATCCATTTATGCTATATTAAAATGCCAAAATATTCTTAGTTAATAAAGAACTTATATTTTTCCAAAGATTGTGGTTGTTAATAGATTATGATATATGATAAGGATTGTGATACATCCATTTTTACTATATTAAAATGCCAATTATTTCTAAGTTAATAAAGAACATATATATTTTAACAGTTTTTGTGTTGGTTTAAACCGTATGGATAGCGGGCCACATTGCTATAGGTAGGGGAGGGTGTTTTGGCTTTAATGTGTTTGACACCTGATAAAACCGGATCACATGACAGCATGACTGACAGCTACTCCGATGAGGCCATTGCTGCTGTTTAGTGTTTGTACATGAACAAAGGACATATAAGTTAACATGGATAACTGCAGATTGAAACTGTAATATACAGCCATATATAAGCATCAACACGTAAATACCATTTTCGAATCATATAACATTTCATATTTACATAATAAGCAGTGTTTATCATTACATATATTGAGTTTTTGGAATGTTAACAACCTCATATCCCCAAGAGACTTTCAAAAACTTTCACTCGAATCCAGCAAGCGTCTCGGTCCGAAAAAGTACAATACTGTAATGTAGTACTATCCAAATGTATTAATATAACCATGTTAACCCTAGTAGAAAATTGTCCAAAGACATCAAACACATTTCTTTTAAAATGTAAATTCACAACACGAAGCTGGTTGTTAAATGAAGCGTTTATATAATGAATGATCCTGATGGGTATTTTGTGGATCAAAGTAAAGCGAAATAAATAACATAAATGAGTCAATTTTAAATTCAAATTTAATTAAGTCTGGTTGTCATAGACGTAAAATCCACACACTATATGTACTATGTTCTGACGTTTATGTGGTAAAATACAAAATACATCTTCAAGTTTACATCTTTAATCATGCAAAATCAATATTCAGTATACAATTAGAGTGTTAATTAGTAATCATGTCAGTTTTGTTACAAATTTATGAGACGTGTTTAAAAATAATCATATGTTTATCTTTAATCAAAAAATGACTTCTTAAAAAGTAAAAGTTGTTAAAATATTTCATAACATATTTCACAGTTCGTGAACACAGCGGCACACATAACCAGAGGTTTGTTGTTTGCTATGTTTTAATCAACTGCTGAATGAAAATTGGACGTTCTCGTTAACCTCTCGTTTAACATGGGCTTAGCAAAACTATTTACAACACAAATAAATAATAAGTTTGTGGTTCCTTAATGAGGTTGTATTTTGATAATTTGATGACTATTCATCCTCTACTATTACACCAAGCAATACTCATAACACACGTATACATAGTAATGTTAACAGTCAGATATGTAGACATGTTACAATATCGCCAGTACAGAAAATATAATAATAGATAAAGTTTGGAATTTATCCGATAAAGTATCTCTCTAGCAATCTGATTGCAACTATGTTGGACATTTTACAGTACGTTATCAGTCCGTCAGGCATACAAATGGTCATTTAACATTTGAACTTATATCACAATGATGAATGAGGAAAGACAGTTCAGAGAGTACAACTTGCTGGCTTCAATTATGAATATAACTTTAATACTTTTAATTATGAATACAATTATAATACTTTTATTTTTAATATGATATCCGTATGGGTCTATGCTATGTTTGATTCCTTTGCAAATTATGTTCCGCTTGCTGCTTGTGTTTAAATCTACCCGACAAGTTTGTAATCTGAGCCAGCTACATGACAATCTCGCGTGTATATGTGGAATGATCCGACTCCACTATCTCTCTGCTGTGTTGTAACGTTCTGCTGTAGAGACCGTCCTTTATGAAAGTAAATAATGCTCACATGCAAGAACATTTCATCAATATGTTAAGCTGAACATCATTGCTACCTGTATAATATTATTCATACATCGGAATATTTGTTACACATCTGAACTATGATCGTATTATATATGTCTCTTCATTTTAAAATGATCCCAAAACTCTTATTCTGTTTGAAACTCTCGGGGAAGACAAATAGAGAGAGAGAGAGAGAGAGAGAGAGAGAGAGAGAGAGAGAGAGAGAGAGAGAGAGAGAGAGAGAGAGAGAGAGAGAGAGACAGAGACAGAGACAGAGACAGAGACAGAGACAGAGAGAGAGAGAGAGAGAGAGAGAGAGAGAGAGAGAGAGAGAGAGAGAGAGAGAGAGAGAGAGAGAGAGAGAGAGAGAGAGAGAGAGAGAGAGAGAGTCGACCCTTCTGTATATTTCATTATGTAGAAATGTTGCAATGTTGCCAATACGGAACTGACATTAATGGATACAGTTTACAACTTATCCTTATCACTGTAGCAATCTGACTGCAACTAGTTGTGGCATTGAACAGCTCTTTAAATTTGCATATCCATATTTCCAAGTTGGCATGAAAATATGAAAGTTTTGACATAATAATAAGTCTGTTAGGTGGTTAAATGCTTATTTAACATTTGATCCCAGTGATCTGACTCACTGCACTATATCTGTGTTAGCTGTATTGTGACGTTCTGCTCTAGAGATCTTCCTTTGTTCCTTTGCTCACATGCAAGGACATTTAATAAATATGTTAAGCTGATTTAGTTTCGAAATTTATAATAATATTTAATAATAAAATGTGTTTTTAATAAATCAATTTGATAACTTTTAAATCGTATTGGTTGATAATTGAAATTGGGTATTTGAAAATACTGTAATAGGTGGTTTTGATGTACAAGAATTAGTTCACCATGACGGTTTAAACATAATATTAATGTGGATCAAATACATTTGTACCATAGATGTATTATGTGTAGCACCATATTCTCCCATAAAATAAAAAAAACATAATGAAAGAACAACATTAAAACTTAAAAAAACAACGCTTTTCCTCACGCTATATACCACTATGTGTAAACACTATTGATACAGCGGAATATGTGTTACACATATCTACTATAGTCATAGGGCCGAGTACAGAAAATGTGTCAAAGTGCTTCAGTCAAAAGTGTGAATAACATTTATCATTCAAAATAAATAAAGAACATTGTTTTAACCTAAATTATAAAATGTTTTATTTCCAAAGTATGTTCAACAATGAGAAAAGGGCATTTAAAAATAAAACAAAGGTTTACATGTAACCAATCAGAAATTAGCTTTTTAGTAGAAATTTTTGTTTTAGGATAAAGGTATAATGGAGAGCATGTTAGTGTAAAGTTCTTTTATTCACTGTCAAGTTGCAGCGAACCTCTATATATGGGTGTGGTACAGGTTTCGGCTCACTGACTACTATGGTTATATTACATATGTCTCAGTGAGCTATTTTCAATCAGAGATTATGTGCGGTATTTGAATTATTCTTCCTTTTAAAATGATGTCTCGAGTATGGTTAACCGTTTGGGTATATTCTTGAGGAAACTGAATGATGACACGTTGAATAACAAAATATAATCACTAATTTGAACAGTGAGTACATACTCTACATTCTTTATCAACATCTATCAATCGCGCGACCCTCTATAATAACAGTTCTGCAGCTAGGACTGTGTCATGTCAATGTATAACGCCTCACATACTTCGTGCTGTCTAGGATATCATGCTAGTCCAGTGTTGACTACAGATTGTTGAAACCAACACCACAGAGGCGCACTAAGTCAGGGCTGGGACTATAACAGTTGTATTCAACTGAACACCTACAACTCTGCTGTGGTAATACCACCATAATTAGAAAGTCCATGCTCACTCAACAGCGATTGAAGTACCGTGTTTTTACCAACCAAGATTGATGCACCCATGTGTATCTGCTACGATTGATCAGAGTCATCTAGGCTATATATGGGCCAGGTATATTCCAATCTGCTGATCTAGGAATATTGCAGTATTCCAAAATAGTTTAAACAATCTGCAGATTGTTCGACCCTAATTATCTCATAAATGCCACTATCTAGGAATATGTGTGTGAGGGTAGAAAGGGTTATTACAGTTATGTTGGACTTTTCTAATTCGATTTAGATTGTTCGATACATACATTGTAAGTGGCCTTCAATTCACAAGGATTCTCTATCTAATGGTCAATTCATAGATTATGAAGTGCTCTGAATTTGGTTTTATATGACAACTAGAATACTAGATTGTGAAATGTGAAATGACATATTATGACTTAATTAGAAGATATTAAGTCCCAATTGGGATGAACTAAGTACTAATAAGGAGATACTATGTTCCAAATAAATATTTCCTGTGATCCTAATACGCCTCCATGTCGTTTAGATCTGGTAACACGATTGGGACATTTATTGTCACACTTTATACTTGAACAATACGAGCTGTCAAAATTCATCCTCAATTTAATATCAAAGGTGAAATGATGAAAAACAGATAGCCAATTAGTTTGTTTTCCGGATAATTCATGGGTATTGTACTCCCGACACATCTATTGTGATTTCATGAAAGTGAAAACAAGGAATGATGAAAGAAAATGAATCATCATGCTTCCTGACATTGTGTTAGCCGGAATAATTAGTTTGTTGTTTTAAATCAAGTAGTGCATTTTGTTTTGTTTTATAATAGTTATATAATATATAGAATAGTTCTATATATAACCGTTAATGTTTATCTTTTAAGGTTTCAACCTGCGACGGGTGGAGAGTCCGATATTATTTCCGTATTTTTGGTTTAAATGTTGACCCAGAGAGTAGTATCTTTTCTTGTAATTTTTTGAGGAGATTATTTTGATTTTGTCTAGCTTTGTAAATGGCGTCACTATTATTTGTCACGTCCTTGATATTGTCTTTACATTAATAGATTGTTCAGTTCATTTAGACTGTACTCTACACGATCAGAATTGGAGACCAGCTAATGATCAATATGAAACACTGTTTTTGTAAGTCGCAGTTTGCAGGTCAATATGCATATGTGTCAATATATTAGTTTTTACTCAGACGGAGAGACTTTCATATTTAAAAAAGGAAGGTGCCCCTTATTTACCTCCTTTTTAATGCTCAATTGGATGAGGATATTGTACCTCTGTTGTCAGTTCAGATACATTTACACAAGGGTTATATCAACTTCAGTAACCTGTTTTCTTCTGTTTAAATCGATCGTGTCAGTATGTGTGCTTTATAATACAGTTCACTAGGTTTTTCGTTTAACTCTTTATTTGTTTACGGGGCACTCTAAATGCAGTCCAAGAGACTTAATCGTTGTTTTTATTCATTATTCAAATCAAGGTTATGCAATTGCTCAAGGGTTCCTCCTGGCGTGTATAATCATGAAGAGCAGTAACGAGAAAGTATACTGACATAGTCCTACTTCATCTTCTTCTCATTATCCCTCTTTATAGGATGAACTAACAAATGCACATTTTATTGGGCAGTGTGAAGTTGGTTACTTATTCGTTATTGGACATTGGACATTCGATTTTTCCAGTTACTTATTCAAAACAATGGTCTGACAAAGCACTTTGGAACAATCCATGACAACATAAGTATACTCATTTTAAAGAAAATTCAATTTCCTATCAAATGAGTTATGCTGTTTGATTTGCAAAAAATCAGAGTGTACCGTAAATTACGAAATAACGGCGATGGGGTTAGAAAAATCAAGCCAAAAGGGAGAGTAAATATTTAAATGGGTACCAAGGAATATTTGCACCACCATCTAAGGGTACCCAAATGAAAGATAATTCAATTTCAAATCCAATGAGGTATATTACATGATGTTTGATAGGGGACCTGATACCGTAAAACGCCAAATAACGGCACTAGGTAGTATACATATTAGCTCTGTAATGAGTTTTTCACAATCAAACTAGTCTGAGGGTACCAAGGAATATTTGCACCACCATCTAAGGGTACCCAAATGAATGATAATTCAATTTCCTATCCAATGAGGTATCTTACATGATGTTTGATAGGGGACCTGATACCGTAAAATGCCAATTAACGTCACTAGGTAGTATACATATTAACTGTTTAATGAGATTTTCACAATCAAAGCAGTCTGAGGGTACCAAGGAATATTTGCACCACCATCTAAGGGTACCCAAATGAAAGATAATTCAATTTCCTATCCAATGAGGTATCTTACATGATGTTTGATAGGGGACCTGATACCGTAAAATGCCAAATAACGTCACTAGGTAGTATACATATTAGCTCTGTAATTAGATTTTCACAATCAAACTAGTCTGAGGGTACCAAGGAATATTTGCACCACCATCTAAGGGTACACAAATGAAAGATAATTCAATGTCCTATCCAATGAGGTATCTTACATGATGTTTGATAGGGGACCTGATACCGTAAAATGCCAATTAACGTCACTAGGTAGTATACATATTAACTGTTTAATGAGATTTCACAATC
This sequence comes from Gibbula magus, assembly GCA_936450465.1. NCBI lineage: Eukaryota > Metazoa > Mollusca > Gastropoda > Trochida > Trochidae > Gibbula > Gibbula magus. The sequence goes on from OW388302.1 coordinate 2,758,037, forward strand.
AAAGCAGTCTGAGGATACCAAGGAATATTTGCACCACCATCTAAGGGTACCCAAATGAAAGATAATTCAATTTCCTATCCAATGAGGTATCACACATGATGTTTGATAGGGGACCTGATACCGTAAAACGCCAAATAATGTCACTATGTAGTTTACATATTAACTGTTTAATGAGATTTTCACAATCAAACTAGTCTTAGGGTACAAAGGAATATTTGCACCACCATCTAAGGGTACCCACATGAAAGATAATTCAATTTCCTATCCAATGAGGTATATTACATGATGTTTGATAGGGAACCTGATACCGTAAAATGCCAAATAACGTCACTAGGTAGTATACATATTAACTGTTTAATGAGATTTTCACAATCAAAGTCGTCTAAGGGTACCAAGGAATATTTGCACCACCATCTAATGGTACCCAAATGAAAGATAATTCAATTTCCTATCCAACGAGGTATCTTACATGATGTTTGATAGGGGACCTGATACCGTAAAACGCCAAATAACGTCACTAGGTAGTATACATATTAGCTCTGTAATGAGGTTTTCACAATCAAACTAGTCTGAGGATACCAAGGAATATTTCCACCACCATCTAAGGGTACCCAAATGAAAGATAATTCAATTTCCTATCCAATGAGGTATCACACATGATGTTTGATAGGGGACCTGATACCGTAAAACGCCAAATAATGTCACTATGTAGTTTACATATTAACTGTTTAATGAGATTTTCACAATCAAACTAGTCTGAGGGTACCAAGGAATATTTGCACCACCATCTAAGGGTACCCAAATGAAAGATAATTCAATTTCCTATCCAATGAGGTATCTTACATGATGTTTGATAGGGGACCTGATACCGTAAAATGCCAATTAACGTCACTAGGTAGTATACATATTAACTGTTTAATGAGATTTTCACAATCAAAGCAGTCTGAGGGTACCAAGGAATATTTGCACCACCATCTAAGGGTACCCAAATGAAAGATAATTCAATTTCCTATCCAATGAGGTATCTTACATGATGTTTGATAGGGGACCTGATACCGTAAAATGCCAAATAACGTCACTAGGTAGTATACATATTAGCTCTGTAATGAGATTTTCACAATCAAACTAGTCTGAGGGTACCAAGGAATATTTGCACCACCATCTAAGGGTACACAAATGAAAGATAATTCAATGTCCTATCCAATGAGGTATCTTACATGATGTTTGATAGGGGACCTGATACCGTAAAATGCCAATTAACGTCACTAGGTAGTATACATATTAACTGTTTAATGAGATTTCACAATCAAAGCAGTCTGAGGATACCAAGGAATATTTGCACCACCATCTAAGGGTACCCAAATGAAAGATAATTCAATTTCCTATCCAATGAGGTATCACACATGATGTTTGATAGGGGACCTGATACCGTAAAACGCCAAATAATGTCACTATGTAGTTTACATATTAACTGTTTAATGAGATTTTCACAATCAAACTAGTCTTAGGGTACCAAGGAATATTTGCACCACCATCTAAGGGTACCCACATGAAAGATAATTCAATTTCCTATCCAATGAGGTATATTACATGATGTTTGATAGGGAACCTGATACCGTAAAATGCCAAATAACGTCACTAGGTAGTATACATATTAACTGTTTAATGAGATTTTCACAATCAAAGTCGTCTAAGGGTACCAAGGAATATTTGCACCACCATCTAATGGTACCCAAATGAAAGATAATTCAATTTCCTATCCAACGAGGTATCTTACATGATGTTTGATAGGGGACCTGATACCGTAAAACGCCAAATAACGTCACTAGGTAGTATACATATTAGCTCTGTAATGAGGTTTTCACAATCAAACTAGTCTGAGGATACCAAGGAATATTTCCACCACCATCTAAGGGTACCCAAATGAAAGATAATTCAATTTCCTATCCAATGAGGTATCACACATGATGTTTGATAGGGGACCTGATACCGTAAAACGCCAAATAATGTCACTATGTAGTTTACATATTAACTGTTTAATGAGATTTTCACAATCAAACTAGTCTGAGGGTGCCAAGGAATATTTGCACCACCATCTAAGGGTACCCAAATGAAAGATAATTCAATTTCCTATCCAATGAGGTATCTTACATGATGTTTGATAGGGGACCTGCTACCATAAAATGCCAAATAACGTCACTAGGTAGCATACATATTAACTGTTTAATGAGATTTTCACAATCAAAGTAGTCTGAGGGTACCAAGGAATATTTGCACCACCATCTAAGGGTACCCAAATGAAAGATAATTCATTTTTCTATCCAATGAGGTATCTTACATGATGTTTGATAGGGGACCTGATACCGTAACACGCCAAATAACGTCACTAGGTAGTATACATATTAGCTCTGTAATGAGATTTTCACAATCAAACTAGTCTGAGGGTACCAAGGAATATTTTTTCACCACCATCTAAGGGTACCCAAATGAAACATAATTCAATTTCCTATCCAATGAGGTATCTTACATGATGTTTGATATTGGACCTGATACCGTAAAATGCCAAATAACGTCACTAGGTAGTATACATATTAGCTCTGTAATGAGATTTTCACAATCAAACTAGTCTGAGGGTACCAAGGAATATATGCACCACCATCTAAGGGTACCCAAATGAAAGATAATTCAATTTCCTATCCAATGAGGTATCTTACATGATGTTTGATAGGGGACCTGATACCGTAAAACGCCAAATAACGTCACTAGGTAGTATACATATTAACTGTTTAATGAGATTTTCACAATCAAAGTAGTCTGAGGGTACCAAGCAATATTTGCACCACCATCTAAGGGTACCCAAATGAAAGATAATTCAATTTCCTATCCAATGAGGTATCTTACATGATGTTTGATAGGGGACCTGATACCGTAAAACGCCAAATAACGTCACTAGGTAGTATACATATTAACTGTTTAATGAGATTTTCACAATCAAAGTAGTCTGAGGGTACCAAGCAATATTTGCACCACCATCTAAGGGTACCCAAATGAAAGATAATTCAATTTCCTATCCAATGAGGTATCTTACATGATGTTTGATAGGGGACCTGATACCGTAAAACGCCAAATAACGTCACTAGGTAGTATACATATTAGCTCTGTAATGAGATTATCACAATCAAACTAGTCTGAGGGTACCAAGGAATATTTGCACCACCATCTAAGGGTACCCAAATGAAACATAATTCAATTTCCTATCCAATGAGGTATCTTACATGATGTTTGATATTGGACCTGATACCGTAAAATGCCAAATAACGTCACTAGGTAGTATACATATTAGCTCTGTAATGAGATTTTCACAATCAAACTAGTCTGAGGGTACCAAGGAATATATGCACCACCATCTAAGGGTACCCAAATGAAACATAATTCAATTTCCTATCCAATGAGGTATCTTACATGATGTTTGATAGGGGACCTGATACCGTAAAACGCCAAATAACGTCACTAGGTAGTATACATATTAACTGTTTAATGAGATTTTCACAATCAAACTAGTCTGAGGGTACCAAGGAATATTTGCACCACCATCTAAGGGTACCCAAATGAAAGATAATTCAATTTCCAATCCAATGAGGTATCTTACATGATGTTTGATAGGGGACCTGATACCGTAAAACGCCAAATAACGTCACTAGGTAGTATACATATTAGCTCTGTAATGAGTTTTTCACAATCAAACTAGTCTGAGGGTACCAAGGAATATTTGCACCACCATCTAAGGGTACCCAAATGAAAGATAATTCAATTTCCTATCCAATGAGGTATCTTACATGATGTTTGATAGGGGACCTGATACCGTAAAATGCCAAATAACGTCACTAGGTAGTATACATATTAGCTCTGTAATGAGTTTTTCACAATCAAACTAGTCTGAGGGTACCAAGGAATATTTGCACCACCATCTAAGGGTACCCAAATGAAAGATAATTCAATTTCCTATCCAACGAGGTATCTTACATGATGTTTGATAGGGGACCTGATACCGTAAAACGCCAAATAACGTCACTAGGTAGTATACATATTAGCTCTGTAATGAGTTTTTCACAATCAAACTAGTCTGAGGATACCAAGGAATATTTCCACCACCATCTAAGGGTACCCAATTGAAAGATAATTCAATTTCCTATCCAATGAGGTATCTTACATGATGTTTGATAGGGGACCTGATACCGTAAAATGCCAAATAACGTCACAAGGTAGTATACATATTAGCTCTGTAATGAGATTATCACAATCAAACTAGTCTGAGGGTACCAAGCAATATTTGCACCACCATCTAAGGGTACCCAAATGAAAGATAATTCAATTTCCTATCCAATGAGGTATCTTACATGATGTTTGATAGGGGACCTGCTACCATAAAATGCCAAATAACGTCACTAGGTAGCATACATATTAACTGTTTAATGAGATTTTCACAATCAAAGTAGTCTGAGGGTACCAAGGAATATTTGCACCACCATCTAAGGGTACCCAAATGAAAGATAATTCATTTTTCTATCCAATGAGGTATCTTACATGATGTTTGATAGGGGACCTGATACCGTAACACGCCAAATAACGTCACTAGGTAGTATACATATTAGCTCTGTAATGAGATTTTCACAATCAAACTAGTCTGAGGGTACCAAGGAATATTTGCACCACCATCTAAGGGTACCCAAATGAAAGATAATTCAATTTCCTATCCAATGAGGTATCTTACATGATGTTTGATAGGGGACCTGATACCGTAAAATGCCAAATAACGTCACTAGGTAGTATACATATTAGCTCTGTAATTAGATTTTCACAATCAAACTAGTCTGAGGGTACCAAGGAATATTTGCACCACCATCTAAGGGTACACAAATGAAAGATAATTCAATGTCCTATCCAATGAGGTATCTTACATGATGTTTGATAGGGGACCTGATACCGTAAAATGCCAATTAACGTCACTAGGTAGTATACATATTAACTGTTTAATGAGATTTCACAATCAAAGCAGTCTGAGGATACCAAGGAATATTTGCACCACCATCTAAGGGTACCCAAATGAAAGATAATTCAATTTCCTATCCAATGAGGTATCACACATGATGTTTGATAGGGGACCTGATACCGTAAAACGCCAAATAATGTCACTATGTAGTTTACATATTAACTGTTTAATGAGATTTTCACAATCAAACTAGTCTTAGGGTACAAAGGAATATTTGCACCACCATCTAAGGGTACCCACATGAAAGATAATTCAATTTCCTATCCAATGAGGTATATTACATGATGTTTGATAGGGAACCTGATACCGTAAAATGCCAAATAACGTCACTAGGTAGTATACATATTAACTGTTTAATGAGATTTTCACAATCAAAGTCGTCTAAGGGTACCAAGGAATATTTGCACCACCATCTAATGGTACCCAAATGAAAGATAATTCAATTTCCTATCCAACGAGGTATCTTACATGATGTTTGATAGGGGACCTGATACCGTAAAACGCCAAATAACGTCACTAGGTAGTATACATATTAGCTCTGTAATGAGGTTTTCACAATCAAACTAGTCTGAGGATACCAAGGAATATTTCCACCACCATCTAAGGGTACCCAAATGAAAGATAATTCAATTTCCTATCCAATGAGGTATCACACATGATGTTTGATAGGGGACCTGATACCGTAAAACGCCAAATAATGTCACTATGTAGTTTACATATTAACTGTTTAATGAGATTTTCACAATCAAACTAGTCTTAGGGTACCAAGGAATATTTGCACCACCATCTAAGGGTACCCAAATGAAAGATAATTCAATTTCCTATCCAATGAGGTATCTTACATGATGTTTGATAGGGGACCTGATACCGTAAAATGCCAATTAACGTCACTAGGTAGTATACATATTAACTGTTTAATGAGATTTTCACAATCAAAGCAGTCTGAGGGTACCAAGGAATATTTGCACCACCATCTAAGGGTACCCAAATGAAAGATAATTCAATTTCCTATCCAATGAGGTATCTTACATGATGTTTGATAGGGGACCTGATACCGTAAAATGCCAAATAACGTCACTAGGTAGTATACATATTAGCTCTGTAATGAGATTTTCACAATCAAACTAGTCTGAGGGTACCAAGGAATATTTGCACCACCATCTAAGGGTACACAAATGAAAGATAATTCAATGTCCTATCCAATGAGGTATCTTACATGATGTTTGATAGGGGACCTGATACCGTAAAATGCCAATTAACGTCACTAGGTAGTATACATATTAACTGTTTAATGAGATTTCACAATCAAAGCAGTCTGAGGATACCAAGGAATATTTGCACCACCATCTAAGGGTACCCAAATGAAAGATAATTCAATTTCCTATCCAATGAGGTATCACACATGATGTTTGATAGGGGACCTGATACCGTAAAACGCCAAATAATGTCACTATGTAGTTTACATATTAACTGTTTAATGAGATTTTCACAATCAAACTAGTCTTAGGGTACCAAGGAATATTTGCACCACCATCTAAGGGTACCCACATGAAAGATAATTCAATTTCCTATCCAATGAGGTATATTACATGATGTTTGATAGGGAACCTGATACCGTAAAATGCCAAATAACGTCACTAGGTAGTATACATATTAACTGTTTAATGAGATTTTCACAATCAAAGTCGTCTAAGGGTACCAAGGAATATTTGCACCACCATCTAATGGTACCCAAATGAAAGATAATTCAATTTCCTATCCAACGAGGTATCTTACATGATGTTTGATAGGGGACCTGATACCGTAAAACGCCAAATAACGTCACTAGGTAGTATACATATTAGCTCTGTAATGAGGTTTTCACAATCAAACTAGTCTGAGGATACCAAGGAATATTTCCACCACCATCTAAGGGTACCCAAATGAAAGATAATTCAATTTCCTATCCAATGAGGTATCACACATGATGTTTGATAGGGGACCTGATACCGTAAAACGCCAAATAATGTCACTATGTAGTTTACATATTAACTGTTTAATGAGATTTTCACAATCAAACTAGTCTGAGGGTGCCAAGGAATATTTGCACCACCATCTAAGGGTACCCAAATGAAAGATAATTCAATTTCCTATCCAATGAGGTATCTTACATGATGTTTGATAGGGGACCTGCTACCATAAAATGCCAAATAACGTCACTAGGTAGCATACATATTAACTGTTTAATGAGATTTTCACAATCAAAGTAGTCTGAGGGTACCAAGGAATATTTGCACCACCATCTAAGGGTACCCAAATGAAAGATAATTCATTTTTCTATCCAATGAGGTATCTTACATGATGTTTGATAGGGGACCTGATACCGTAACACGCCAAATAACGTCACTAGGTAGTATACATATTAGCTCTGTAATGAGATTTTCACAATCAAACTAGTCTGAGGGTACCAAGGAATATTTTTTCACCACCATCTAAGGGTACCCAAATGAAACATAATTCAATTTCCTATCCAATGAGGTATCTTACATGATGTTTGATATTGGACCTGATACCGTAAAATGCCAAATAACGTCACTAGGTAGTATACATATTAGCTCTGTAATGAGATTTTCACAATCAAACTAGTCTGAGGGTACCAAGGAATATATGCACCACCATCTAAGGGTACCCAAATGAAAGATAATTCAATTTCCTATCCAATGAGGTATCTTACATGATGTTTGATAGGGGACCTGATACCGTAAAACGCCAAATAACGTCACTAGGTAGTATACATATTAACTGTTTAATGAGATTTTCACAATCAAAGTAGTCTGAGGGTACCAAGCAATATTTGCACCACCATCTAAGGGTACCCAAATGAAAGATAATTCAATTTCCTATCCAATGAGGTATCTTACATGATGTTTGATAGGGGACCTGATACCGTAAAACGCCAAATAACGTCACTAGGTAGTATACATATTAACTGTTTAATGAGATTTTCACAATCAAAGTAGTCTGAGGGTACCAAGCAATATTTGCACCACCATCTAAGGGTACCCAAATGAAAGATAATTCAATTTCCTATCCAATGAGGTATCTTACATGATGTTTGATAGGGGACCTGATACCGTAAAACGCCAAATAACGTCACTAGGTAGTATACATATTAGCTCTGTAATGAGATTATCACAATCAAACTAGTCTGAGGGTACCAAGGAATATTTGCACCACCATCTAAGGGTACCCAAATGAAACATAATTCAATTTCCTATCCAATGAGGTATCTTACATGATGTTTGATATTGGACCTGATACCGTAAAATGCCAAATAACGTCACTAGGTAGTATACATATTAGCTCTGTAATGAGATTTTCACAATCAAACTAGTCTGAGGGTACCAAGGAATATATGCACCACCATCTAAGGGTACCCAAATGAAACATAATTCAATTTCCTATCCAATGAGGTATCTTACATGATGTTTGATAGGGGACCTGATACCGTAAAACGCCAAATAACGTCACTAGGTAGTATACATATTAACTGTTTAATGAGATTTTCACAATCAAACTAGTCTGAGGGTACCAAGGAATATTTGCACCACCATCTAAGGGTACCCAAATGAAAGATAATTCAATTTCCAATCCAATGAGGTATCTTACATGATGTTTGATAGGGGACCTGATACCGTAAAACGCCAAATAACGTCACTAGGTAGTATACATATTAGCTCTGTAATGAGTTTTTCACAATCAAACTAGTCTGAGGGTACCAAGGAATATTTGCACCACCATCTAAGGGTACCCAAATGAAAGATAATTCAATTTCCTATCCAATGAGGTATCTTACATGATGTTTGATAGGGGACCTGATACCGTAAAATGCCAAATAACGTCACTAGGTAGTATACATATTAGCTCTGTAATGAGTTTTTCACAATCAAACTAGTCTGAGGGTACCAAGGAATATTTGCACCACCATCTAAGGGTACCCAAATGAAAGATAATTCAATTTCCTATCCAACGAGGTATCTTACATGATGTTTGATAGGGGACCTGATACCGTAAAACGCCAAATAACGTCACTAGGTAGTATACATATTAGCTCTGTAATGAGTTTTTCACAATCAAACTAGTCTGAGGATACCAAGGAATATTTCCACCACCATCTAAGGGTACCCAATTGAAAGATAATTCAATTTCCTATCCAATGAGGTATCTTACATGATGTTTGATAGGGGACCTGATACCGTAAAATGCCAAATAACGTCACAAGGTAGTATACATATTAGCTCTGTAATGAGATTATCACAATCAAACTAGTCTGAGGGTACCAAGCAATATTTGCACCACCATCTAAGGGTACCCAAATGAAAGATAATTCAATTTCCAATCCAATGAGGTATATTACATGATGTTTGATAGGGGACCTGATACCGTAAAACGCCAAATAACGTCACTAGGTAGTATACATATTAGCTCTGTAATGAGTTTTTCACAATCAAACTAGTCTGAGGGTACCAAGGAATATTTGCACCACCATCTAAGGGTACCCAAATGAAAGATAATTCAATTTCCTATCCAATGAGGTATCTTACATGATGTTTGATAGGGGACCTGATACCGTAAAATGCCAAATAACGTCACTAGGTAGTATACATATTAGCTCTGTAATGAGTTTTTCACAATCAAAGTAGTCTGAGGGTACCAAGGAATATTTGCACCACCATCTAAGGGTACCCAAATGAAAGATAATTCAATTTCCTATCCAACGAGGTATCTTACATGATGTTTGATAGGGGACCTGATACCGTAAAACGCCAAATAACGTCACTAGGTAGTATACATATTAGCTCTGTAATGAGTTTTTCACAATCAAACTAGTCTGAGGATACCAAGGAATATTTCCACCACCATCTAAGGGTACCCAATTGAAAGATAATTCACTTTCCTATCCAATGAGGTATCTTACATGATGTTTGATAGGGGACCTGATACCGTAAAATGCCAAATAACGTCACAAGGTAGTATACATATTAGCTCTGTAATGAGTTTTTCACAATCAAACTAGTCTGAGGGTACCAAGCAATATTTGCACCACCATCTAAGGGTACCCAAATGAAAGATAATTCAATTTCCAATCCAATGAGGTATATTACATGATGTTTGATAGGGGACCTGATACCGTAAAACGCCAAATAACGTCACTAGGTAGTATACATATTAGCTCTGTAATGAGTTTTTCACAATCAAACTAGTCTGAGGGTACCAAGGAATATTTGCACTACCATCTAAAGGTACCCAAATGAAAGATAATTCAATTTCCTATCCAATGAAGTATCTTACATGATGTTTGATAGGGGACCTGATACCGTAAAATGCCAAATAACGTCACTAGGTAGTATACATATTAACTGTTTAATGAGATTTTCACAATCAAAGTAGTCTGAGGGTACCAAGGAATATTTGCACCACCATCTAAGGGTACCCAAATGAAAGATAATTCAATTTCCTATCCAATGAGGTATCTTACATGATGTTTGATAGGGGACCTGATACCGTAAAATGCCAAATAACGTCACTAGGTAGTATACATATTAACTGTTTAATGAGATTTTCACAATCAAAGTAGTCTGAGGGTACCAAGGAATATTTGCACCACCATCTAAGGGTACCCAAATGAAAGATAATTCAATTTCCTATCCAATGAGGTATCTTACATGATGTTTGATAGGGGACCTGATACCGTAAATTGCCAAATAACGTCACTAGGTAGTATACATATTAGCTCTGTAATGAGATTTTCACAATCAAACTAGTCTGAGGGTGCCAAGGAATATTTGCACCACCATCTAAGGGTACCCAAATGAAAGATAATTCAATTTCCTATCCAATGAGGTATCTTACATGATGTTTGATAGGGGACCTGCTACCATAAAATGCCAAATAACGTCACTAGGTAGTATACATATTAACTGTTTAATGAGATTTTCACAATCAAAGTAGTCTGAGGGTACCAAGGAATATTTGCACCACCATCTAAGGGTACCCAAATGAAATATAATTCATTTTTCTATCCAATGAGGTATCTTACATGATGTTTGATAGGGGACCTGATACCGTAACACGCCAAATAACGTCACTAGGTAGTATACATATTAGCTCTGTAATGAGATTTTCACAATCAAACTAGTCTGAGGGTACCAAGGAATATTTGCACCACCATCTAAGGGTACCCAAATGAAACATAATTCAATTTCCTATCCAATGAGGTATCTTACATGATGTTTGATATTGGACCTGATACCGTAAAATGCCAAATAACGTCACTAGGTAGTATACATATTAGCTCTGTAATGAGATTTTCACAATCAAACTAGTCTGAGGGTACCAAGGAATATATGCACCACCATCTAAGGGTACCCAAATGAAAGATAATTCAATTTCCTATCCAATGAGGTATCTTACATGATGTTTGATAGGGGACCTGATACTGTAAAACGCCAAATAACGTCACTAGGTAGTATACATATTAACTGTTTAATGAGATTTTCACAATCAAAGTAGTCTGAGGGTACCAAGCAATATTTGCACCACCATCTAAGGGTACCCAAATGAAAGATAATTCAATTTCCTATCCAATGAGGTATCTTACATGATGTTTGATAGGGGACCTGATACCGTAAAACGCCAAATAACGTCTCTAGGTAGTATACATATTAACTGTTTAATGAGATTTTCACAATCAAAGTAGTCTGAGGGTACCAAGCAATATTTGCACCACCATCTAAGGGTACCCAAATGAAAGATAATTCAAGTTCCTATCCAATGAGGTATCTTACATGATGTTTGATAGGGGACCTGATACCGTAAAACGCCAAATAACGTCACTAGGTAGTATACATATTAGCTCTGTAATGAGATTTTCACAATCAAACTAGTCTGAGGGTACCAAGGAATATTTGCACCACCATCTAAGGGTACCCAAATGAAACATAATTCAATTTCCTATCCAATGAGGTATCTTACATGATGTTTGATATTGGACCTGATACCGTAAAATGCCAAATAACGTCACTAGGTAGTATACATATTAGCTCTGTAATGAGATTTTCACAATCAAACTAGTCTGAGGGTACCAAGGAATATATGCACCACCATCTAAGGGTACCCAAATGAAACATAATTCAATTTCCTATCCAATGAGGTATCTTACATGATGTTTGATAGGGGACCTGATACCGTAAAACGCCAAATAACGTCACTAGGTAGTATACATATTAACTGTTTAATGAGATTTTCACAATCAAACTAGTCTGAGGGTACCAAGGAATATTTGCACCACCATCTAAGGGTACCCAAATGAAACATAATTCAATTTCCAATCCAATGAGGTATCTTACATGATGTTTGATAGGGGACCTGATACCGTAAAACGCCAAATAACGTCACTAGGTAGTATACATATTAGCTCTGTAATGAGTTTTTCACAATCAAACTAGTCTTAGGGTACCAAGGAATATTTGCACCACCATCTAAAGGTACCCAAATGAAAGATAATTCAATTTCCTATCCAATGAGGTATCTTACATGATGTTTGATAGGGGACCTGATACCGTAAAATGCCAAATAACGTCACTAGGTAGTATACATATTAGCTCTGTAATGAGTTTTTCACAATCAAAGTAGTCTGAGGGTACCAAGGAATATTTGCACCACCATCTAAGGGTACCCAAATGAAAGATAATTCAATTTCCTATCAAATGAGGTATCTTACATGATGTTTGAAAGGAGACCTGATACCGTAAAACGCCAAATAACGTCACTAGGTAGTATACATATTAACTGTTTAATGAGATTTTCACAATCAAAGTAGTCTGAGGGTACCAAGGAATATTTGCACCACCATCTAAGGGTACCCAAATGAAACATAATTCAATGTCCTATCCAACGAGGTATCTTACATGATGTTTGATAGGGGACCTGATACCGTAAAATGCCAAATAACGTCACTAGGTAGTATACATATTAGCTCTGTAATGAGTTTTTCACAATCAAACTAGTCTGAGGGTACCAAGGAATATTTGCACCACCATCTAAAGGTACCAAAATGAAAGATAATTCAATTTCCTATCCAATGAGGTATCTTACATGATGTTTGATAGGGGACCTGATACCGTAAAATGCCAAATAACGTCACTACGTAGTATACATATTAGCTCTGTAATGAGTTTTTCACAATCAAAGTAGTCTGAGGGTACCAAGGAATATTTGCACCACCATCTAAGGGTACCCAAATGAAAGATAATTCAATTTCCTATCCAATGAGGTATCTTACATGATGTTTGAAAGGAGACCTGATACCGTAAAACGCCAAATAACGTCACTATGTAGTATACATATTAACTGTTTAATGAGAGTTTCACAATCAAAGTAGTCTGAGGGTACCAAGGAATATTTGCACCACCATCTAAGGGTACCCAAATGAAATATAATTCAATTTCCTATCCAATGAGTTATAACACATGATGTTTGATAGGGAACCTGATACCGTAAAACGCCAAATAACGTCACTATGTAGTATACATATTAACTGTTTAATGAGATTTTCACAATCAAACTAGTCTGATGGTACCAAGCAATATTTGCACCACCATCTAAGGGTACCCAAATGAAACATAATTCAATTTCCTATCCAATGAGGTTTCTTACATTATGTTTGATTGGGGACCTGATACCGTAAAACGCCAAATAACGTCACTATGTAGTATACATATTAACTGTTTAATGAGATTTTCACAATCAAACTAGTCTGAGGGTACCAAGGAATATTTGCACCACCATCTAAGGGTACCCACATGAAATATAATTCAATTTCCTATCCAATGAGGTTTCTTACATTATGTTTGATTGGGGACCTGATACCGCAAAATGCCAAATAACGTCACTAGGTAGTATACATATTAGCTCTGTAATGAGTTTTTCACAATCAAACTAGTCTGAGGGTACCAAGGAATATTTGCACCACCATCTAAGGGTACCAATTAATATTTGCTAAGGGTTATTAGGGTTTTTTAAACCCTCATATTCATAACCAACAAAATACGCAAAATATTTCAGTGTAAACGCCAAATGCAACATACTTTATATCGGGCACTGCTTATAAAAAAGCAAACATTGCCACCTCCCAATGATTTCCGGGACCATATGTTACCAATTTCACTTCCTCTTCTCCCTCAACCACTTCAGGGTCAAATTAACTGTGACCCTGGGCCGAGTGTTCATCATTTTTATGTTTCAATTTGCTTCCACATATTCAGCTCAATTAACACCATAGCCCAAGTGACGTCTTTTGTTAATGTATATTTGCAGCTTTAAATATTGACTCTGTGTCATCTATTTATTTTACTCACAAATAAGTGCATGACCTACTTGAAACAAAACGCTCCCTCCCCAGCTTTCATTCATTAATCATGTCAATGCATGCGTTTCCCAAGCACCGTTGGGCTATGGAATCCGTATCTCTGATGTTAAATATGAATGTAATTGACAAGTTGTAGAAGAAAATTTACATTTATCAAACATTGACAATCAAATCATATATTGAAAGTGTTAATGCCAAACATTTCCCTAGTATACATCAGGTTCAAGTGACCGTAATTTACCTCACTTTGGTGTAGTGCCCCGTTATTGATAAGATGTTGGACTACAGACTTAAACATAAGGTTCAAATCCAACTGAATGTCTCAAATCTTTTGCAGATGTTTGTGATAAACTGAAGGTCGTATTTGTTTCAAAGTTTAGGTTCTGTCCCTTAATTCTCAAACATCATTGATGAATTAAGTCTTGTCAATTGATGCCCAAGTGTCAGTGATTCCAACCAATAATGTATAGCGTTTGAACAAATGAATAACTGTAATAGATCATTGTCGATGTGAGGTTTGGTGTTTGTTTGTTTGTGTGTTTGCTTCTACAGATGGGATGTGATATCGTATTTATACAGTGAATAATAATATAACATAGGTATATGGAGATGCAGACATTTAATCACAGTACACTAGGCGAAACCATTACACATAGCTACATGATATGTATTGTTTGATTTACAGTTGGTGTGGTAATTATTCTATTTTAGAATGTTATAGCTAATTCAAGACCGAGTTATGTAAAAAGTAATATAGACATAGACAGTTTCAACTGCAATGGGAAGTACTAAAATATCCAACGAGATGATCACCAAATATTAAATTTAAATGTCTAATTGCGACATGTATTTCCTGCATTGTAGCACCTTTGCTATATTGCCTCTAATTTACAACTTTACATAGATGTGCATATCATGTCCGACCCTTTAGTAATCTATTTGATGTTTAACATATTTTGTTACTATATCATAGACTATTTAACCCCATATAACTGACCCGGCAAGCATTGTTTACAAAATTGTAATATTCAAATTTCATTTCGGATCAAAGACATTTAAATGCTCTATCAGGACAGCTTAAAAATGGAAAACATGAATAGACAAGAAAACTAATTCAAATGCCTATTTGCGACTGAGACTGAGAACATTTTTTGTTCAAGGTGATCTAACTAACACTAAGTTAGGCCATTGAACAACGAGTGTAATGTTGGCGAATATACAAAAACACCAGAAAATCAATGTGATCGAAATGTTTATTTTTTAAAAAGTATACAATGTAATTTATTTTAATTGATAAGAAGATAACTTCGATGGACATTCCCCCGAATTGTAGATGCAGGGGTATTTTGTTACACCTGTCCGACTGTCTGTCTGTCTTTATCTTTGTCTGTTTGTCCGAACTAAACGAAGTTACCTTGGCTATAACTTGCACCATATGGCCACATTAACTAGACCTTGTGGAAGGGAGACCTTAAAAAACGTAACTATATTTTGATTGGTCAGTGATAGGCCGTTGATACTTAACATTGGCATCTCTTGTCATAAGACCGATTATATGAGGTCATAAATGTTCACCTCGTTACATTTATCATAACAGTATCATAAGCATAACTTTTGATGGTCAGTGATATTTCAATTGTGTTTCCCTTGTAATGATATTTTTCAAATGAGGTATTACATTTTGATCTCATGGCATTGACTATGCTGCAGGGAGACTTTTGAGAAAAAAAGGCCATAACTTCTGATTGGACTGCGATATGCCTTTGACACTTGGCATTGACTAACTTTTGTTTTATTTTGTTTATGTATTAATTTGTATTACCACATGAATTTGTATTTGTTAAAGGAGTTGCTTGAAACCCGTCAAACGCTGCTTGCAGATTTAGTTTGTCCCTACACATGACAGACATTTCTGTACATACTGTCAACAACACTATTTTTTGAAGAACTAAAGAAAATGTTTTGACCCTAGCCTTGGTACCCTCAGGCTAGTTTGATTGTGAAAAACTCATTACAGAGCTAATATGTATACTACCTAGTGACGTTATTTGGCATTTTACGGTATCAGGTCCCCCATCAAACATCATGTAAGATACCTCATTGGATAGGAAATTGAATTATCATTCATTTGGGTACCCTTAGATGGTGGTGCAAATATTCCTTGGTACCCTCAGACTACTTTGATTGTGAAAATCTCATTACAGAGCTAATATGTATACTACCTAGTGACGTTATTTGGCATTTTACGGTATCAGGTCCAATATCAAACATCATGTAAGATACCTCATTGGATAGGAAATTGAATTATGTTTCATTTGGGTACCCTTAGATGGTGGTGCAAATATTCCTTGGTACCCTCAGACTAGTTTGATTGTGAAAATCGCATTACAGAGCTAATATGTATACTACCTAGTGACGTTATTTGGCATTTTACGGTATCAGGTCCCCTATCAAACATCATGTAAGATACCTCATTGGATAGGAAATTGAATTATCTTTCATTTGGGTACCCTTAGATGGTGGTGGAAATATTCCTTGGTACCCTCAGACTAGTTTGATTGTGAAAAACTCATTACAGAGCTAATATGTATACTACCTAGTGACGTTATTTGGCATTTTACGGTATCAGGTCCCCTATCAAACATCATGTAAGATACCTCATTGGATAGGAAATTGAATTATCTTTCAATTGGGTACCCTTAGATGGTGGTGGAAATATTCCTTGGTATCCTCAGACTAGTTTGATTGTGAAAAACTCATTACAGAGCTAATATGTATACTACCTAGTGACGTTATTTGGCGTTTTACGGTATCAGGTCCCCTATCAAACATCATGTAAGATACCTCATTGGATAGGAAATTGAATTATGTTTCATTTGGGTACCCTTAGATGGTGGTGCAAATATTCCTTGGTACCCTCAGACTAGTTTGATTGTGAAAAACTCATTACAGAGCTAATATGTATACTACCTAGTGACGTTATTTGGCATTTTACGGTATCAGGTCCCCTATCAAACATCATGTAAGATACCTCATTGGATAGGAAATTGAATTATCTTTCAATTGGGTACCCTTAGATGGTGGTGGAAATATTCCTTGGTATCCTCAGACTAGTTTGATTGTGAAAAACTCATTACAGAGCTAATATGTATACTACCTAGTGACGTTATTTGGCGTTTTACGGTATCAGGTCCCCTATCAAACATCATGTAAGATACCTCATTGGATAGGAAATTGAATTATCTTTCATTTGGGTACCCTTAGATGGTGGTGCAAATATTCCTTGGTACCCTCAGACTAGTTTGATTGTGAAAATCTCATTAAACAGTTAATATGTATACTACCTAGTGACGTTATTTGGCGTTTTACGGTATCAGGTCCCCTATCAAACATCATGTAAGATACCTCATTGGATAGGAAATTGAATTATGTTTCATTTGGGTACCCTTAGATGGTGGTGCATATATTCCTTGGTACCCTCAGACTAGTTTGATTGTGAAAATCTCATTACAGAGCTAATATGTATACTACCTAGTGACGTTATTTGGCATT
Organism: Gibbula magus; assembly: GCA_936450465.1. NCBI lineage: Eukaryota > Metazoa > Mollusca > Gastropoda > Trochida > Trochidae > Gibbula > Gibbula magus. The sequence continues at coordinate 2,776,048 of OW388302.1, forward strand.
TTACGGTATCAGGTCCAATATCAAACATCATGTAAGATACCTCATTGGATAGGAAATTGAATTATCTTTCATTTGGGTACCCTTAGATGGTGGTGCAAATATTGCTTGGTACCCTCAGACTAGTTTGATTGTGAAAATCTCATTACAGAGCTAATATGTATACTACCTAGTGACGTTATTTGGCGTTTTACGGTATCAGGTCCCCTATCAAACATCATGTAAGATACCTCATTGGATAGGAAATTGAATTATCTTTCATTTGGGTACCCTTAGATGGTGGTGCAAATATTCCTTGGTACCCTCAGACTAGTTTGATTGTGAAAATCTCATTAAACAGTTAATATGTATACTACCTAGTGACGTTATTTGGCGTTTTACGGTATCAGGTCCCCTATCAAACATCATGTAAGATACCTCATTGGATAGGAAATTGAATTATGTTTCATTTGGGTACCCTTAGATGGTGGTGCATATATTCCTTGGTACCCTCAGACTAGTTTGATTGTGAAAATCTCATTACAGAGCTAATATGTATACTACCTAGTGACGTTATTTGGCATTTTACGGTATCAGGTCCAATATCAAACATCATGTAAGATACCTCATTGGATAGGAAATTGAATTATCTTTCATTTGGGTACCCTTAGATGGTGGTGCAAATATTGCTTGGTACCCTCAGACTAGTTTGATTGTGAAAATCTCATTACAGAGCTAATATGTATACTACCTAGTGACGTTATTTGGCGATTTACGGTATCAGGTCCCCTATCAAACATCATGTAAGATACCTCATTGGATAGGAAATTGAATTATCTTTCATTTGGGTACCCTTAGATGGTGGTGCACATATTGCTTGGTACCCTCAGACTACTTTGATTGTGAAAATCTCATTAAACAGTTAATATGTATACTACCTAGTGACGTTATTTGGCGTTTTACGGTATCAGGTCCCCTATCAAACATCATGTAAGATACCTCATTGGATAGGAAATTGAATTATCTTTCATTTGGGTACCCTTAGATGGTGGTGCAAATATTGCTTGGTACCCTCAGACTACTTTGATTGTGAAAATCTCATTAAACAGTTAATATGTATACTACCTAGTGACGTTATTTGGCGTTTTACGGTATCAGGTCCCCTATCAAACATCATGTAAGATACCTCATTGGATAAGAAATTGAATTATCTTTCATTTGGGTACCCTTAGATGGTGGTGGAAATATTCCTTGGTACCCTCAGACTAGTTTGATTGTGAAAATCTCATTACAGAGCTAATATGTATACTACCTAGTGACGTTATTTGGCATTTTACGGTATCAGGTCCAATATCAAACATCATGTAAGATACCTCATTGGATAGGAAATTGAATTATGTTTCATTTGGGTACCCTTAGATGGTGGTGCAAATATTCCTTGGTACCCTCAGACTAGTTTGATTGTGAAAATCTCATTACAGAGCTAATATGTATACTACCTAGTGACGTTATTTGGCGATTTACGGTATCAGGTCCCCTATCAAACATCATGTAAGATACCTCATTGGATAGGAAATTGAATTATCTTTCATTTGGGTACCCTTAGATGGTGGTGCACATATTGCTTGGTACCCTCAGACTACTTTGATTGTGAAAATCTCATTAAACAGTTAATATGTATACTACCTAGTGACGTTATTTGGCGTTTTACGGTATCAGGTCCCCTATCAAACATCATGTAAGATACCTCATTGGATAGGAAATTGAATTATCTTTCATTTGGGTACCCTTAGATGGTGGTGGAAATATTCCTTGGTACCCTCAGACTAGTTTGATTGTGAAAATCTCATTACAGAGCTAATATGTATACTACCTAGTGACGTTATTTGGCATTTTACGGTATCAGGTCCAATATCAAACATCATGTAAGATACCTCATTGGATAGGAAATTGAATTATGTTTCATTTGGGTACCCTTAGATGGTGGTGCAAATATTCCTTGGTACCCTCAGACTAGTTTGATTGTGAAAATCTCATTACAGAGCTAATATGTATACTACCTAGTGACGTTATTTGGCGATTTACGGTATCAGGTCCCCTATCAAACATCATGTAAGATACCTCATTGGATAGGAAATTGAATTATCTTTCATTTGGGTACCCTTAGATGGTGGTGCACATATTGCTTGGTACCCTCAGACTACTTTGATTGTGAAAATCTCATTAAACAGTTAATATGTATACTACCTAGTGACGTTATTTGGCGTTTTACGGTATCAGGTCCCCTATCAAACATCATGTAAGATACCTCATTGGATAGGAAATTGAATTATCTTTCATTTGGGTACCCTTAGATGGTGGTGGAAATATTCCTTGGTACCCTCAGACTAGTTTGATTGTGAAAATCTCATTACAGAGCTAATATGTATACTACCTAGTGACGTTATTTGGCATTTTACGGTATCAGGTCCAATATCAAACATCATGTAAGATACCTCATTGGATAGGAAATTGAATTATGTTTCATTTGGGTACCCTTAGATGGTGGTGCAAATATTCCTTGGTACCCTCAGACTAGTTTGATTGTGAAAATCTCATTACAGAGCTAGTATGTATACTACCTAGTGACGTTATTTGGCGTGTTACGGTATCAGGTCCCCTATCAAACATCATGTAAGATACCTCATTGGATAGAAAAATGAATTATCTTTCATTTGGGTACCCTTAGATGGGGGTGCAAATATTCCTTGGTACCCTCAGACTACTTTGATTGTGAAAATCTCATTAAACAGTTAATATGTATACTACCTAGTGACGTTATTTGGCATTTTATGGTAGCAGGTCCCCTATCAAACATCATGTAAGATACCTCATTGGATAGGAAATTGAATTATCTTTCATTTGGGTACCCTTAGATGGTGGTGCAAATATTCCTTGGCACCCTCAGACTAGTTTGATTGTGAAAATCTCATTACAGAGCTAATATGTATACTACCTAGTGACGTTATTTGGCATTTTACGGTATCAGGTCCCCTATCAAACATCATGTAAGATACCTCATTGGATAGAAAATTGAATTATCTTTCATTTGGGTACCCTTAGATGGTGATGCAAATATTCCTTAGTACCCATTTAAATATTTACTCTCCCTTTTGGCTTGATTTTACTAACCCCATCGCCATTATTTCGTAATTTACGGTACACTTTGATTTTTTGCGAATCAAACAGCATAACTCATTGGATAGGAAATTGAATTTTCTTTAAAATGAGTATACTTATGTTGTCATGGATTGTTCCATAGTGCTTTATCAGACCATTGTTTTGAATAAGTAACTGGAAAAATCGAATGTCCAATGAATAAGTAGCTGGAAAAATCGAATGTCCAATGTCCAATAACGAATAAGTAACCAACTTCACACTGCCCAAGTCCACGGTGTTAGGCGACAGTTAACTGACGGAAGGAGCACTCATTAACATATATTATTACTCAACCGTGGTGAGATCACTCATTAGATAACAATGAGTTGGTTACACACATGTGTGAAACCACCGCGTGCTTCCGTACCGTCATAATCGGCGCGTGACGTCACATTCGTTATACCCCGGTTTTAGGCGACAGTTAACTGACGGATGGAGCAGTGTTAACATATAATAGTTAATGGCTACCTAGGTTGGTCGGTTAACGTATTATTTACCATTTCTGTCATTATAAATGTTTCAATTTTAAAATGTTTATATTCATATAACTGATGCCTTTGTTTATATAATTGACCTTTTCCAGAAACCTGTAATTGATATAGAATTTAGGATGTCTGTCATTCCCTATCATTCCGAGTTTCTTGTATATAAAACATACTTCTACACGTTCTTATTGCTTCTAAGTGTACCTTAAAAGTAGTTAATCTTTATATTCATATAAGTCATAGACATATTTATGTTAAAGTAAAATCAAGGTTTAGTTATAACATCTGTGTCACATAATGTCTAGGTTTTTGGTAAGTCCTCGTGCTTTTAAAGAAGATGATATGCGAAATGACTTAACCAAAGGGACATGAACATTTAAATTATAGCTTAATCACAGGAATGCAGTACTGATAAATGATTATAGTTACAATTCGCGAGTGAACAAACATATTTTTATTTTAATTCTGGAACATTTGTTTTCATGCTCAAGTGTTTCAGTTAAAATCACAAGCTCAGGATATCTCGATCAAGCTCATAGTTCACTCTATGAAATCATATACAATAAATTCAAATCATTCATGAAAAGCATAGCAAATGATAGAATATATGGACATTTTCGAAGATCATACTATGCATGTGTAAATAATAATGGTTATACATGCATCTTTGTTGATGTATTAAGAACGTTGCTGCAAGTTAAACGCTACAAATCATTTCTTAAATATGGATATAGTTACATGTGTTGACAAAAAATCCCCAAAAGATATAGTTAAAAGTGTGCAATGAGGTTATGCAATGAATAAAATTCCTATGCACCACGGCTGGGGTGTGTCAATAGGTCAATGTAATTGAAACAGAAAAAAGAAAGTTTTTGGATTTTGTTTATGTTTAACAGGTCATACAAGTTCTGTTTACGGCTATGCAATGGGGTAATGCAATGAATAAAATTCCAAGTCAATAAGTCAATTTACGGCAGAAAAAAGACAAATATGACTTGTTTTTGTTTGACATGTCATACAACTATTGATGTTGTAAATGAAATATAGTTTCAGTTTCAGCACATGCGTAAGGTTGTTGCTCGATTTTCATTGGAAACGATTTAGTATCATATATCTGACGATTGATGATAATTATTAAAGTTGAAACTATTTTAACTAAAACGAGAATACATGGTATCAAAATGCCCATCAAATAAATATCAGATATCGTTCCACAATTAGTCAGTTTTTCTGTTATTTTATTAACGCTTCTTTTTATATCCAGCTAAACGCTGTAAATATGCATATTTTAAAACTGTTTGATGTCTTTGGACATTTTTACTAAGATCCATGCTGACTGTTAGCAACCCCCTTCGGACTCTCAGATCCCACAGCATGTACAAGAAGCTGGAGGTACCAGTAATTTGGAAGGAAACGTTTGCCAGTCGTTCCTTCAGTGTACAGGAACCAGTCATGTGGAACGGACTGCCGAACACTATCAAACAATCAGCATGTGACAATGCGTTTAAACGCCAATTAAAAACATAATTGTTTGAAAAGTACTAAAATTCCCAAGCCTGATTATTGTAAAGCGCTTTTGGTGATTTTTATCCTAAAACGCCCTATATTATATTTGTATTTGTATGTTTTTATGTTATATGTGATAGGTTTACACGTATTAAAGCCAAACAAAATATTATGAAAAACAATGGATGTCATTTTAAATTTACTTTTGCCAACATATAGTTGATTTCATTTGCTAGAAAAGAAACATATAAATCCACTAAACATCCCAGTGACACAAATATTGGTAATTGGCTCTGAGCATGGCCCTTCCTGGTGTGAAGTTTAGCATAAAAGAAGTATTCTCATTATTATTATCTGTAATATATGTAAGCAAAATGAATTGTTTTACACAATCTGAAAATTCTCAATTTCAAGTAATTGATTTAATAAAATGAATTAAATTCCGATATATAGATAATATTTTCTTTTTATCTAGATTTTCGTGCCTCGACTCACTAATCAAAAATTAATAATGAACTATATTCGGTTAAAAGATACAGGTATACATATTCTCCCTAGCTCTCTAATATTCTCTATATTGTACTTAAATTGTAATTTTGCATACATAACACATCTATATTTCATCATTTATGTACGTGATTTAATTGAGGTAATATTATTTGTAATTTTTTATATGACATCGAGACTAAGTGATTTATTCAAAAACATCTAAGCTTTCCATTGATACGGATAGCAATAAACATGTTTATTCATGCGTAGGCCCGCGGCGCAATATATGACAAACAATTACATATCTAAAATTGCTTATCAAATATAGATATCTGATATTGTTTCACAAGTAGTCAGTTTTCAGTTATTTTATGAACGCTTCATTTAACATCCATATCCACGTTTATGGTTCATCTTTTGAAGTTCATCTTTATAACTAGTAATGCTTGTAGCTGCCGGTGTAACAGTCTCAAATGACTCTACCGCCTCATATGACTCTAGAGTTATTTGAGGCTAGCCCCATATGACTCTAGAGTTATCTGAGGCTAGCCCCATATGACTCTAGAGTCATATGGGGCTAGCAAATTGCACAAATAAGTCAAGCCTCAAATAACTGTATTCAGGCTCAAATGACTCTACCAAATGTTCTGTGAAAGAAGATTTACGTATTCATAATTTCACATTTTTCATGTCATAGTTCATTTTCAGATACCGTGGAATGGTCTGAATTGAATATTCTTAGAAGTACTAGAGTAAAATGGGCCCAGGCTCAAAACACTCTAGAGTTAAATGGGCCTAGGCTCAAAACACTCTAGAGTTAAATGGGTCTAGGCTAAAAGCACTCTAGAGTTAAATGGTCCTAGGCTCCAAGCACTCTAGAGTTAAATGGGCCTAGGCTCAAAACACTCTAAAGTTAAATGAGCCTAGGCTCAAAACACTCTAGAGTTAAATGGGCCTAGACTCAAAACACTCTAGAGTTAAATGGGCCTAGACTCAAAACACTCTAGAGTACCAACTGTGTGAACACCTCAAAGGTATAAAGGGCTGACAACAATTAATTGATTAAACAGCAGTTGAAATTAATTTTCTGAAGAAAGACCTTCTCCTTCTAAGAGATACACATTTTGGAGTATATGCTCCTATCTATAACTTATTTTTTTATATTTAATCTGGTAATGTCCTTCTAACAAACACTAGATTTACTTTAAAAAATCAAATTTGTGGCTGGACAGTATTCATAGTGATTATGATTATTATGATTCTGATTGGTCTTTAAGAGTAATAAGTAATTATTACACCATGAAACCAGTAATGTCCGGAATTCATTTTCATTATTAGAATTACCATCCCGAAGTTTGTTCACCTATACTTATATACGTATGTTGGTGCAAATATTCTGTAAATAGTGATGCCAATGAGACACTGTATAATGGTGTAGGAGAAGGCGATAACTTTGTATTTTTATGTTAGAAGTGTCGATTTTATGTACCGTAACATAATTTAATTCATACCTCTAAATAACGGTAACAGTTTGGAGAACAGAACTGACCAGGGGTTAACATTCTAAAAAGTATCGTTGTTTATGTTTCTCTGTAAACTATCAAAAAAGGATCAGCAATGTTACATATTGGTGATGTATTTTTTGTTATAATTATTCAATGTACTTGTAGATATTGTTTTCTTATAAAGTCTATATGAAAATTATTAAATTATTTTAAAAAATCGTAATTTGAAGAGTTTCCCCCTTTCTTCTTGCAATATACGAAATATTGCACAACTGATCAAATAATAAATTTCAGATTGAATATTGTATTCTTAGAAAACGATCGATTTGTCAGTACAGGTGAAATAATACAATTGACGTCCAAACGAAATCCTAATTACAATTACAATTAAAATAGCACTTATATTTGTTTTAATTCTGGGATGCAGCTTTGCGATTTTTAACATTGTGTTGCTTTTATACTTGGATACAAGCATAAACAATATAAATAATCCTTACGTAAGGAACGCTGTCACGCTGTGCAAAAAAACCCTGCTTACATGCATTGACTGTATATTAATATAAAAAAATACCACCATCCAATGACAAAACTCTTGATTGATTAAGATTTAATTGGCATATTTTGATGACTCTTATTATTATCAATTATTCAACTGAACAGGATATCGTATTCATGATTGATGCTCCGAATAAAATATTATGTGGGTTTTTGATGTTTCTTACCAAATATATATTTCATGTTCTTACATTTGTGTATTCTATTAATAAGAATCTGATCTTGATACAAGGGGATTTTTGGTCCACCGGGTCATTTCATGGGCAAGCTTTCCGAAAGTTGATGCTATAGGCAGGATGTATTCATATTTACATTTCTTTAGAAGCGTTTATTCATAAATATAGTTTTGCAGGACACGAATTTTAATGCCAGATTCGATTTGGTTGCTCAAATAAATCGTATTTGTATAAATTATATTCCAGTATGCTGGAGTAAATGTTGTTTACATAATATTTAACTAATAATCTATTTTAATTATACTAGAACATTATATGTATGGCCATGCCACACGTGACACCATATTATCAACACAATCATCATATTTGCTGTTTTCATACAAATTGAAGCATTTGGTATATGTTCATTATCATCTCAGTTAAAATCAGAAAAAGGTTAAACAATGACGTCTTTTTGAAACATTTTTATTCTTTTGACTTATGAAACTTCAAACTCTCAGAAATATGGAATCATAAATGCTAAAAAAAATTGTATTCCATTCATTATTCAATCGTATATTTCACCTTAATATTGCAGGTGAACAGTGTCTATGAATAGTCATTTCTTTATTGCGGATATACATGTATATATACACATTCATCAAACAAATGATACGTAAAAATGCGTCTTTGTCATGTTATTGTTTTGGTGAACACAAAGTTATATCCATTGCAAAATTAGAAGTCTTTGAGGTTATAACAAGTTTATGTCTCCAAGTAATAAGTGCATGCAACCATTTTCACAACTAGTTATGTATGTCCCCAGGTATGCACATCCATCTAACTACTCAATCACTGTTGACTATCCATAAACTGTTATGTTTGCTATCATATCTCATTCAACTTAAATAATTAATCATACAAAATACTCTCACGTGCTTTGGAAAGAGGTCAATGGGAACGAGGCTATAGATACCAACGATAGAACTTTACCAAACCAAAGAATTAAACCAAAGCTGAACTGCTGTAGTAAACTTAAATCATAATGGAAACCAAAAGATAATAATATTTAAAGATGAACAAATCATGTTTGTCCCTTTAGGATAACCGGGAGATAACTAAACTGTTCTGCTTGATGTTATCATATAAGTATTTCTTATGCATTTGCATAAGTAACTTTCAAATGTGATTAACCCTAAACACAAATATACTGTTACAGTGCGATACTATTTTTGTCAGCATGGACAACAAATTTTATGTTTTTCTTTGAAGTTTAATTGCATTATACCCCCGCCGCGCGTTTAGCGCCAAGCAGGGGATATAGTATTCGGTAACGAACGTCCGTACGTACGAAGTGGAATAACTAACTACTATTCACTAGATTATTTTCATACTTTATATATAGGTCAACGATAGTAATGTAATGTAATGTAATGTTAAAAAAATGTTATGTGACCTCGAACTTCACGATCACAACGAAACTTTGACAAGTTACCCTTGTCAGCGAGATATCAAAATACCCTTTGACTAAAATGTCTATAAGACTTTATACATTATACCTACGTTCTACTCGGGCAGACAGAGGGCTGATTTGATTTTAGTGACATTGGCATAATGTTCAAGGTCAATCAGGACCCAGTCGATTTGTATGACCATAGCATTATGTTTTTACTTTGAAGTATTAATTTATGGTGAGGGATCATGTCACCTGAGTGACAAGTGCTTGTTTCCAATGGTCGCTATATATGCGCGTGCTTAAGACATTTGAAGTATCTCGTGACCATCGTCTCTGATTCAACGAACTATTGCATCACAATAGAGCACCGATTGATAATAGACTTATAATACTCAATGCTCAAGATATGTCTACACAAGATTTTCGCATTAATATCTTTAAAAGTGAAAAAAAAGGACAAATTCAAATTCTATATATAGGAGAGGGCGTGATAAGTTGAGCCAATATTTTATGACAGCTGTGTAAAATATGTTGAACAATATCAATATGTTTTGGCAAATACAAATACATAACATATTGCAGATATCATTATACGATGCATATTTGCATTGTTACAGGCTTTCAGAGTAAGTTGATCATCTGCAAGTAGTAAGTTGATCCCTTAGCTTACATAGTGTAGTTTATATACAAGAAATCAAGAAATATCAAGAAATACAATATCTCGGAACATAGTTCACGTGGTTGTAACCAGGTTTTCAGACGATTTCACGAATTTTACGAGCGACTCTATATATTTACCAGGGATCAAGCGATAATAAAGCGTCTTTTAAACTTAAACAAGGTTAATAATAGACCCTGATAGTCAGGAAAAACCTTCCTTTCCTTCCTATCAGGGTCCACAACTCTACCATATTCTCGGTATCAAGGTTTATCCTTTATCCAGTGTGGATGAAATGTACTAAAGGCAGATGTACACATCATAGTGATTACGTGTATAGAGATCCGTTAAAAACCCTTTTTTTTAGATTGCTTTTATTTGTATGCTTCTCCGAAAAAAATGAAGATATATAAGTATTCAGAATGTATAAATAACAACAAGACATGGTCATAAACATCCACCACCATATTGGTTCTCATGAAAAGATAATTGATCGCTTCTCATTTACGAACTCGATGCATCAATCAATATTTGTATACGGTACTTGAAAGGTCACATGCCTGTAGTACATTCATTCATAGGTAGATCACTTTCTTGATGTTATAATAGATATTTCTGAATGACATGATTGCATAATATGTATACATTTCAAGGCTCTGTAAAAATAGAGTGTTTGTTTCTGTTAACAATGACACAAGCTTAAAAGTTTGTAATTATAAAAGTACGTTCTAAAGGCGCTGTAGCACGTTTTTGGCATATTTTTTCTCAAATTTGCTATTTATCATTAAAGTTTATACACTATACGGTTATATAAGAGGGTAAAACATCACATCACACGACCTGATAAGCCGTATCCGTAGAAAATGGTTGTCGGCATTGAAAGAAAATGGTGCGACGCATAAAGCGACAGTGGCATGTGAGAGAGTAAGATTTGTAGGGATCACGTGAATTTGAATTCAGAATGCAAGATGGTTGACCATTCTATCATTGTTCGATATATATTACTCTACTTTCAGTGTTTAGGTATTGCTAAATCAGTCAGATCACTCAAACTACCTTCGACCGGCCATTTTAATGTGAACACCTTAAATGGCCACTCGAAGAGGCTTAACCTTACAATGTACATAGCATCAGCCTTAACAGTAAAGGAAGTGGCACGACCTTCCAAATATGCTATGTTAGAATTCCAGAAAGGCATGATGGCTCAACCTACCCAGTGGTTCAACGAATTAGTTCTAATCGGTATTGTTGACACGTCACTTCAAAATACATGTGTAATACTTTTTAATCACTAAGATGATTACTTGATGCTTTTTGAAATATTGTATGTTTTCTTTATTGGTTATTTAATTAACAAGCTTGTTGTTTTTTGGATAACAGTGAATCAGTTAACATTTACATGTAACATATTAACTCCATTATATTTACGTCACAACTTCCCATCAAAATAATACTTAATATACACAACCATGTAATATGGAGCATATTATTTTTAATATCTTTAATTATAGCTCTAAAAATCTTGACATTAGCAGAATTTCGAAATTGTCATTAAATTCGACTAAAGTTGAGGGAACCTACTTTGATAATGAATCAGTCATTGCTATCACTACTACTAGACCATGGTATCAAAATAATACGAAATTCACCCATCCTTTCTTGATTCATCGGTTTAAGACAAGTTTCCTATGTATGCATGTTCGCAGGTACATACGGGGATACTTATATTACACTGAGGCATACTTAAAGCACTAATATCGAAGGACTAACACGATAAAAACAATCGCCATATTGATTCTCACATACACTCTCAAAATTTTCCCAAATCGTCCTTAATCTAAAAACTATGATGTATACATGTATGTACACAAATAAAATATACATACAACGTGCACTGAAAAAACATACAAGAACATTAAAATAGAAAAGCATGTTTCTCATTTTCGTAATCCTATGGCATCAAGCCCAAATAGGGTCATAAGGGGGTCACCAAATATACAATTTAGAATCCCTTTTGGATAAGGAGTCTGCACGAAACTTTTCAGCTCTCTAGACCTTATAGAACATAGCTTTTTAAGGTTGGGACCCCTGTGACCCCATTTGTGGTCATGGGGTCACGTAATCCACAATTTAGAATCCTCATTACCCGAGGAGTCTTCACACAACTATTCAGCTCTCTAGACCTTTTGGAACTGGAGAAGAAGATGAACATAGGTTTATAAGGTTGTGACCCCTGTGACCCAATTTGGGGTCATTGGTTCACGAAATCTACAATTTAGAATCTCCTTTACCCAAGGAGTATGCACACAACTATTCAGCTCTCTAGACCTTTTGGAACTTGAGAAGAAGATGAAAATAGGTTGTTAAGGTTGTGACCCCTGTGACCCCATTTGGGGTCATGGGGTCACGAAATATACAATTTAGAATCCCATTAACCAAGGAGTCTGCATATAAAATTTCAGCTCTAGAGTCATTGGTTCTGGAGAAGAAGCCGAAAAAGCGAAAAGTTTACGGACGGAAGGACGGACGGACGGACGCCGGACGCCATGCCATGCCAAAAGCCCATCGGGCCTTTCAGGCCTGATGAGCTAAAAATTAATACGCCGTTTCTTTATGTCGTACTCCAACAATATGTTATGCCCTCGCACATATCACACTCGAACTGACACACGGACGCACAGACGCACACACGGGCTGATGGACGGATTATCACTCAAACCTATCGCCGTCCAGTTCTTGGTAGTGTAAAAATGAAGTGAAGACATTGGCTAGAGTTATTTGAGGCTAGCCCGAAATGACTCTACCAGCATTGATTTGGTAAAGCCTGAAAAATATTGAGGTTTAGGTAGAGTCATTTGAGCCTGGATAGAGTCATCTGAGCCTGAGGAAAATTCTATCCCCAAATGACTCTAGAGTTATCTGAGGCCAGGGTCAAATGACTCTAGAGTTAACTGAGGCCAGGTTCAAATGAATCTAGAGTTATCTGAGGCCAGGCTCAAATAACTCTAGAGTCATTTTTGTACTAGAGTCATCTGAGGCTGATACACCTGTACATATTTCTTATTTTGATGCTGTTTAATTCGTTGTTTGACCACAGGCCCAGTTCATATATGGATTTAATGTCGGTTTTGGAGAAAGTAGAACATGTTTTTAAGCCTCTTAGGGATATCAGCTTGTTAATATTCCAAAATGTTAATGTTAGCCACTGTTTGTTAAAACAAGAGTCATCAGAAGATGACATATCCCACCGGTCCCACATAATTTGTAAAACGCATCTTTGACAGATCATTGTATATCTACTACTTCAGTTAGTGGGTAATACACATGCTGAGATACAAATATGATGAAGGGTTTTGGAGTTCTGGTCCTGAGCTCGAGCAGACCTGTCTCGGAACAAAGTCCAAAGTTTCAGAGAGATATCATGAACAGTTTTCGAGTTCTGCTCCGGAAACGAAATGATTACAGACGGACGGACGGACGGACGGACGGAGAGACGGACAGGACGACGACTATATCCCACGGTATAACATGCCGATGGGATAAAAATGTGAATGATTTTATGACTTATGTACGCGTTTATGATTTCATAGGGCCGCATATTATAGTTTCAATGTTTATTTATCCATGCTTACGTGTATGTACTTTGTACAAAACACTACATTGCGACAATGGCCTCATCGTCAAAATCGGAGTGCCTACTGTTGTATCCCAAGTACGGATCTATCCCATCTTAAGATGATGATGATGATCAAAATTATTTTGATGTAGCAATTATTTTGATGTAAACAACTTATTTTGATGTAAAAAAACTTATTTTGATGTAAAAAACTTATTTTGATGTAAAAAAAACTGATTTTGAAAGAAAAACATGATTTTGATGAAAAAAGGACTTTAATGAATAAACTGTCTTTAATGACAAATTGACTTTGATAAAAAAAAAAAAGACTTGAATTTGATGAAAAAAACGATCTTGATTAAAAAATGACTTTTGATGAATCCATTGACTTGGCTTAAAAAAAATGAATTTTCTGAAAAGAATACATTTGATGGAATAAAAGGACTTTGATAGAAAAAAATACTTAAATGACAAAACGACTTTGATGAGGATCTGACTTTGATGAAAAAAAATGATTTTGATGAACAACTTTGAAAAATTTAATTTGATAATAAATAAAAAGACTTAGAATACACAAATGATTGATGCTAAAAAAACAGAATTCGAAATAGAATGATGGTACAAAGGATCATTAAAAAATGGGCAAAATATATAAAATATTTAATAATTACAACAGAGATGTTGATAAGTCGAGTATTTACAAATAATAAAAACATTTTCTACCATTACATTCTAATACTTAATGGCGTTATAGCACGCAATTCTTACTGAAAAAAAAGGCCATTGATCGCTGACATGGTGTCAATTGGTCCAATAAACAAAAGAGGAGCGTAGGACTAATTGAACATGAGATAAATCCAACAAGACAATCTTTAATACATATTATATTCAAATACAAAAATGATTTTGTTTCTATTGATGCTAGCATAGAAAACATACACGTACGTACCACAATCACAAGCAAATAGTATAATCTACTTACAACCAAAATATGTTGAAAGAAATATGTTCTTTACTAAATAAGAAGTATAGTATACATGGATGTATCATAATTATTAACCTGCAACAAATCTACTTACAACAGTAATCTCTTGAAAGAAATATGTTCTTTACTAATTAAGAAATAATTGACATCTAAATATAGTATACCTAGATATATCACAATCACAATAATATAGCATAATCTACTTACAGCCAAAATCTGTCGAAAAAAATATATTCTTGACAAACTTATACATAATTGACATCTAAATATAGTATAAATGGATATATCACAATCACAATCATATAGCATAATCTACTTAAAACCAAAACCTGTTGAAAGATACATGTTATTTACTAACTAAGACAAAATTGACATCTAAATATAATATTCATGGATGTATACAATCACAATAACCAAGCATAATCTACTTACAGCCACAATCTTTTGAAAGAAATGTGTCCTTCACTAACTTATAAATAATTGACATCTAAATATAGTATACATGGACACATCACAATCATAAACCTGCAGCAAAATACACTTACAACCACAATCTTTTAAAAGAAATATAATTTATCATAAAAAACTGTGATCCACAGGAAATATCGCTTGTGTGAGATCAAACGATATCTACGATAGGAGATATCGTGTTGGTAGTAGATTTTACACAACGCCATGTCACCGTGAACTACATGACATCACAATGCTTTTACATCATCCAGTAATGGCATCAAAATGCTAAACATGATGACGCCACAATGCTATGACATCACCGCAGTGAGAGTCAAATAACTGACTGGTCTTCAGATATGTACACTATTTTCATTGAAATATAATAAGAATGATTTGGATGATAAAAAAAGCTCACCCTCGTGTCTTCTTCTCGGCAAGCCTCTGATATGTGTAACTTTTATCAACCCGTGTTGATATATTTGATATCAGAAGACACTTGGGTGAGATTATCTATTGATACCAAATAATAAATAATGGACATGTATATATAGCACTACAAACTGTATAGTTAACACAGATCTCATAGTGTTTGAGTTAGTGCTGATGGTCAGTTTGGTCAAGTAGCCAGCGACATCCAGACACTTAATTGAATGTTTCTCATCTACTTGAAACTGATAGCACGATCTGTTCAGATGATTTTCATTTTGACGAAAGACTTTAGGGTCTGGCCCCTGTTCTATTAAACAAGTACGCAGAGTTAGTTATTAATAGTTCCACAAAGTCTCACTTTATACTATAGAATAAAGCCGAGTTCGCATTCGTAATTGAACAGGTCGAACAAACTGAGTAGGTAGCTATTTTCGTAAAACAAACATCTTAAGCCTACACCATACAAAATACAAGATATTTCAATCCACATGTGATGCTTGTGACTGCAACAAAGTTACACCATGTTTTCAGACAACAACTAAATTAACTTTTAAGCAAAGTCTATTCATATTTCTAAAGGACAAGAAGTTTTACAGAATCATTGATTTGAATCCCGTTAGCTTAATGGTATTGTCAAAAGGGCTTTTTGGCTTTGTTTAATTACGTCCTGCAATACTTTTAAATCCAAGAAGGTTATTTATGTCGGCACCATATTACAACCTTTTAACTTAAATGCCAACGTTTCTGGCCCAAAAAATTGTTGAAAGTGCGATTTCAGCTCCCAAAGGAAGAGAAGACATTTTTTAACCAATGTGTGTCTACCAACGAAATTCAAAATCGACTTTTTCCAAGTATTTTTCCGTTTAGCTGTGTTGACAATGTGCTGACGTTTCTTTGCAGTTAATAATAATAATAATAGTAGATTTTTAATGCGCAAATATCCATGGACAATGCATTCTCAAGGCGCTACACCATTATTACCCTGAAGGAATCCTACTTTCTGTGTCGCCTATGAAGCGCTCCGTATAGGTTCATACATTCCCTCATTCAGTTGAGTGTAGTGTGAAATCCAAACGTTTGTGCTTCCAACCAATACTACAGGGTCACAACATACAGTGTAGCATAAAGAAGATACACTCTTTAATGATGCTATGTTACACATGCAAGGTAAGGAGACCCAAGCAGACCATCAGCTTACATGAGAAATATATATATATATTGAATAACATATACATATAAAGTATAACAACGTGTATAACAGTAAGTACATAGTTGACAAAACTACAGAAATAACAATTATATATGCATTTAACTAAATTTTAGACATGAGCAAAACGACGCGCTTATACATCCATATTTAGATGGCAATTATAAATATACAAAAAGTTAAAATAAACAAACATGTTTTGAAATTGAAATGAGTCACTTTAAATGGTCAACCGTTAAACCAGGACTCATATTGTCATTAACAAGATAGAGCAATGGGCTGTGTAGCTCATCAGGCTTTATATACATTAACTAATTCAAAATGTCAACTAATAGGTGAGAGGTATAACACATAGGAAGCACTTTAAATGGAGAAGATGAAATAAGTCTTAGATCTTTTTTTGAGGCCAGAGATAAAATCCCCTACAATTAATGTCACACTTGAAGATTTAATTCATTACTGTTGTTTCCTTTGAATTACCTCCCTTGAAAGAACACATACAATCTCTAGATGAAATACATTTCAGGTCATGGCGTCTGTGACCTGTATTTGTAGTCGCAGGATCATGGAATCTACAATTTAGAATCCCATTGACCGAGGAGTTTGCACACAACTTTTCAGCTCTCTAGACCAACTGGAACTGGAGATGAATATGAAAATAGGTTTTTGGGGTTGTGACCCCTGTGACCCCATTTGAGGTCACGGGGTCACTAAATCTACAATAAAGAATCCCAATTAGCCAAGGAGTCTGCACACAACGTTTCAGCTCTCTAGACCATTTGGAACTGGAGAAGAAGATGGAAATAGGTTTTTGGGGTTGTGACCCCAGTGACCCCATTTGGGGTCACATGGTCACTTAATCTACCATGTATAATCCCCATTAGCCATGGAGTCTGCACACAAAATTTCAGCTCCCTAGACCAAGTGGTTCTGGAGAAGAAGATGAAACTGCAAAAAGTTTACAGACGGATGGATGGACGGCCGGCCGCCGGACCCCATGCCATGCCATAAGCCCATCGGCCCTTTCAGGCAAGATGAGCTAAACAAATTGAATTGAATCAACCATATACAATCTAGAATACAGCTATGTTATATATATGATTGAACTGTCAAGTAACGTATATGATATTGCATGAAGCAAATCTCAAATCAGAAGAATCCATGAATATGTTTAAACCTTGGTATACATATATAACAGAGTTCTCTAAGGACAGTTTTAATATCTTTCATAAGGGACCTTTGACTCTTCAAGCTCTGAATTTTCACTTCTGTCCCTGCTGGAAGAGAATAAGACATATTAAGAAGAATGTAGATGTCACATATTGCACACTGATAATTAAAAAAAGAGTTATTACGATGACGTGAAAAGGCGTCTTAAATTACACGTAGATGAATCAACCTTACTAAGTTGCACACCCTCTGTTATTCTATGTTGATAAATTTTATATTTGAAACTAGAAAAAAATATGATGCATTAAGTGTAATGTCACTAAAAGTAACTTCATTTGTTTGATGACTATCATAATCATTTATTGCAGAATTATATCTTTGTGATAAAGTTGTCAGCCTACGACGGAGGACACTTATGCTTGTTTGTACATGTACACTACTATATCATACTTTAGTTTACAACTTCAATAAGTGATATTCTTGGAAATTAGTTAATATGAACGAAAGTCATTGTTTGGAGTTTTACCTTCTGCATGACACAAATAGTACGTTAACATCATTATTTATACTCACCGTTGATAATTTATCACTCGACAAAAATAACACAGTTAAAGAAGAATAGAGTTACCTCCCCCATGGTCGCTCTCTAGTGCTAATCCCCAGTGACGTCACTTCTTTCTCCTGAAGCCTGGGCGTAGGTAGCTCTCAGACTCGCAGGACGGGAGGTGGGTGGTGTATAAGGACCGGTGAGTTATCAACGGTGAGTATAAATAATGATGTTTAATCAAAAACGTACTATTATGTATATACTCTAGTTGATAACTCACCATAGCCAGCATGCCACTGAAGGCGGTGGGCTGCGAGACAACCCGAGAGCAATAAGAGGTAACTCTCCCCAGTAAGGGGTGAATTTGCGACTGGTCCACTATGATTAGCAGACAGTAAGTCAAAGTGTTAGGAGCTTACTACAACCCTAAGGGTTCCACTAACCCCGCCCCTGAGGGGTCGGCGGTCCAGACCATAGAGGTCGCCAATTGACTACTAATGCAAAGACAATACAACAACGAAGAAAAGTTAAATAACGCACTGAAGATTGGGACGAACCCCTAAACGTGACGAATGAAAACCCCCTAACCGGGCGTAGAAGGCGTAGTGTCCGGGTGGTCTATATCTATATATATACTACCTGGGTCAGTATCTCCGGAGGCGGAAAGGCTTAATCATCCATCCCCTCCCACTCTAACGAAAGAGCGTCTAGGCTCCAGGTCCCCGGGTCGGGCACTGGAGACACGTATGTTGGCAGCTGATGATTGAGCCGAGTCGAAAAAGAGTCTTCGTGCGGCCTTCCGAATTGAAGGCACAGCGTCTCGAACACCCTTGGGTGCAACATCCTCTCCGTTGCCGGAGGCTTGTCCCTGCAACACAGAGTGTCTGCTAGAACGTTCTTGGCTCCAGGTATGTTCACCGGTCTGAAGGAGAGATTGAGACTGTCCACTAGGCGAAACAGCTCGATCACCAGCTGCAGAATGGAGTCTGCCCTGGTCGACCCCTGCTTGTTGATTGCCCACGGCGCTGTAGAGCTGTCTGTGTGGACAAGCAGGACTTCGGCCTTCAGGCGGGTTGACCAGTGAGTGATTGCTAGGAATATAGCAACCAGTTCCAATGCGTTGATGTGGCGCTCCGCTTGTATAGGAGACCAGACGACCGACACTTGTTCTAAGCCGAGATGAGTCCCCCACACTTGAGTGGAGGCGTCCGCAAATAGATATGAGGTGGCCACTGAGACACTCCGGTGAAGACATTGTCCTTCCGTAGCGCGAAGACGTGGCAACATGTCTTCTCCCTCACATGAGCATTGATGAACAACTGAAGCGGCCTGAGTTGAAGCCTGCCCTTCCGGGTGTAGTCCTAAGCTGATGTTAGGAGGCCTACTAGTCGCTGCCACATGTGGAGTTGCAGAGGCTCGCGGAGAGCCCTGTTCAATATGTTCTCGCCTCTCCCCATCGGTTCCCGCGTTACAAGGGCCTTGTACTGAATGGTGTCCAGGTGTACGCCTAGGAAGGTGAGAGGCGTTGCCGGTCGCAAGTCTGTCTTGTCCAAGTTGATCAGCCAACCAAGGGGTCTGAGGAACCTAATTACGAAGTCCCGTTGGGCTTCGAGAACCAAAGGGGAGAGGTGATGACCAAACCCATCGTCCAGGTACATCGCAAACTGCACGTCGTGGCGGTCGGGAACTAGACTACGAGTCCCTCGGGTGAACAACCACGGAGCCGACGGATGGGAGAATGTTACACTGAAAGTGGTGACCCGCCAGAATGACGCGGAGGTACCTGCGGTCCGTGGGGAGATGTGCAGGTACGCATCCTGGAGGATATCATCGAGTCAAAGGGCTCCAGTAACCGCATGACTGACAACACAGTCAAGAGTTGAAAATATGACGGCCGAACGAGGTACATGTAAGAGTGGTGGAACTCCTTCAGGTTGTGAATCAACCGCTATTTGTTCGAGTCCCTCTTGGGCCTTAAGAATACTGGAGAGTAGAAACCGGGAGTCAAGTCCTGGAGCGGGAGTTCCACCACCGCCCCCTAAGAGAATCTCCACCTGTTCCATCGTCAATGTGAGACAGTCCGCAGGTGGCAGACACTCTATGGGAGAACAGGTTAGCGGGTAAGTCAGTGTGGAATAGAAACCTGTCTCTGACCTGCGCAACACATCCTGCTACCACACCGATAAAGTCCCTTGGCCCCCCGCCTCCATGCCTGCCTGCTTGGCGAACGGTGTCATAGCCTGACACGCGTTGGCAATGGAGTTGGACGAAGCCAAGATGGACTCAGGCTTTTAGAGTCGAAGGCGGGAAAGGAAGAGCGGCTTTGCTTCTTCTTCTTCTTCCTGCTATGTCCCGACCTTGGCCGACATTGATCCGACGGTGAGCGGACTGGCGACAACTGCCTCTCCTCCCACACACTAGGTGGGTCCTGACGAGGCAAGAGGAGAGGGGAGTCGAACTCCGTAGCGTACTCGTCAATCACTAGCTCCGACGGCGAACGAACAAAAGAGGTGTCGGGGGAACCTGACGCAGTCTGCCCACCCTTCCACGCAGTCCGAGACTCACTCTCCGACCTTCTGAGTGCGGCACAGTAGGCCTTGTGTTGAGCCGGCGAGAGAGACAAGCTCTCCAGCTCTCCCAAAATGATCCTCCTCCATACAAGCTGTACACCACAGGCGACAATAGGCATGACGGTCGACAACGACGACTTCCTGATGCCGCACCGTCTGCAAAAGCCCGAGTAAGGACCAACCGAAGTACGGGTGAAGTCGGAGACAACACCTGACGTCCAAAAAACAAAAAAGTTAAAGTCCCAACGAAGGGACGCTCCGTCCGACTGAGGGCGGAGGCCACGGACTGATAGCGTTGTAACGTCCGAAGATGAATCAAGAGCGGCCCATACGACCCGGCTTCGTTACGACCGTACGCCAGGGACCGGAGACAGGCTGAGGCTAACACCGGAGCCTCATCTCGAGACAACGTTCATCCACTCGCCTATCCGTCAGACAATGGAGGTGGAGAAAAGGACATCGTCTTAAGACAACAGAGTGCTTACTGAGAAGGCAGTCAGACGCCATGCCTCCAGCCGACGCAACAGCGAGTAGCAACAGATCCAACACGTGACAAGCACAAGCACGAGCCCGCATGTGGTGCCCGAGAAGAAATGAACAAGTCCCAGTCAACACAGCGAGAAACGCTGACCTAGATAACACGCTTACAGTGGAGATACACACTATAGAAGGCAAGCACAAAAACTCTCTCCATCAAATGTACACAAAATACAAATAAAAAACACTCCAAAGAGCACTAGTAAACCTCGGTCGAGGGTATTTAATCACAATCGCAAAACTCGACCATGGGGTAGGTAACTCTATTCTTCTTTAACTGAAGATAACTTGAGAGAGACTCAATGGCTACGGTGAGTTATCAACTAGATGAATGGAAATAATGTTCAGTTAAGCATGTTTTTTACTTTAATCTATTCGCATGAAACATGTGATATCAATTATCAATTAAAGATTTGGATAAGCTTCTGTACAATGCTTGTGTTTTCTAAACGTTCTTATTCAGCCATTGCTAGAAACAATTTAGATATCGTATCACCCGTTGTACGAGTATATATTAACTTCTATTAGGAAAATGGTTATTCTTGAATAAACGTTTTAACACAGAACACTACGTCATGATTAAAGGACAAAAGTTTATTTCTCCTTTACTCTGTCAGGCCGATGACCTAACAAAATGTATTCAGAGACAGATCTGTAAAATGATGATATAAACAACATCTGCAAATTATTGTCTCACAAACACATATTTACATTGCGGAAACCCTTTGTGAAATGATCAATTTAAATAATACTCTAATTTCATAAATCCGTTATTTAGAATATACGTATTCTTTCTGGCGAAATTTTAGTTTGCTCGATTCGAGTCAGTTAATCAAAACTAAAGATTCTTGTATAATTGATCACCATCTTTATTTGGTTAAATGTGTGTGGACGCATATATTAATCTATTTCAAACGCGCTGAGGTGTCTAAACTTATCGTTTTGTTAAAAGTCGTTTGGACATGTAACCAAAAGAATGTTCAAACCTTATGTTTCATGCATCAAACTCTAAATATAATCATTCAAATAAAAAAAAAAATAAACAATACAAAATAAAGTCATACAGGCATTTTAAGAATGAAAATTGCAAACAATGAACGCTACTGGTGCACAACTCTCAAACACGTTGTGTGATATCAACAGAGATCGACCGTAATGCTCAGTTATCAGTGTTGGATATTTCAACACCTGACTCTCTTAAAGCAAGTTGACCAGTTGTATTATAGCTTACTGTATTACAGAGAGTATTGTGAAACATAACATATCGTCTATCATCAATGCAGACATTTAACAAGTAATTCTGGTCTAGTAATTTAAAACAGCTTAAATGTAAACAATGTCTGAAATAAATAACCATTACCTTATTTTTCTGTTTATAAACCAGAAATGCACGCAACAGATCGCACTGAAAGGAAAAAAAATATGAATTGTTGTTATGTTATATAATTATAACTATCCTTCACATGCAAGCATAATGGTGATTTTTTTTATTTCCTAATATTGACATAGTTGGTGATGATATTAATAATGAAAACTTTAATTTTTGGAAGACATTCCAAATGTTGTTGTGATGTTGAGATGGTGGATAAATGATTTGTTGTTTTATAACAATAAGTTAATGGTCAGTAATATCATAAGCACATTTACACCATTTACTTACAGGAACATGAAAACACAGGTGAGCACGGCAATGGTGACATCATATTTCATAACAACGATGTCGATTTCTGTAAGAGATTGTCTTATGTCATTACATTGTTACATCAAAACTAATGAATATTGGCGAAAATTACTGATGAACATCGTTTAAGAAATATCTCCATAAACCAAATCAGTGTAGAGCAAATGTCAGTTGTTTTAAAACGATGTCTATTTGCAAATCAAATGGGGTTTTTTTTGACAATCGAATGTTGCTGAAAGAAACATCGTTTGCTTGACATATTCCCATTCACGAGTGCAAATATAATTATTAATAGAGCCATAGCAACACGATACCAAGCACAGAGAGAGAGAGAGAGAGAGAGAGAGATTGTGTTTGTATAGTGTTGTATTCAATGTGAACTTCAGCATAGCATCGGGACAGAGTCAGTAAACCGCTTTTTGAAAACAAATGGAGGTTTGATCTTGTATTGGCTATGTGTCCTTACCCTTCTCGCTACTTTTTATAACTGAAACACGTTAAACATTCTAAATATGTATTTTGAACAATGACCATGTCAAGTTTTCAAACTGTAGCAAAGTTTAGACAAGGTGTACATGTTAATTGTAGCACGGAAGCGTTGAGTAACGGCTGTTTACTGCCCTCTCTCTTATGGTATGTAAGCCCGGGTCCCTTAGGACTTCATTGTGCTGTTGCTATCATGATCACCAAATCCAAACGCGGCTGATGATATGATCGGTAGGAAATGGTTTCTGGGAAGCATTATGCTTATGTGATCCTAAGTTTTCCTAATCATGCCTTATCTGAGGTAAGTCTTGTAACACTGAATTAGTCTGGTTATGAGATTATCCAATGACAACCAAGCATTCTTGGAATACTGGTATGGAAGTCTCGAGTTTCTATTATTCCGATTTTGTCAGATGTTTATAACAGTATGGATGTCAGACTACACATTTAAAACTGCTTCATACTTGCTTGACATTTTTCATATACACCATTAATTAAACATGCCTTCCTCTTGTAGACGATGAGGAATATCCATATTTAAATCCACATTGGAATTTATTGTGATATCAAGGTGGTATTTTTTCAAATCTTGTAAGTTAATCATTTACATCTTACTTGTATCTTGCAGTTTCTCACATACATCTAACTTCCGTTGATAGCCGTTGATGCATCCAGATGTACAGACCCTGTTGTGTTGGTGACAGACTCCGTCCACACAGAATCTGCTACATGTGTAGTTACAGGTCAGTCCATAATATCCAGACACACACCCAGCAGAACATTCTCCTGTTACTCTGTTACATCTCCCAGACAGACAGTGTTCACTACACGTATAGTTACAGGCCAGTCCATGATATCCAGACACACACCCAGCAGAACATTCTCCTGTTGCTCTGTTACATGGACGTCCAGCTTTGTTATTTGACTGACCGCAGTTGATGGAACATCTCAGTTCACATTGATCCCCAAACAGTCCTCCAGGACAGTGATCTAAACAGACAGAGAGGAGAACAAAGCAGAAAAAAAGTAAAAAGAAATTAAAACATTCTTGAAAACAACTTCTTTATTGTAAACATATACAATTAGTCAAACCTTCACTTCAATAAAGCCAACTAACAGGGGTGTTTTACTAATCAAGCAGATAACCCACTCTTGTTTGCATTGTAAAACCTCCCTTTGTAAAAGTACACATTATAATCCTCATGGTATAGAATGTTCATGTAACATCTTGATTCAGTTTCATCACAATCTGAGGAATCAGTGTATATGTACCATAGACTTTTGTGGTAAGAAAGGTGTATCGTCATGTGTAACGCGCTTTTTATATACGTTTACATGTTGTAAGTATTTTGAGAATTATATATCTTTAATTGTGATAAACAGGTCGGCAGACCAGTTGTGCAACATTCCTGAATAAACTGACAAGTAATGAATCTTGTAAAACATAGCAGTATCATGAAAGAAGACTCCATTAAGCTTATGCATGCCAACAATACAGAGTTATTTGCATATAATGGGTTGATTTGCTGAAATTTACTTTTGAGCATACAACTTGTCATAATAGTTTAATCGAAACTATGTATATATAAGTTTACGATGAAATACTGGGCTAATCAGTGACATGAACTGTCTATCAACCTACGGTCAATATATAGTTTCAATGTGACCATAGACGAATATAAGTTGACATCATAAGACAATTGTTCGGCGTAATTAATTCTCTTGTGATGTCACATTGTTATTGTGGCGAGTTAGTTAAACTTAACGAACTATATCTACATAAACATACATACATGACTGTATGTATTGTTTGTCTGTTCTTGTTATCTATCACATTTCGCTTTTTTTGCTAGAATTATGTGCTGGGTCCATACCTTGATTTCTGCAAACTTCACAGCCAGACAGACAGCCATAAGCGATGTTCCGTGGATTGGAGAAGCATTCTGTACACTTGAACTCACAGTTGTCTCCATAACGACCCCTTATACATTTGATACATCTTCCAGACTCTCTGTCACATTGCTCGTGCTGAGGACTGCATACGTCTTTACAGTCAGCTCCATAATGACGTTCAGGACAGACAGAGGTATTGCATGAGCCACACTGTCTGTCACATGTCTTGCAGCCTGTTGGACAGGGATAGGTGCATTTGGCGCCACAGTAGCCAGCTTTACATCCATCTGTGCAGGTTAAGGTTCCACTGTGTTTTTCCACATGACACATGCTGTTCAGACAGTTGGAGGGACAGGCTTCATCACAGTATTCATTGACGTACCCCGGTACACAACCCAGGATACACTGTCCAGTATCGTAGCATCTATCTCCCATACAGGTGGAGCACTGGCCGGATACCAGGGGGAGGAGGAGGAACAGCGGGGTCAAAAGTCCTGTAAGCGATTTAATAACTTGAATATTTTACACATTAACAGTCACGTGTTCAATACTTCTCTTTTTATCTTCGACCTCATATTTAACTTGATCATCAATACATGTTGTTTATTTCTATCAAAATAGTTTTGATTTGTTGGGTTCCATTTCAACATGAACTCATTCAAGCCTATCATTATAAAATTATCACCAAATAAGCCTGAATGATTTTAACAAATGTATCTACGTTTAAGACTAAGGCAAGCATGTGTTCACCAAAGCAACAAAATATGTCTCTGCTTTACTCACCTCCAAGTCACCTGTATATCAATGAATGATCTATTTAACCCTCCGGTCAGCACATGTAAAACCATTTTCGGGCTAGTACTATTTCCAAGGTTTGTTAACTGAAGTTTTAATATTCATTTGAAGAAAACGATGACATCTATTTTATCATGTCAATGACACGTAGACCTCAAGTCAAGGCCAGGTTTTTCTCGACATCGGGTTTCCCGTTTTATTGATGTTGCACTTAATTAATGTTGTATTAATTGCAATTGAAGTACATGTTAAACCTTGCATTTGAAAACGTGATTTTATTTAAGCTTTAGATCCCTCACTAGTTAATATAAACTTATAATCCCAAAACATAGACTGAATATATCATCAGCCCAGGAAAATGTAACCATTGGACCTAAATGTACCATGAGTTAGGGCAAGCCCTTAGGTGTCTCTTCCTTATTTGAAACATTCGACATTGAATTGACCAATCAGAGAAAAACTATGTTATCGGGAGTTTAATTATTCTTTTTGCCGGTAACACGAAAATGGTTACACACAATTGACATCTCTTTTTCTGCCGCGCACTTTCTCTGCATTCTCCCCAAGGCAACATTGAAGGTGCTTCCTTAATCATTTGAGCCTAATCAAATCGTTATGAGGCTGTGTTGTTTTGTTGGCACAATTGATAGTTTCATTTATAAAAGAAATTACGACAACATTAAACCAGAGAGAAAAACTAATTTCGCACGGTAAATGTTCCTATCTGATAGGAAACCATAGAGCCAAAAAACACATTTAAGGTAAGTTGCTGCCTTACTAACAAAAGTTATATTCCACCTTGTCTGAGGTAAATAGAGAATCTTACCCAAGGGTATTTTGATATCAAATATATCAACACGAGTTGATAAAAGTCACAAATATTCGAGGCTTACGGACATCAGAAGACAAGAGAGTGAGGTTCTATTTATCATCCAAACTCATTCTTATTACGTGAAAATGATGTACATCTCTAAGCACATATCTGGCATTGTGACGTCATCATTTTTAGTATGTCATAGCATTGTGATGTCATTACTCAATGATTGAAAAGCATTGTGATGTCATGTAGTTGACGGTGACAAGGCACTGTGTAAAATCTAGTGCTGAAACAATATCTCTTAGGAGATATCGCTTGATCTCACACAAGAGATATCGCTTGATCTCACACAAGCGATATCTCCTGTAGAACACAGTTTTAGGTGATGAAGTAATATCTACAAACGATCTTTTCGTTGAAAACGATGCAGAAACTATATTCTATAATGCTTAATTGATACATCATTGCTTAATGACCACAATACTTGTATATAATTGAGTTAACAATGATATGTCGTCAGACAATCCATAGCGTAACGATGCTATGCTTTCAAAATAAGTTGATTTCACTGCCATCTCTGTTTGAATAGACAAAAGACAATTATGTGTTGAAATGTACTCATCGTTATAACTATTTTTTCAATAAAATTCGAACATGTATATAAGTGCAACAGATGAACATACGCGTGCAGAATTCTATAATTAATTTAAGGTTTCAGTGAACACCTTCCATGACAAGAGGTAGACAATAAGTAAAATAAATTCGGAAAAAGTGTGGTCAGCTGTGTGTATAAATTTAGTGTATGGCATTTCCTTACTTGTTGCAAGTACTTTTGATATGTAGACATTATGAATCACGTTAGTTTGTCAATATCGTAAAAACTCGCATTGAAGTATATTTATTGACCATTTATTCTTTTAAATCTCAAAACAAAAAGCCAGCGGCCCAATGCTGTAACACAATTAATGACACAACATGAGGTTTTAGAATGTGCGTTACTTTTATTTTCTGTTATGATCTTTTATTGAAACCAGGATGAGGGCAACAACTCGTGTTTACACACTCGGTCGGTTACTAACAGTGAAGATGTCAATGGCAGCCCAGGTGAGATACCTAAGCAATTAGTTTGGCCGGTGTAAGTAATTGAGAACAGCTGCTTGAGCTGGTAAGTCCAGAGGAGGCTGTGCTGCCGGCTGATAGCAAGGTGTGAAGAGGTTTGGAATATCTTTCAGGGTTCTTACAGAGTTCTTGCAGCTGTTCACAGTTCAAAGATGCGAGTCCTTGTATAGCCGGTTTAAGATTGAAAACGTACCGGCGTTGAAAACACACCCGGCGGGTAATTTTTCAACGTTGAATTATGACCCCGGGTCACTTTTCAACACCTCGGGTATATTTTCAACGTTGAATATTTACCCGACTGCTGTTGAAAAATTACCCCTGCACGGATTGAAAAGGTACCCGCGTTGAATAATTACCCGGAATGTTTCTATACACCCAAAACCGGAAGAACGCATTTTGTTTCTGCTTTTTTAAGTGCCAAAATGTTGATGTGGTTAAGGGTATGCAGATTGTTTATAGTATATGCGTTATTTAATTCATTGAATTAACTAATTGTTCATTTAAACTTTTTAGTATATCATAGCATTCATAATGATGATCTTGACCCTTAGCGTCAACAAATTCGCGTCATCCGCCTCGACTGTAATCTAACTGTCGTTCAGCACTTTACTACAAGCTTTAAAATGATTTAAAACGGGTAAACCTTAGTGTATTTAAGTGTGCAAATAATGAAATGTGAAATTTGTTACCCAACATAGCAGGGAATATTTGGGACTATGTTTGTAATTAATGAATCCAAAACAGCTGATCGAACTGTTCAAAACTCTGCACACGGCGTGCGTTATCATATAATGTCATCTTACCGTTATGCGACACCAACTCTTTGCTGGGAGGTGTTACTATGGCAGCGGGGGCCATACTTTTTTTACACCGTGAACCTGACTTGGTACATATTAAAGAAATGTATCGACAGTCAACCAATAGGAAAAGAGTAATACTTTTTTAATGTAACTACATATATATACATGTTATAATTTATTTAAATGAATAATTTAGGCATTTGTTTAATGAGATTAATTCATTTTACCCGATCATTTTTCATTTAACGGAAATTATTATTATTATTATGTTTATATTTATGTGCTGGGATTTTAAGAACGTAACTAAAGAATCAATATATGACTAAATATTTTTTCTATTTTTTGGAGTCTATTTTATAAAATATAAAAATGAACTTTGTATGATGTTTATGTACTCGCACTCGGTCTCTGAGGCACTCCCTTTCTCCTATGAAATGTTATGTTTATAAAATGAAGTGTTATTTTCGAATAAATACCGACAGATCTCACAATTATTCTGTAATATGTTGATACTCTGTAGTCTGAAGGAGTAGTACATCTGAAACTCTGTCTCAGTTAACTATTGTTTTAATTTTAAAGGCCTTGCAGCACATTTTATGCATATCATATTTTCTCAAATTTGCTATTTATTATTGAAGTTCCTACAACATATCGTTACGTTAGAGGATAAAACATTTCAATACCAGTAGAAGCCGTAGAAAACGTTTTTCCGTTTTGGTTTAAAATGGTGCTCCGTATGAAGCAACACTTTGATTGATATCTTACATGCATGTGTGAGAGGTGGATTTGTAGGTCTCGTTCGATTTTGATGGTTCACACAGCATTAATTAATGAGTGTGGCAATGCAACTTGTTTTGACATATAATATTTTCAAAAATTTGCTATTTATTATTGAATTTTATGTACTATACATTGTTACAGTAGAAGGTATAACATCTCATTACACAACCTGATAAGCTGTATGCATGGAAAACGGTCATCTCTATTTCTAAAATTTATAATAAAATAATAAAAACAATTCCACACATTATTGTTCAGTACACTGCACATTTTCAATTGTAAAAGCCTTAACTCATCTATCAGGAAGTAACTTTGGGTGTTTTCCAACCAAAATCTTAATGCTTCTTAGTGTTTCCCCTAGGCATTTTTAACATGCGCCCTGCCCTATCTCTATCCCGCCCTGCCTTTTGTCCTGACCGCACTGCCTTTTTTGTAGCCCAAACTTTCGTATCGTATTTCATTTCCATAACTTAAAAGTACGTTTCAAGTACTTTATGAAGTTGTCATTACATTTTTACAAAATCATACTTGCATTGTGTGTGCTCATCATTATCATCTTAGAAATACAAAAGAGAAAGGAATATAAACAAAAGAAGAAAATGTCTGTCGCATCCCTCATCTTTCATCAGGATACACCTGCTGACCACATGTTTAGCTAGAACAAGTTCAATAGGGAGATTACTGGATAAGTGTCTCAAGGCGAATAGTGCTGAATAATCTCATTATGATTGAATTGCATTTAGACTCCTTTATTTTTAATAGGTAAAATTAATCTTATGTTTCAATGATAATTATCCCAAAGATTCAAGGAACTAGTCAAATCACCTACATGTGTATGCGCAGAGTGAATATTGTTTTTATTTTTCAATCGAAACATTTTCATCATGTATATTAGTGTAAAGAAAACTGTTTTATTTTCAGTCATTTATTACTCTGTTTTCATTTGATGCGCGATTACAAAAGTTAAAACACAACTATTGCAAATGTTTTTCTACTCACAGCTAGCCTGCTTGTACTTCGTGTTTTCAAAAGTTTCGTTTTACTGTGTACATTTGATATTTATATATCTGTCCTATTGGGTGAAGAAGTGCCCTTTTCTCTATGTAGTCGCCCTGCCCTTTTTCAACCTGGGGGAAACACTACTTCTAGTCCCAATTTGTGGGGAATATTAGAATAAAAACTGTTCACTTCAAATGCCAGATATTGTACATTCTCTGAGATAACGTTAGGTAGATATTTAAAGAAATCAATTGTGCCTCTGGTGTAACTTTATACTTACTTAAGATACTGTTTCAAAGGAATGGCAATAATGTTACTCAAACGATGGGTTCCGCAACTGTTACTCGTCTTAATAAGATCCTCGGGATGCTGATATGTTAATAAAACATGTATTTCTTCAAAATACACATGGATATATGTTTAACAACATTCAGTTTCATTACCTGAGTATTGAAATCAATGTTATCTAACATGCACATTGACTTGTTGTGTAAAAACACAAGGTATAGTGTAATAGGACAAATAGGCATATTATTCATGACATGAAATCTCTGCTTTTGACTGAAGTACAACAATTATTTGATGTTTAGCTATGTACTTTCAGGCCCGATGGGCTTATGGTATGGGATGGCTCCTGGCGTCCGTCTGTTAACTTGTCTTTTTTTCGATTTCTTCACTAGAACCAGTGACTATTGAGAGCTGAGATATTTTGCACAGAATCTTTGGTCAATGGGGATTCTAAATTGTCGATTTGGTGACGCTGTCATCCCAAATATTGGGGTCACAACCTGGCGAAACCGCATTATGGCTGTTTTCATCGTCTGCTATACAGTGTAAAAGTTATAAAAAGATGGATGTTTTGTACAGACTCATTTGCAAATGTGGAATCTAAACTAAATAGGTGGTGACAGTGTCGCATCAAATATGGATCACAAGGGTCACGAATTTAAGACATACATTTTGAAACTAAATTAGTTTATTGTTTAAAGCCTGATAGCCTTATCAGCTACAGAACCAATGGTATTTGTTCAACTCAAAATGTATGTAAACTATGCACAAGGATAATTTCATTCAATGAGGCAATCACTAAGAAATCTTATTATCATTCAGTTAACTTGAAATACAGATTATCCACTTATGACTTCACATATTACCTTATGATATGTACCTAACATAATTAATGAACTCAGATAACGAACCTGGATATAAATACATATATGTGTTTCGTAAACATTTATCAAAACTTATGTTCGTGTTAATAAACCAAGTGCTTTCATAGATACCTTTCTTAATATTAAGTTCTACATATATTTAAATCAAAACTTTGGAAGGCCGCCAGGAATAATGTTTTACAACCAACATTTATTTCTTAAATTATCAATACATTGAGATTAAACATTTACTATGTAAAGCTGTATGATCTTATTATTGTCAATAAAATTGACAATATCTACATCATTTATATCTAGATAATCCACGATCAAAATGCTGTTTTTTAAAGGTTTGAGATGCTTCATATTTGTCGGTAACTGTCAGTCCCATCCATTCATATTCACATATTGACAGCAACACAAGGAACTAACAAATTACCTTTGTAAAATGTCTTACTTTTATTTCTTTATAATTGACCATTTTCCTTTAAAGATGATGGATTCTAACAACTCATTATCATCATGTCGTGGCATTTATGTATGCCAGTTAAAATATTAACGTTTACTCCAAAGCTACACGCAATCCTAGTTTTCCAACACTCGATATTTTCCATTGTGTACACAAACGACTCAGCTTTGTGTAATCTCGGGCGTTTCAGTGTTTTCATTTTCGATTGTAGATTAATTTTAAAGAATCTTTACTTACTGAATGACAAACGGAATCGACGTATCCTGTATACGCTCGTTGTATCCTCCTGATAAGGTATCATCCTCAGGTTATCTTCCTCCATGTTGTGTTATCTCACCACGGATATACACACACCATCAACCAGTAGCGTGTACAGGTTATATCAGTGTGAATGTAGATCCAGACACTAAACAAACATTGAACACACCATATCTTACACCAATGTGTTTGTAAACTTATACAAGGTGTGATCTATATGGATAGCACAAAGCCTTTTATTTCTCCAACCTAAATCGTGCCTTTATATGATATTATAGATGCCACCCGTCACTACTGAATGTTATTAAACATTAAACATTGAATAGTGAACATCAATAGTCTCAATACGAATGATCTTGTGTGTGAGTCGGTTCAATGAAAGTGAATCTCTTTGAATAAGTGGCGGCCCATTATGTCAGCACAGTCTTCTGTTAAACTTATTTCAGTTGTATACACATATATGTGTTTCTGTAGGTGTTGTGTTGTGTACTTTGTTACCTACAGGGTTGTAAATAATCGAGATCTATGACTGGCGGAATGGTGTGCATGTCTTTCTGGAAGCAAGGCTAATGAATTTGAGCGAGTATCTTCAATATACCAACCTCGAATGTGGTAAAGTTAAGGTCAGTTACACACATTGATTGACATTGATACGAATACAAATGAATGATAGAACTTTCAAAATGTATTCTCAAGTGCAAAAGAAACGTTCCAACAAGTAGTAAAAGAGTATAACATAAAATATTTATGTCAGAGAAAGAAGTGTTGAATGTATTTGATAGTATAGGCACATGTTTTGTCAAAAAGTACACATAATCTCTTACCTCAGAGTATACTAGTATATGTTTATGCCTGTTAGAATACACATGAGGTGCTAAACTCGCTTTTTCAAGATGTTTTTGCCACAATGTTTGGTATTTAAGTTTAAACAATTGAAAAAGTAGAAATATAATTAATAAAAGATGAGGTCGACATAAATAACCTTATTTGATTGAAATTCATTAATGAAACATTACTGTAGGACGTCACAAAACAGGCCACTGGCTTTCTGATGCTTTTTGATGCTTCTATCTCCTCTAGTAAAGGAGATTCCTAATCGACGACTTATTTAAAGGTGTGCTTCTCAGAGATACAAACAGAAAGTTTTTGTTATTTTTTTTGAAAATACTTAGTATTGATTGGTTTTGAAGACATTATGTAACACTGTTTCAGTCGTAGTTATTGCCCGTGGATTAAAATATCTTGTATTTTGATTGGGGAAGGTTTTTTTGCACGTGAGCTTATATAATAATTACCACAATTCAGTGGATCCTGTCTCTCACTTCGATCTTGTCATTGTCACTACGAAAGCTGAACAATGGGTAGTTATTGTGAATTTATAAAAATAAAAAAAACATTCTTTGGTTTTGAATATTTCAACTTTGCAAACATTATCAACAATTATAATACTATCTAAAGAACATGTTTTCTTAGATATGTGTCAACTCTAGTTTGTGTGTGTAGTGTATCTTAATTGGATTTATGATAATTTTTATGTACCGAGTTATATCAGTTCTCAATTGATATTCCGACATTCACTGTAAAGTAACATGTGAAATGAAATTTGTTTATTAAACTGTCATTGATATTCTGATTGCGTTAACCCATGTATGTTAGATCAGCGTCTAGATGGTCTTTTCTACATTTTCCATTTTTTGAGGATTACATTTTGAGAAAATGTGTGTATATATAGTTTGTATATTTTTGAGAATAGCCAAAGTCGTTCAATTGAAACATTTGAAAGGTAAAGAATCACGGTTATTTCTTTCAGAATATCTCCAAGCTAAACGTTTATATCTATAACATCCTCGATTGAGTTTGTAACCTGAATACTTTGAACAAATCCCATTTTAATTCTATTGAATATTTGTATTAGTGAACAGCTACCAAAATATGTCAATATAATAAAACAATAACATAGCAATTGTAAGAAATCACTCGTATAGTGCAACACAATTCATTTACAAATCACTGTCAACCCTTGTAAAACAAACTCATATCACTAGATACCGCAATTGATGGAAGATTTCGAGGTAATCACGTGAGTTTGTTGTGGGATGGTTACTACCAAGTATAAGGAATATCGAAGTTACGATAATTATATTAACTATTATTTTCCCTTTAAATATATCTTACAGTAATGGGTACAGCAATGAGTGGAAAACAAAGCAGATTTAAAGGGACTCTATTGAATAGTTGTATTCTCTCTCCTCTGGTGCATGCAGATTATGCTCCAATTGAAGTATCCCCAAATACTGACGATGTTCATTTCAAACAGAATGTAGCTTTACTAACATATTGTTGACACGATGATGAATTTGATCCACTAATTGTTCCAAATACATTTGAAATATTTTTGGGGTTTAAACATGAGGATATATATGACTTTGACAGGAGAAGTGAGTGGAAGTGGAGATGTGGGCACTTCGTAATTATGGTACGTGGCATTCCATATACTTAACAAAGTGGCCTGTATTTGGTTCAAGCATGTGAATAGCCAGCGTACTTGTATATGTGGACCCATACTATACCGAGTGTTTTTGTGTTTAAACATGAGCGCAGGCTCCTGGTAACCAACTGACAAAATGTTAATACACTACAGGATCAGACCGAGAAGAACCCAAAGTTAATAGGTCCAGGGCTGTGACAGTAAGAGAATCATATCATTGACATATCCCGTAGTGTATGTTCTTACTGGCTGTTCAACCAATACACTTAGCTCAGTTCACCTCCACTTTTCTAAAATACACCTTCAGTTTCCTCAATACACCTTCACAGTCGTACATGACCAGTACATTTTACAAAGAATCACGTGCTCTGTCTTGAATCTGAATAGGGTGTCATAACATCTAAAACATTATAACATAGAAACGTATTGCACGTTGGTCTACCAAGGTATCACACATGAAATGTACAATGATCAAATCGTGTAACATGATACATGGGATCAAATTAAGGTTTTGAAAAAAATGTTGAAATTTTGTTGTTATTAACTCGACTAAAATGTGTATAAAGTAGTTTATACGTATACTTTTCCGAGTGTGTCAATCTGTTGGTGTATCACCTCATACACTCGAAAAAGTATAGATATAACTATCACTTGCCTTGAGAAAGTACTGGCCCGCTTTAACAAAAGTCACATTTATTGTTATTCAATGACTCGGGTGTCACACAATGTCCAGATTCAGGTGTTGCTACAAATACTATACTTTCAATGAACGTCACTTTGTGTAACAGTGTGTATGTGTGTGTTTTTGTGTGTGTTTGTTTAATATTTATTATGATTACATGTATACATCTTGTAATGTTCCTGTTTTGGGTCACACCGACCTTCAAAAAGCTGAGTAGAATCAAACGATATCTTTTCATTTCACGTTTCAGTGAGGGATGATAAGTGAGATCATAAAGTGTTTCACAAGGCTCTCATTGTTTAACATCTAACTCATTTCCAGTTGAGTTACTGAAACTGAATATTTCCCATTGACTTGAATGTAAGCGCTGACCAGGACTGAACTCTGACCTCTACATTTGGTCATCAAAGCATTTCATTGAATAACTAACCTTGTATCAGACCAACGTGAGTGATCTAAGCTAAATGTTTGCCACTGAGTTTAAGGACTGAACTCTGACATAAAACAAATATATCAAAGTTCTGAGTGTTGAAACTTTTACTGATCAGTGGACATAGTTCGATAAAATATTTGATATGCTTAGAATATTAAAAACAAAACTTTTGTAAATGTTATTAACAACAATAATAGCTACTAAAATTAGTTCATTGACAATTAAAGTTTGTGTCAATCCTTTTATAACAATCAGTTATGATATGCAAACTTTTTTAGATGGTTGTTAGCGCGTTCGGCTTTGGATCAAGAGTCCCAGGTTTGAATAAGACCAATTGGTTTGGTAACTTTGTCTGCAGTAGAGAACTGTTATTCATGCAGTAATGTTTGTGGTCAATATTACACTGAATTTCAGCGTAGTACCACCCATGGTTCACTGGTTCCAACCGATGCTCGCAGGTTTCAGCGCAATGCATAGCCACGGTGGCTTTGCGGGCTTTCTCCCTGCAATAATACTTAATATCATATTATTCATATAATACATTCAGTAGATCTAGCCATGTGGGATCGACATGAAACACGTGTTTGTTCAATCTCGTCAAGAGGAAATGATATCCTACAGTGGAATATTTTCTGTTTACTTCAATGTAATCATACCCTGAACAAAGGCAAGGGAAGTAGTAAAAATATCAAATCGAATCTATTGAAACTTTGAGTGTAAAGATACATATCTCATCTTGTGGAAGTATCTGCATTGTTAATGTGTAAGTAATCAAAAGGAAAACGTCATCAACACTGTTATCAACTGAGTATAGCTAGGGACTCATTGTATGTATATCGTTTGAAAGTTTCACGATAGGTAGGGACTCATTGTATGTATTATCGTTTGATAGTTTCACGATAGGTAGGGACTCATTGTATGTATTATCGTTTGATAGTTTCACGATAGGTAGGGACTCATTGTATGTATTATCGTTTGATAGTTTCACGATAGGTAGGGACTCATTGTATGTATTATCGTTTGATAGTTTCACGATAGGTAGGGACTCATTGTATGTATTATCGTTTGAAAGTTTCACGATAGGTAGGGACTCATTGTATGTATTATCGTTTGATAGTTTCACGATAGCTAGGGACTCATTGTATGTATTATCGTTTGATAGTTTCACGATAGCTGGGGACTCATTGTATGTATTATCCTTTGACAGTTTCACGATAGCTAGGGACTCATTGTATGTATTATCGTTTGATAGTTTCACGATAGGTAGGGACTCATTGTATGTATTAGTGTTTGATAGTTTCACGATAGCTAGGGACTCATTGTATGTATTAGTGTTTGACAGTTTCACGATAGCTAGGGACTCACTGTGTGTATTATCGTTTGATAGTTTCA
This sequence comes from Gibbula magus, assembly GCA_936450465.1. Lineage (NCBI taxonomy): Eukaryota > Metazoa > Mollusca > Gastropoda > Trochida > Trochidae > Gibbula > Gibbula magus. The sequence goes on from OW388302.1 coordinate 2,813,788, forward strand.
CGATAGCTAGGGACTCATTGTATGTATTAGTGTTTGACAGTTTCACGATAGCTAGGGACTCATTGTATGTATTATCCTTTGACAGTTTCACGATAGCTAGGGACTCATTGTATGTATTATCGTTTGATAGTTTCACGATAGCTAGGGACTCATTGTATGTATTATCGTTTGATAGTTTCACGATAGCTAGGGACTCATTGTATGTATTATCGTTTGACAGTTTCACGATAGCTAGGGACTCATTGTATGTATTATCGTTTGATAGTTTCACGATAGCTAGGGACTCATTGTATGTATTATCGTTTGATAGTTCCACGATAGCTAGGGACTCATTGTATGTATTAGTGTTTGACAGTTTCACGATAGCTAGGGACTCATTGTATGTATTAGTGTTTGACAGTTTCACGATAGCTAGGGACTCACTGTGTGTATTAGTGTTTGATAGTTTCACGATAGCTAGGGACTCATTGTATGTATTAGTGTTTGACAGTTTCACGATAGCTAGGGACTCATTGTATGTATTATCGTTTGATAGTTTCACGATAGCTAGATACTCATTCTATGTATTAGTGTTTGACAGTTCCACGATAGCTAGGGACTCACTGTGTGTATTAGTGTTTGACAGTTTCACGATAGCTAGGGACTCAATGTGTGTATTCGTGTTTGACAGTTTTACGATAGCTAGGGACTCACTGTGTGTATTAGTGTTTGACAGTTTCACGATAGCTAGGGACTCATTGTATGTATTATCGTTTGATAGTTTCACGATAGCTAGGGACTCATTGTATGTATTATCGTTTGATAGTTTCACGATAGCTAGGGACTCATTGTATGTATTAGTGTTTGACAGTTTCACGATAGCTAGGGACTCACTGTGTGTATTAGTGTTTGATAGTTTCACGATAGCTAGGGACTCATTGTATGTATTAGTGTTTGACAGTTTCACGATAGCTAGGGACTCATTGTATGTATTATCGTTTGATAGTTTCACGATAGCTAGATACTCATTGTATGTATTAGTGTTTGACAGTTTCACGATAGCTAGGGACTCATTGTATGTATTATCGTTTGATAGTTTCACGATAGCTAGGGACTCATTGTATGTATTATCGTTTGATAGTTTCACGATAGGTAGGGACTCATTGTATGTATTAGCGTTTGATAGTTTCACGATAGCTAGGGACTCATTGTATGTATTATCGTTTGATAGTTTCACGATAGCTAGGGACTCATTGTATGTATTATCGTTTGATTGTTTCACGATAGCTAGGGACTCATTGTATGTATTAGTGTTTGACAGTTTCACGATAGCTAGGGACTCATTGTATGTATTAGTGTTTGACAGTTTCACGATAGCTAGGGACTCACTGTGTGTATTAGTGTTTGATAGTTTCACGATAGCTAGGGACTCATTGTATGTATTAGTGTTTGACAGTTTCACGATAGCTAGGGACTCATTGTATGTATTATCGTTTGATAGTTTCACGATAGCTAGATACTCATTGTATGTATTAGTGTTTGACAGTTTCACGATAGCTAGGGACTCATTGTATGTATTATCGTTTGATAGTTTCACGATAGCTAGGGACTCATTGTATGTATTATCGTTTGATAGTTTCACGATAGGTAGGGACTCATTGTATGTATTAGTGTTTGACAGTTTCACGATAGCTAGGGACTCACTGTGTGTATTAGTGTTTGATAGTTTCACGATAGCTAGGGACTCATTGTATGTATTAGTGTTTGACAGTTTCACGATAGCTAGGGACTCATTGTATGTATTATCGTTTGATAGTTTCACGATAGCTAGATACTCATTGTATGTATTAGTGTTTGACAGTTTCACGATAGCTAGGGACTCATTGTATGTATTATCGTTTGATAGTTTCACGATAGCTAGGGACTCATTGTATGTATTATCGTTTGATAGTTTCACGATAGGTAGGGACTCATTGTATGTATTAGTGTTTGATAGTTTCACGATAGCTAGGGACTCATTGTATGTATTATCGTTTGATAGTTTCACGATAGCTAGGGACTCATTGTATGTATTATCGTTTGATAGTTTCACGATAGCTAGGGACTCATTGTATGTATTAGTGTTTGACAGTTTCACGATAGCTAGGGACTCATTGTATGTATTAGTGTTTGACAGTTTCACGATAGCTAGGGACTCATTGTATGTATTATCGTTTGATAGTTTCACGATAGCTAGGGACTCATTGTATGTATTATCGTTTGATAGTTTCGCGATAGCTAGGGACTCATTGTATGTATTATCGTTTGATAGTTTCACGATAGCTAGGGACTCATTGTATGTATTAGTGTTTGACAGTTTCACGATAGCTAGGGACTCACTGTGTGTATTAGTGTTTGATAGTTTCACGATAGCTAGGGACTCATTGTAAGTATTAGTGTTTGACAGTTTCACGATAGCTAGGGACTCATTGTATGTATTATCGTTTGATAGTTTCACGATAGCTAGATACGCATTGTATGTATTAGTGTTTGACAGTTTCACGATAGCTAGGGACTCATTGTATGTATTATCGTTTGATAGTTTCACGATAGCTAGGGACTCATTGTATGTATTATCGTTTGATAGTTTCACGATAGGTAGGGACTCATTGTATGTATTAGTGTTTGATAGTTTCACGATAGCTAGGGACTCATTGTATGTATTATCGTTTGATAGTTTCACGATAGCTAGGGACTCATTGTATGTATTATCGTTTGATAGTTTCACGATAGCTAGGGACTCATTGTATGTATTAGTGTTTGACAGTTTCACGATAGCTAGGGACTCATTGTATGTATTAGTGTTTGACAGTTTCACGATAGCTAGGGACTCACTGTGTGTATTAGTGTTTGATAGTTTCACGATAGCTAGGGAATCATTGTATGTATTAGTGTTTGACAGTTTCACGATAGCTAGGGACTCATTGTATGTATTATCGTTTGATAGTTTCACGATAGCTAGATACTCATTGTATGTATTAGTGTTTGACAGTTTCACGATAGCTAGGGACTCATTGTATGTATTATCGTTTGATAGTTTCACGATAGCTAGGGACTCATTGTATGTATTATCGTTTGATAGTTTCACGATAGGTAGGGACTCATTGTATGTATTAGTGTTTGATAGTTTCACGATAGCTAGGGACTCATTGTATGTATTATCGTTTGATAGTTTCACGATAGCTAGGGACTCATTGTATGTATTATCGTTTGATAGTTTCACGATAGCCAGGGACTCATTGTATGTATTAGTGTTTGACAGTTTCACGATAGCTAGGGACTCATTGTATGTATTAGTGTTTGACAGTTTCACGATAGCTAGGGACTCATTGTATGTATTATCGTTTGATAGTTTCACGATAGCTAGGGACTCATTGTATGTATTATCGTTTGATAGTTTCACGATAGCTAGGGACTCATTGTATGTATTATCGTTTGATAGTTTCACGATAGCTAGGGACTCATTGTATGTATTATCGTTTGATAGTTTCACGATAGCTAGGGACTCATTGTATGTATTATCGTTTGATAGTTTCACGATAGCTAGGGACTCATTGTATGTATTATCGTTTGATAGTTTCACGATAGCTAGGGACTCATTGTATGTATTATCGTTTGATAGTTTCACGATAGGTAGGGACTCATTGTATGTATTATCGTTTGATAGTTTCACGATAGCTAGGGACTCACTGTGTGTATTAGTGTTTGACAGTTTCACGATAGCTAGGGACTCACTGTATGTATTATCGTTTGATAGTTTCACGATAGCTAGGGACTCACTGTGTGTATTAGTGTTTGACAGTTTCACGATAGCTAGGGACTCATTGTATGTATTAGTGTTTGACAGTTTCACGATAGCTAGGGACTCATTGTGTGTAGTAGTGTTTGACAGTTTCACGATAGCTAGGGACTCATTGTATGTATTATCGTTTGATAGTTTCACGATAGCTAGATACTCATTGTATGTATTAGTGTTTGACAGTTTCACGATAGCTAGGGACTCATTGTATGTATTATCGTTTGATAGTTTCACGATAGCTAGGGACTCATTGTATGTATTATCGTTTGATAGTTTCACGATAGTTAGGGACTCATTGTATGTATTATCGTTTGATAGTTTCACGATAGCTAGGGACTCATTGTATGTATTATCGTTTGACAGTTTCACGATAGCTAGGGACTCATTGTATGTATTATCGTTTGATAGTTTCACGATAGCTAGATACTCATTGTATGTATTAGTGTTTGACAGTTTCACGATAGCTAGGGACTCATTGTATGTATTATCGTTTGATAGTTTCACGATAGCTAGGGACTCATTGTATGTATTATCGTTTGATAGTTTCACGATAGGTAGGGACTCATTGTATGTATTAGTGTTTGACAGTTTCACGATAGCTAGGGACTCACTGTGTGTATTAGTGTTTGATAGTTTCACGATAGCTAGGGACTCATTGTATGTATTAGTGTTTGACAGTTTCACGATAGCTAGGGACTCATTGTATGTATTATCGTTTGATAGTTTCACGATAGCTAGATACTCATTGTATGTATTAGTGTTTGACAGTTTCACGATAGCTAGGGACTCATTGTATGTATTATCGTTTGATAGTTTCACGATAGCTAGGGACTCATTGTATGTATTATCGTTTGATAGTTTCACGATAGGTAGGGACTCATTGTATGTATTAGTGTTTGATAGTTTCACGATAGCTAGGGACTCATTGTATGTATTATCGTTTGATAGTTTCACCATAGCTAGGGACTCATTGTATGTATTATCGTTTGATAGTTTCACGATAGCTAGGGACTCATTGTATGTATTATCGTTTGATAGTTTCACGATAGCTAGGGACTCATTGTATGTATTATCGTTTGATAGTTTCACGATAGCTAGGGACTCATTGTATGTATTATCGTTTGATAGTTTCACGATAGCTAGGGACTCATTGTATGTATTATCGTTTGATAGTTTCACGATAGGTAGGGACTCATTGTATGTATTATCGTTTGATAGTTTCACGATAGCTAGGGACTCACTGTGTGTATTAGTGTTTGACAGTTTCACGATAGCTAGGGACTCACTGTATGTATTATCGTTTGATAGTTTCACGATAGCTAGGGACTCACTGTGTGTATTAGTGTTTGACAGTTTCACGATAGCTAGGGACTCATTGTATGTATTAGTGTTTGACAGTTTCACGATAGCTAGGGACTCATTGTATGTATTATCGTTTGATAGTTTCACGATAGCTAGATACTCATTGTATGTATTAGTGTTTGACAGTTTCACGATAGCTAGGGACTCATTGTATGTATTATCGTTTGATAGTTTCACGATAGCTAGGGACTCATTGTATGTATTATCGTTTGATAGTTTCACGATAGGTAGGGACTCATTGTATGTATTAGTGTTTGACAGTTTCACGATAGCTAGGGACTCATTGTATGTATTATCGTTTGATAGTTTCACGATAGCTAGGGACTCATTGTATGTATTATCGTTTGATAGTTTCACGATAGCCAGGGACTCATTGTATGTATTAGTGTTTGACAGTTTCACGATAGCTAGGGACTCATTGTATGTATTAGTGTTTGACAGTTTCACGATAGCTAGGGACTCATTGTATGTATTATCGTTTGATAGTTTCACGATAGCTAGGGACTCATTGTATGTATTATCGTTTGATAGTTTCACGATAGCTAGGGACTCATTGTATGTATTATCGTTTGATAGTTTCACGATAGCTAGGGACTCATTGTATGTATTATCGTTTGATAGTTTCACGATAGCTAGGGACTCATTGTATGTATTATCGTTTGATAGTTTCACGATAGCTAGGGACTCATTGTATGTATTATCGTTTGATAGTTTCACGATAGCTAGGGACTCATTGTATGTATTATCGTTTGATAGTTTCACGATAGGTAGGGACTCATTGTATGTATTATCGTTTGATAGTTTCACGATAGCTAGGGACTCACTGTGTGTATTAGTGTTTGACAGTTTCACGATAGCTAGGGACTCACTGTATGTATTATCGTGTGATAGTTTCACGATAGCTAGGGACTCACTGTGTGTATTAGTGTTTGACAGTTTCACGATAGCTAGGGACTCATTGTATGTATTAGTGTTTGACAGTTTCACGATAGCTAGGGACTCATTGTGTGTATTAGTGTTTGACAGTTTCACGATAGCTAGGGACTCATTGTATGTATTATCGTTTGATAGTTTCACGATAGCTAGATACTCATTGTATGTATTAGTGTTTGACAGTTTCACGATAGCTAGGGACTCATTGTATGTATTATCGTTTGATAGTTTCACGATAGCTAGGGACTCATTGTATGTATTATCGTTTGATAGTTTCACGATAGTTAGGGACTCATTGTATGTATTATCGTTTGATAGTTTCACGATAGCTAGGGACTCATTGTATGTATTATCGTTTGATAGTTTCACGATAGCTAGGGACTCATTGTATGTATTAGTGTTTGATAGTTTCACGATAGCTAGGGACTCATTGTGTGTATTAGTGTTTGACAGTTTCACGATAGCTAGGGACTCATTGTGTGTATTAGTGTTTGATAGTTTCACGATAGCTAGGGACTCATTGTATGTATTATCGTTTGATAGTTTCACGATAGCTAGGGACTCATTGTGTGTATTAGTGTTTGACAGTTTCACGATAGCTAGGGACTCATTGTATGTATTATCGTTTGATAGTTTCACGATAGCTAGGGACTCATTGTATGTATTAGTGTTTGACAGTTTCACTATAGCTAGGGACTCATTGTATGTATCATCGTTTGATAGTTTCACGATAGCTAGGGACTCATTGTATGTATTAGTGTTTGATAGTTTCACGATAGCTAGGGACTCATTGTGTGTATTAGTGTTTGACAGTTTCACGATAGCTAGGGACTCATTGTATGTATTAGTGTTTGACAGTTTCACGATAGCTAGGGACTCATTGTATGTATTAGTGTTTGACAGTTTCACGATAGCTAGGGACTCATTGTGTGTATTAGTGTTTGACAGTTTCACGATAGCTAGGGACTCATTGTGTGTATTAGTGTTTGACAGTTTCACGATAGCTAGGGACTCATTGTATGTATTAGTGTTTGACAGTTTCACGATAGCTAGGGACTCATTGTATGTATTAGTGTTTGACAGTTTCACGATAGCTAGGGACTCATTGTATGTATTATCGTTTGACAGTTTCACGATAGCTAGGGACTCATTGTATGTATTATTGTTTGACAGTTTCACGATAGCTAGGGACTCATTGTATGTATTAGTGTTTGACAGTTTCACGATAGCTAGGGACTCATTGTGTGTATTAGTGTTTGACAGTTTCACGATAGCTAGGGACTCATTGTATGTATTAGTGTTTGACAGTTTCACGATAGCTAGGGACTCATTGTATGTATTAGTGTTTGACAGTTTCACGATAGCTAGGGACTCATTGTATGTATTAGTGTTTGACAGTTTCACGATAGCTAGGGACTCATTGTATGTATTAGTGTTTGACAGTTTCACGATAGCTAGGGACTCATTGTATGTATTAGTGTTTGACAGTTTCACGATAGCTAGGGACTCATTGTATGTATTAGTGTTTGACAGTTTCACGATAGCTAGGGACTCACTTTTTGTATTAGTGTTTGACAGTTTCACGATAGCTAGGGACTCACTGTGTGTATTAGTGTTTGACAGTTTCAAGATAGGGCTGTTGCAACTAGTTTCGGTCAGTAAAGTTTCAAGTATAGAATTAAATCGGTTAATCACAACACTCTGCTAATTTTTATGAAATAGTCTAGGCATGAAACGTTTATGAAGACAAATATACTGAACTGTAAATTGTAATCAATGTACAGATGCAAATTTCCTCTATTGAAATTGTCACCTTAAGCATAATGTATGTTGGAAAATTATATTTCACCTTAGAGAAATGGTTTTGCCAAAACTATAAAAAGTTAGATACGTGTATGGTATATGTTATCAGTAAGCAGATTGCTAATCATGCAACATTTCTTAAGGGGACAGGTGATTTCTGTTTATTAACGTACATTGAAAACTCAATAAATGTAATTTTAAACATGCCAAAAACGTCTTTCTGGCTTGTTCGGTAGTTGACCATCATCTATAGCTGCTTCTATATCATCTATATACATTTTTAGTCATATTATATAATCGGTGAGATCATTCATAATTGTTTTTGAGGTAACAGTACATGTCGTTCATACAGTGAAATATGACCGGACATGACCCCTCCACTTGATCTCACCTTCCTCTCGAGTTACACATGTATACAGCTGCATACCGAAAGTTTGTTCACCTACAGGTGTATCTTAGGTAAAATATCATGTACATTGACCTTCATTGTACATCGCATACACTGACAATGAATCATCATATATCCACGACTTACATAATCATTCTCAAACGTGTCCTCTGATCGTAACACAAGTGGTGCATATATTTTTGAACGTTGCTTGATGAAATAGACACAAGGGGTCAAATTTTAAAAATTCAAATTTCATTAATTTTCAAATCAAATTTTCATATCGACTAATTTAGAAAAGTTCATCAAAGATATATTGAATGAGTATATGATATGATTAGTTCTGACCCAGTTGTTCACTTACTGAAAAAAACGTAGTTTTGACCCCTGGTCAGTTCAAGGAGCTCTACAAAATGTAACTGTTTACTATGAAGTATCACATCAGATTATATAATGGAAGACTCAACTGTCTTACTATAATTAAAAAAGGCTAAGTGATCGGTCTACGTTTCACTTTGATACGATGTTTCAAAGACAATTCTAAAGTACATGATATTTGCACTGAATTACACATGTAGGTGACCAAACTGTCGGTATACAGCTGTATGATCGGCTGTATTATATCAGCGTCTAAGACTGCTTCCTAAAGATATTGTTATCTACATTGTATGTTTATATTATAATTACAAAATGCTAAGTGATCGTTGTACTTTTCTCTTTGATACGATGCTTCAAAGACATCCAAAGTACATGATATTTGCAATGAAATACACATGCACATACAGAACTAAAATGTAGGTGACCAAACATTCGGTATACAGCTGTATGATCTGCTGTATTATACCAGCGTCTAAAACTGCTACCTAAAGATATCACCAATATTGCAATCTACATTGTATGTTTACCATTTACTTTCATTTATCAGTCGTATCTTGTTTCTATCTTACACTGAAATAAATTCGAGCTTAGAATAAAAGGTTCATAAATCTGCTACAAATAAAAATGGTACACAACATTATCGAAAACAATTCCCGGGAATGAACTATAGCTGACATTAAAGCTGCAGTAGAGGATCAATGTTCTCATTTATCACTTTTAGTTTTTAGGGTTCATGCACATGACAAATGACTGTTAAAATATGTATTAAATTATTACAAGACCACAAAAATATTCCCATAAAATTCCCATAAAAGTTAAGAGTTGTTTATTTCAGTTATCATAAATATGACGAAAGCTTAAGGACCTCCCGTGTTAATCGTTGAATAACTGTTTCTACCAATTGCTAAGTATCTATACTAAATTCAAGTGCGAATGAAACTGCACCATGTAAAATCAATCTATCGGCAGCGTTATGACTGAAACAAAGTAACATGTTCACAAGCGAACTAAACTGTATTTGAAGTTCCAAAACTGTGTTTGATATATCTTCAGCAACAAATGCAACAACGAAGTGCGTTATCGTTTATTCCGCTAGCCAACCGATACAAAACTGAGAGTGGAGAACGGTGAGCCAAGCCCCCGTGCAGCACGTGCATCCCGGGTATAGGGATGGTGTGAAAACTAATCAAATGTTTATTGAAGGACCTCTGTCGACATCAATATATAAATAAATAACATATATAAATAATCAAATACTCAACACTGTGTTTGTTCATATTTCTGAGAAACACGGGTTTAAAAGAAAGAGACATATTCAAATATCATTAACTAGACGATAAAGGTTTGGTTGTTTGAATTCCATGAAAGTTATTTATGTCGACATCTTTTATTAATAACATTGTTTTGAATGACATTGTGACATGTCAATGCAACTGTATTGAATTAGATTGTATGTTTCAATAAAACTGCATTGAATGACAGGGCATCAACACAACTGCATGTAGAATAATGTCTTATCCGAAAGGACAGATAATGACTAAAATACACCAACATTACAAACAGTATTTCTAAAGCTGTGGTATATGTCCTTGGTCATCAAAGCATTTCAATGATTAATTAACCTTGCATCATATTTATTTGATTGATTGAAACTAAATATTTCCTGTATAATATAACGCCAGCAATGATCAGCTTTGAATATGATATGATCCAACTTTGTCAACGTGTTTGATCTTTGTGTGATCAGTGGATAGTGTTTGTGAATTCATAGAAATATAACAGTATGGGATTTTGTTAGTCAGAACACATTAATTAAATTGACCATGGTTGACATGTTCCATGTTTCTATCAACGTTTTTCAAATATTCATTCTTTCTATGTATTCTAAGTCTATTTTCTTAAAAAGCTTTCTCAAAAGCCTGTTTGCTAAATATATTTTAGAGAATGACGATACGTTTGTTTCAGAATACTTCCGAGCTTAGAGTTTTTCATCTACAACAACTTCGATTAAGTGTGAATACAATTGAGTCTTTTGACAACTTTGAAGTATTACACGGGGGCATGTACGTGTCAATAAAAGTAGCTAAACCATGTCGATAATGATAAAAATTTAACTTAGTTTAGATGCATTTAAATTGTCAACGGGGTAAGGGAAATAATTGTAAAACAATCTCCAGTCGAGTCGTGCAGATGGGATCAAGAGTTGCCTCCCTTGTACTGATAATTTGGTCGACACAGTGGTCCACAAACAAGGAAGTATCAACATGCGAGAGAGAGAGAGAGAGAGAGAGAGAGAGAGAGAGAGAGAGAGAGAGAGAGAGAGAGAGAGAGAGAGAGAGAGAGAGAGAGAGAGAGAGAGAGAGAGAGAGAGAGAGAGAGAGAGAGAGAGAAACAGAGACAGAGACAGAGACAGAGACAGAGACAGAGACAGAGGAGCAGAGTGAGAGAGAAAAATAGTATCACAGATGTAGGAGGATTTGTTATGACACACAAACATACGGGTTCACAATAAGTTCTCTTGGTTGCTATGGGTAACGTTTGCTGTAAAGAGAGAAAAAGTCTTGGTCAATGAATGGGCTATAATAAGTAATTACAATCAATCAAATACGTGTTGTCTGTTTTGTGTAGTAATCAGAGAGACTTCTTGATGAAGTACCGAATGTTATGCTTGATTATAAACACATTTATTCATTAAAGTATTCATGATATTTAAAGATGTTGTATGTGGCATCTGCGCTGAAGTAGTTATACAGAAAGTCGACAAGTCCCATTCTACTATCCTATTTAACCTAGTTTATGGAGATTCCAAAAATATGTTTTTAACAATGTTTCTTTAAGAAATATTTACGTATATTGTTTTGAAGATTCATCATAACTTTGGCAGGCTTTTGGAGGCGTGGTGTTACTATGATAGTGTGGTATTTATCACTGGTTAGTTTCAATATTTGGCCCTTCGTTGCTATCGTTTCTCTTGCCCGATAGTTAACATCTTGGTTATACACATACCTGGTGGCCACATCTTAGTCAGGTAGCACATGCTTTAAAGGCGTTTGTAGCACACCGTTCTTACTGAAATAAAGTGTTCTTACATAAATGTAAATGAGTGTTACCAATGGCTAAATAATTATCTTGAATCAACAAAAGGAGTTCTTAATCGAATGTACATGGTTCAGGTAAGCCATGCGAGTCTATTTCCCTTCGATTAGCTATTTTAAGGTGTTCACATTAAAATTGGTACTCGAAGGCGGGTCAAGTGATCTGATTGATGTAGCTATACGTGAATACTCGGAGTAAAGTTTAAATATGGCACCATGGTGTTATGGCCAACCATCTTGCTGTCTGAACTCAGTATAAATCTACTTCTCACGTTCCAAAGTATTACCGCTTTACATGCCCCACCATTGCCTTTCAAAAGGCATACAGATTTTGTGTAATGAGATGTGTTACCCTTTAACGTGACAATATATTGTAAAAACTTTAATAACAAATAACGAATTTAAAAATAATATACCAAAAATGTGTTAAAACTCCTTTAAAGATTCATAAAGTAAATGCGACAGTGCCATTATGACATTTCTATTTGATTTAATCCTGTCATTAGAGGAGGGTGTGCTGTTGGAGTCACATATGTCCAATGATATAGACGGTTTTAATATTATTAAGAAGTACTGACCTTTGCCAATAGTAAAACACCCTTCTCTTTTTGGAAAATCAAGTTAAAAATGACAGTACATGGTTCCGTAACGCAATGGGAATCGTTTTTGTCATTCGAAATATTAAATGTGTTTACAATAAAATGGCCACCATGCAAGTTTTGCTTTTTTACGCAACACCGTTATTACACTACGGATAATTGGTTTGTTGTATAAGAGGTTTACCCTCTAAAAGTAAATATAAATGACATAAACTATCATTTTAAATGGGAAATTTGAAAAAATAGTACGTTTTTGATTAAACGTCATTATTTTTACTTACCGTAGACAAGTGACCTTAGCCTTATAGCCATATAACATGTAATCGACTCATTCCCACAGAAGTAATGAAACATCATTACACAGATCAATCGGAGTTACCCGCCCCTCACTAGTGCACTGGGTGGCGTGACCTGTCATTCACATTACCTAGGAGTCGCAATTTAACGACGAATGCGTAAGAGGGGAGGCGGGACGGGTATGACGACGGTCACTTGTCTACGGTAAGTAAAAATAATGATGTTTAATCAAAAACGTACTATTATTTAATTACTAACCTCCGACAAGTGACCTTAGCCTGATACCACTGTAGGTGGTGGGTAGAGTTCTTCGCATAGCGGTAACTCTCAAGATTGATCTGGTGATCGGCGACCTAGCGAGCGATCGTTCTAATGAGGATAATTGTCAGACCTTTCGCAGTCGACGATCCCTAATTAAAACACCACAAAAAACCCGTATAACCATTCAAAACAATTTATTCAATGGTTAAATATGAGCCGCTCTCAACTCGTGAGTGCTCGTTAGCGTGGATGGTTGCGTCCCCTGACAGGGGGGGCACCCGTGGTTCGCTGCTGGGCAAAGACCTGCGCCCCTAGACGGGCTACGCCCTCCAGGTCCTCCGTGGAGACATCGCGCAGGTAATGGTTGGCGAACACCAAGCCCGACTTCCAAAAGCAGCCGGCCATGATGTCCGCCACTGACAGGTTGCTGTGTAGGGCCATAGTCGCCGATATGGCCCTGATCTCATGCGGATTGGTCCGCGCCGGTGCCGGCAGTCCGGCCGCCTTGTAGGCGTCCACCACTGCCGACCTGAGATAAACTCCCAGCTGCCTCTTGTCCAACTCCTTCGAGCTCGTCTGGGAGTGGGGCAAGAATAGCCTGCGTCTCCCTTGTCTCAGCGAGCGGGTCTTCTCAACGTAGATGCGCAGAGCGCGTACCGGACAAAGGAGACGTTCTTGTTCGTCCGTCGGAGATTGATGGCAGTGTGAAGGTCCGTCCACGCTCGTAAGCGCCCTGGTTCTTACACAGGAACTCCGGTTGCCAGCGTGTGCAACTCTGATATTCTGGCCGCTGACCCCATCGCCACTAAGAAGGAAGTTTTAATGGTGAGACGCAGCAGCGTCGTGTCCGTCAGCGGCTCATAGTGCTCAGACTTGAGGTGATTCAAAACTATCGCCAGATCCCACTCTGGCGGCCTCAGTTTGTGGCGGCCATCCACGTTCCTGTACGTCCTGATGAGCTCCTTAAGGACCGAGATATCCAACCCGGGATCCTTTTTGCGAAGGACGGACATAATGGCCGCGAGGTTCGTGTTGATGGAGGAAGCCTTAAGCTTCCTCACTGTGCGTAGGTGTACCAGATAATCCGCGAACTGGGGCACCGTTACCGACTGCACATCGAACCCCTTCCCTTCGCAAAAGGTCATGAAGGAAGCCCATTGGAAATCGTACAGCTTGCGCGTGGAAGACCGCTGTGAGGTTGCCACTGCGCTGGCTACCGCCTCCGAAAACCCTGCGCTCCTCATTCCGTCTTGGAGACAACCCAGACGTGCAGATGGAGAACATGAGGGTTCTCGTGCAACCGTCTGCTTGGGTTGCTCCTGAGAAGATCCCACCTGATTGGCAGGGGGACTGGTTCCTGAGCGCAGAGTCTCCGGAGGGGGACATACCACGGCCTTGCCGGCCACTTCGGTGCGACCAGGAGCAGACGCAAGCGTCTCGTCTCCTGGGCTTTTGCCACCACTTGGGTCAGAATGGCAGGGGGGGGAAAAGCTTAAGCGTCCATCCCCTCCCATCCTAACGCGAGCGCGTCTAATCCCCATGCCAGGGGGTCTGGTACTGGAGATAAGTATACCGGCAGCTGGTGATTGAGCCGTGTGTTGCCGTGTCCTGAGCCTGCCGAACTAGAGACAGATCGCCTCGAACACTCGAGGGTGCAACATCCACTCCGTGGAAGGAGGTTTGTCCGGGCGAGAGAGAGCGTCCGCAAGGACGTTCTTTGCTCCCGGGATGTGCACCGCTCTTATCGAGATGTTGAGTTGGTCTACCAGTCGAAACAGCTCCATCACCAGCTGTAATAATGATCCCGCCTTGGTCGATCCTTGCTTGTTGATCGACCAGGCTGCCGTCGAGCTGTCTGTGTGAACACACAGCACCTCGTTCTGCAGGTGACCCGACCAGTGCTCGATTGCCAGACGTATGGCGTTCAACTCCAAGAAGTTGATGTGAAGGCCGGCTTGCGCCGGCGACCACACACCCGACACCTGATCGGTCCCCAGGTGGGCGCCCCACCCCTGGGTAGAGGCGTCCACGTACAACTGGCTCCCGGCGGGGGGTTGCCGGAGGGGAACCCCCGCCAAGACGTTGCTTTCGTCCTGCCACCATCGAAGGTGGTGAATGAGATCCTGCGGCATCCTGATGTGATGGCCGCAAGACACCTCCCGAATGTGTCCGTTCAGTACTATCTGGAGGGGCCGGAGGTGAAGCCTCCCCCTCCTCGTGAAGTCCTGAGCTGAAGTCAAGAACCCTAGCAGACGTTGCCACTGTCGGAGCGAGAGAGGCCCGCGACACGCGTCTGCTAGGAGTTCCCTGTAACGGCCCATCCGTTCCTCCGTGACAAAGGCCTTGTCCTGCGTCGTGTCCAGGAAGATAAGCGACGTCGTCGGCACTAGGTCCGACTTGTCCAGATTGACAAGCCAACCCAGGCGTCTGAACAGAGCGATCACAAAGTCCCTTTGTCCGGCCAGAACTGACGGGGAGCAGTGGCTCCCGAACCCATCGTCCAGGTACATCGCGAACTGGATATCGTGCCTGTGAAGGAACTTGACGATGGGTTGGGTCACCCGAGTGAATAGCCAAGGGGCTGTCGAAATCCCGAAGGGTAACACATTCCACTGGAAGTGACGGCCCGCCAGGACGAATCGGAGGTACTTGCAATCCGCTCGGTGGATTGGGACATGCAAGTACGCGTCCTGGAGGTCCAACGACACCATGTGGCTGTATGGTTGTAGCAACCGCATGATGGACAGCACGGTCAAGAGCCGAAAATATGGCGGCCGCTTGAGGTAGGAGCGGTTGAACCGTTTCAAGTCGTGAATCAGCCGCCATTTTTGTGGGTCCTTTTACGGTCTCACGAATACTGGAGAGTAGAACCCCGGTGTCAGACCCTGGAGCGGAAGCTCGCTCACCGCCTCCTTGGTGATTAGGATCTCCACTTGTTCCAGTGTGCGCGCGAGCCGTTCCGGCTCTAGCGGACGTTCCACTGGCGAACAAGTCAAGGGGGGGGCAGGTGAGCACGGGTATACGAAACCCACGCTCCAGCGTCTGACAGACGTACTCGTCCAGGCCCAACTGCCTCCAATTGGCCACAAAAGTTGAGAGACGGCCTCCTACGGGCCCGTCTTGCACCTCTACCGCTGCCGGCGGTAGGAGAGGGGGCGCCCAGGAGTCACCTCTTCTTGTTGGTTCCTCCGTAGGCGCGTCCCTTACCCCCCTGTGACTTGTTGGATGTCCTCTTTGGAGAGGGGCCGGCGTTGTAGCCGCCACGGCCCTTGCCTGACCGACCCCCGTCCCGAAAGGAAACCCCGCCGGTCCTAGAGCCGGCGGGGGATTGCGGAGTGCCACCCTTCCGCTTCTTGGGTGTTGTCACCACCGAGGAGACCCTGCCACCTCCCGCTGCCAAGCGGTTGGTCAGCTCCTGCTGTTGGGTCTCCTGGCCATCGAACAGCATCGACGACGCTGCTGGAGCGCTCCTGAGACGGGTCCGCATCTCCGCCGGAAGATCGGTACGTGCGAGAAATCCGTCAAGCCTCAGGTTAGTGACCCCCGCTGAGATGCGGGAGGCACTTAGCATAATCTGGGCTAGGTTCCCTGCCACGGAACCGAACCCCCGATACAGTGTGTTTGCTCCTTTCTCCATCCCAGCCTCCTTGGAGAAGGCGGCCATGGCCTGACAAGCATGGGCGACGGAGTTCGCCATGCCCAGAATGCTCCTGGCCTCCTTGTCCAGGTGGGACAGGTGCCCGTCGGACACTGAATGGCCGACTCCTGGCGCTGCCACACGCCTGATGTCGTCGTCAAAGACGGGGGAAGAAAGAGGTATGGGAGAAGAGGCGACCGGGAGCCCCGCTCTCTGACGATCCGAGATCACCAGAGGCGGAACAAGGCGGCCCGGTGCCGCGGACGACACGTGAGTGTCAAAATCCTGCGCCGCCATTAGGAGAAGGCGGTGGGGTGGGAAGCGGACGCTACGCGGGTTCACCACCTCCTCCTCCTGACAGAAGGACTCAAAGCGTGCCTGCTTCGAGAAGCTACACTCCTCATCCACCTCCTGTAGGGTCAGCTGACACCAGTCAGCGATGGCCGCCATCCTCTCACCCTGATCAGGTGCCTCCACCTCTCGAAGGCCGCCTGCAGCGGACCATGGAGGAACGCGAGAGGGGGAATCCCCCTCGGTGATGTCCCCAGACTGCGAGCCTGGCGAGGGAGCCACTGACATGTCCGAAGGGGAGAGAGGCGGCGACACCAGCGTCACACGGCGGACGCGCCCGGTGGTCAGCGCCGCAGGATGTGGCGGAGGCGGATCCTTCCCGCCTTGATCCCCAGAATCCTTCTGGGAGAATTGTTCCAACATCGTCCTGACGGACGTAAGGACGTCGTCCTTAAACGCCTTAGCGTCGAAGGGCAGGTGGTGAGGCAACCTGGAGCGCTTCTTCGCCTTCTTGACCTTCTTCCGACGCTCCTCCCGGGAGGGGGAGGGGGGTCCGGAGTCAGAAGGCTCCTCGGACAAGTCACGACCGGAGGCAAACCCCGACCCAGCGGCTCGCGAACCACGTCCGACGCCAGGAAGGACGGAACGTCAAACTCCCCTGCGTCCTCGGATATGATTTAATCCGACCTGTCCGGCGACTCTCGCCTGCCTGCGGCGGCAGACGACCCCGGGGTCGGACGTCTGTTGCCCTTGCAGCGGCTTTGCGACTCGCTCTTCCAGATAGAAGTGCGGTAACGCCTGTGCTGCTCCGGGGAGAGATCCTCGCACTCCACACACCGGTTATCCTCCGGGCAAGTGTTCCTGCACAGGCGACAGACGACATGAGGGTCGTAGCTCGCCGACTTGCGTGACCCGCACCGTCCGCAGTACGCCCGGTACGGGGCCGCTGAGTCGCAGCGAACTAAGTCCATCACCTGAGAGGCAGCAAGCGCGGCCTACAGTCCAAGCGCAAGCGTCAGAAGACGGCAGGCGGCAGACGGCAAGCGTCTGTCCAACCCACGAGAACCTAGCGCCAAGCAGACGGCAGGCGGAAGGCGGCAGGCGGCAAGCGCCTGTCCAATGATCCACGCGGAAGGCGGCACGGCCTAACGCGCAAGGCAGTCAAAGCTGTCACGCAAGGGGGTAGACCACCCGTCCAAGCGGCCTACGGAAAGCTATCGCCTAGCAGACGGTAGGCGGCAGACGGCAGACGGCAGGCGGCAAGCGACCGTCCAGACGGCCTAACGCACAAGGCAGTCAAAGCTGTCACGCGAGGGGGTAGACCACCCGTCCAAGCGGCCTAAGGAAAGCTATCGCCTAGCAGACGGTAGGCGGCAGATGGCAGACGGCAGGCGGCAAGCGACCGTCCAGAAGGCCTAACGCACAAGACAGTCAAGCTGTCACGCGAGGGGGTAGACCACCCGTCCAAGCGGCCTACGGAAACCTATCGTCTAGCAAACGGCAGGCGACACGAGACGGCAAGGCGATCCCCAACACAATCAAAGCTGTTACGCAAGGGGGTAGAGCAACCGTCCGGCCCCCGGGCTGCACGAGCTGCACGAGCAATCGACAACCCGCGCACCACTAATCCAGGTCAACACACTGTGTTAACCAACACCCCTGACTGAAACACCGAATTCACTCGCGAGGAATGAATACGATACGGGACAGCGGGGAACTTAACTAAGGTAAGTAAAAGAGTCTAGAAAACAATCAAAACACGTTAATTATATAGCTCAAACAATCGGGAGAGATACAGAAAACACGTCTGCACACTACCGACTCTGTAATGTGAATGACAGGTCACGCCACCCAGTGGACTAGTGAGGGGCGGGTAACTCCGATTGATCTGTGTAATGATGTTTCATTACTTCTGTGGGAATGAGTCGATTACATGTTATATGGCTATAAGGCTAAGGTCACTTGTCGGAGGTTAGTAATTAAATAATAAAATTTTCCAAAAACGTACTACAGCCCCTGTAACACCCTTTAAATGCTGAATGATGTCCCTCTTTTATTTTGTCAATTGAATGTTTCTTGTAAATTATTTTGAAATAAAATATTTTTCTAATATTTAAATATTTTTTAAAGACCACGTGCTGACTGATGCCCCCCTTGAAATATTTCGATCTGGACGAAGGATGAACGTTTATAGTTGGTATGTTTTTCGTACGCTCGCCATTATATCTAGAGATTATTCAATCCATTCCTGAAATCATTACTGGCTTCGTATTCAGACTCATTTCGACGGGAAAATCATGTTATTAAGCTTTCGATCAAGAGTAACAAAACTTGTGAAGGAAATTATGAAGTAAATTATATTTTCAAGTAAATTTTAGGAAATGGAGAAACATATTATTAAACGATCAAAGTTCAGGGTCTTTTATTCAGTGCAAAGGACGAACATGATAGATAGGGGAGTATACTGTCTAATATTTTCATTATTTTCAGAGTATGTAATAGTTTGTTTTAATATTCATATAAATCGTGATGGATTGTGTAAATAAATTTGGACAGTATCCTAATGTCATAACCAAATATCCGTCTATTTTCCAAATATGATTGATTGTCTGGCGATTGCCGATATTTTGGCAATACTTCATTTTAAGCGACTCCGTTTTGAAACAAGATTTGTCCTTAGAAATACATGTCATTTAGATAGTGAACAAACCAAAATACAAAAATGTTAAGGTTTGTCCTGTAAAAGCTTAAAGATTTAACATAACAACCCGAGTTCAAATTATAAATCGGTATACATGAATGTTGACCACATACCCCCCACAACAAAACATCACGCCAGAGTTTCAACTCACGTCTTTGATTAGTGATGTCAGAGTCAATTGTCCTAACGATGTTCTAGCCAATACACTTGCTTCCTCATCTGCACTGCGAGTCTACAGATACGTCGTGACGTCATTTCCGGCTCACCTGTTCCATTGGTATGGAAGCCCGTACGAACCAGCTTATGCATTTCATGGTTTAGATTTGATTGTATTTTTTGGTTCTTTCCGTACTTACTTTTCAGAACCGTCTCAAGATAATTTGAATTTCCAATGGTTACTGAGACAAAACATTATGTATTTTGCACGGAATTGCTTCCCTTATGAAGTGGATTGGCTACCGGAATACTCTCTAATACGCTTTATCCAGTCAAAGGATATCATTCTAAAGGGTGTGAATTTGGGTTGAGAAATGGGTTGTTTTCATATGACTGGATTAACTAAACAAATTATCGTTGTTTAAAAAAATACCAAAAAGAAAATCCGACTTTGGTTTGTTTATCGTTCAAGATCGTATCGTAAGATAAAAGTTAGAGATGACTGAAATCCTTTACGTTCAAAGTGACTGAGTGAGTTATTATTTAACGCCGCTTCGGCAGTATCGCAGCCATTAGTGGCGAGTTCCTTTCTAAAATTAAATCTACTTTGGGACATTCTAATCAGAGAGAGGTTATTCCCTTGAGATTTCTATCGTAACATCTTGGTGGTGAAAATTTGCATACTGCTACCGTCCTTATTTGTGTCAAATCAAAAATCTGTATATCTGCGGCCGAATTATTGATGAAGTCACTCTAATCATATGACAATTTTATGGAATGCTTTGTTCGAAACAGCGTCGGTGATTGAATAACTTTTGATGTTGATGTTTGAAGGGCCTTTGTGGGAAGAGAATAACTTTGGGAATACTTGATAGAACATTTATTTTTGATGAACAAGCAATAGCAACTTCCAAACGCAAGGCATAACCAGTCTCCATTACTTGCTGATTGAAGCCGTGCAGTATGTCCCTCGCTTTGTTGTGCCTAGAGAGTGGATCGCTGCACTGAAATGCATAGTAGACTCGGATTTCCAAGCACAGAAATCTTTAGGAAATACTGCAAGGCCTAAATCAGCCAGTTATTGAGACTGGCAAGAGTTATGTCTTTCATTGGGAACGGTAGTGTGTCATGCTATAGAAACATTTTGATTGGTAAGCTGGTTTTGGCCGGGTAAAGCGTAAATTTAATTTTAGGTAGTACCGGGACTGCAAAAAATAGAGTTTGTTGTAGTATGGCTGGGAGAGCATAAATCTGATCACTGCTATGATAACATGAGATTACCGTAAATGAGTTAAGCGCGCCTTTCACTCTGATTACTCCTTTATACACCACGGATACGCATTCAAAACAAATAAAAACACAAACGATACTTCAAACCGTTGATAGTTCTGCTGTTATTGAACATTAGTGGTACATCATCACAAAGAGTTTGATACGTTGTAGCCGCCACGGCCCTTGCCTGACCGGCCCCCGTCCCGAAAGGAAACCCCGCCGGTCCTAGAGCCGGCGGGGGATTGCGGAGTGCCACCCTTCCGCTTTTTGGGTGTTGTCACCACCGAGGAGACCCTGCCGCCTCCCGCTGCCAAGCGGTTGGTCAGCTCCTGCTGTTGGGTCTCCTGGCCATCGAACAGCGTCGACGACGCTGCTGGAGCGCTCCTGAGACGGGTCCGCATCTCCGCCGGAAGATTGGTACGTGCGAGAAATCCGTCAAGCCTCAGGTTAGTGACCCCCGCTGAGATGCGGGAAGCACTTAGCATAATCTGGGCTAGGTTCCCTGCCACGGAACCGAACCCCAGATACAGTGTGTTTGCTCCTTTCTCCATCCCAGCCTCCTTGGAGAAGGCGGCCATGGCCTGACAAGCATGGGCGACGGAGTTCGCCATGCCCAGAATGCTCCTGGCCTCCTTGTCCAGGTGGGACAGGTGCCCGTCGGACACTGAATGGCCGACTCCTGGCGCTGCCACACGCCTGATGTCGTCGTCCAAGACGGGGGAAGAAAGAGGTATGGGAGAAGAGGCGACCGGGAGCCCCGCTCTCTGACGATCCGAGATCACCAGAGGCGGAACAAGGCGGCCCGGTGCCGCGGACGACACGTGAGTGTCAAAATCCTTCGCCGCCGTTAGGAGAAGGCGGTGGGGTGGGAAGCGGACGCTACGCAGGTTCACCACCTCCTCCTCCTGACAGAAGGACTCAAAGCGTGCCTGCTTCGAGAAGCTACACTCCTCATCCACCTCCTGTAGGGTCAGCTGACACCAGTCAGCGATGGCCGCCATCCTCTCACCCTGATCAGGTGCCTCCACCTCTCGAAGGCCGCCTGCAGCGGACCATGGAGGAACGCGAGAGGGGGAATCCCCCTCGGTGATGTCCCCAGACTGCGAGCCTGGCGAGGGAGCCACTGACATGTCCGAAGGGGAGAGAGGCGGGGACAACAGCGTCACACGGCGGACGCGCCCGGTGGTCAGCGCCGCAGGAGGTGGCGGAGGCGGATCCTTCCCGCCTTGATCCCCAGAATCCTTCTGGGAGAATTGTTCCAACATCGTCCTGACGGACGTAAGGACGTCGTCCTTAAACGCCTTAGCGTCGAAGGGCAGGTGGTGAGGCAACCTGGAGCGCTTCTTCGCCACTTGACCTTCTTCCGACGCTCCTCCCGGGAGGGGGAGGGGGGTCCGGAGTCAGAAGGCTCCTCGGACAAGTCACGACCGGAGGCAAACCCCGACCCAGCGGCTCGCGAACCACGTCCGACGCCAGGAAGGACGGAACGTCAAACTCCCCTGCGTCCTCGGATATGATTAAATCCGACCTGTCCGGCGACTCTCGCCTGCCTGCGGCGGCAGACGACCCCGGGGTCGGACGTCTGTTGCCCTTGCAGCGGCTTTGCGACTCGCTCTTCCGGATAGAAGTGCGGTAACGCCTGTGCTGCTCCGGGGAGAGATCCTCGCACTCCACACACCGGTTATCCTCCGGGCAAGTGTTCCTGCACAGGCGACAGACGACATGAGGGTCGTAGCTCGCCGACTTGCGTGACCCGCACCGTCCGCAGTACGCCGGGTAGGGGGCCGCTGAGTAGCAGCGAACTAAGTCCATCACCTGAGAGGCAGCAAGCGCGGCCTACAGTCCAAGCGCAGGCGTCGGAAGACGGCAGGCGGCAGACGGCAAGCGTCTGTCCAACCCACGAGAACCTAGGGCCAAGCAGACGGCAGGCGGAAGGCGGCAGGCGGCAAGCGCCTGTCCAATGATCCACGCGGCAGGCGGCACGGCCTAACGCGCAAGGCAGTCAAAGCTGTCACGCAAGGGGGTAGACCACCCGTCCAAGCGGCCTACGGAAAGCTATCGCCTAGCAGACGGTAGGCGGCAGACGGCAGACGGCAGGCGGCAAGCGACCGTCCAGACGGCCTAACGCACAAGGCAGTCAAAGCTGTCACGCGAGGGGGTAGACCACCCGTCCAAGCGGCCTAAGGAAAGCTATCGCCGAGCAGACGGTAGGCGGCAGATGGCAGACGGCAGGCGGCAAGCGACCGTCCAGAAGGCCTAACGCACAAGACAGTCAAGCTGTCACGCGAGGGGGTAGACCACCCGTCCAAGCGGCCTACGGAAACCTATCGTCTAGCAAACGGCAGGCGACACGAGACGGCAAGGCGATCCCCAACACAATCAAAGCTGTTACGCAAGGGGGTAGAGCAACCGTCCGGCCCCCGGGCTGCACGAGCTGCACGAGCAATCGACAACCCGCGCACCACTAATCCAGGTCAACACACTGTGTTAACCAACACCCCTGACTGAAACACCGAATTCACTCGCGAGGAATGAATACGATACGGGACAGCGGGGAACTTAACTAAGGTAAGTAAAAGAGTCTAGAAAACAATCAAAACACGTTAATTATATAGCTCAAACAATCGGGAGAGATACAGAAAACACGTCTGCACACTACCGACTCTGTAATGTGAATGACAGGTCAAGCCACCCAGTGGACTAGTGAGGGGCGGGTAACTCCGATTGATCTGTGTAATGATGTTTCATTACTTCTGTGGGAATGAGTCGATTACATGTTATATGGCTATAAGGCTAAGGTCACTTGTCGGAGGTTAGTAATTAAATAATAAAATTTTCCAAAAACGTACTACAGCCCCTGTAACACCCTTTAAATGCTGAATGATGTCCCTCTTTTATTTTGTCAATTGAATGTTTCTTGTAAATTATTTTGAAATAAAATATTTTTCTAATATTTAAATATTTTTTAAAGACCACGTGCTGACTGATGCCCCCCTTGAAATATTTCGATCTGGACGAAGGATGAACGTTTATAGTTGGTATGTTTTTCGTACGCTCGCCATTATATCTAGAGATTATTCAATCCATTCCTGAAATCATTACTGGCTTCGTATTCAGACTCATTTCGACGGGAAAATCATGTTATTAAGCTTTCGATCAAGAGTAACAAAACTTGTGAAGGAAATTATGAAGTAAATTATATTTTCAAGTAAATTTTAGGAAATGGAGAAACATATTATTAAACGATCAAAGTTCAGGGTCTTTTATTCAGTGCAAAGGACGAACATGATAGATAGGGGAGTATACTGTCTAATATTTTCATTATTTTCAGAGTATGTAATAGTTTGTTTTAATATTCATATAAATCGTGATGGATTGTGTAAATAAATTTGGACAGTATCCTAATGTCATAACCAAATATCCGTCTATTTTCCAAATATGATTGATTGTCTGGCGATTGCCGATATTTTGGCAATACTTCATTTTAAGCGACTCCGTTTTGAAAGAAGATTTGTCCTTAGAAATACATGTCATTTAGATAGTGAACAAACCAAAATACAAAAATGTTAAGGTTTGTCCTGTAAAAGCTTAAAGATTTAACATAACAACCCGAGTTCAAATTATAAATCGGTATACATGAATGTTGACCACATACCCCCCACAACAAAACATCACGCCAGAGTTTCAACTCACGTCTTTGATTAGTGACGTCAGAGTCAATTGTCCTAACGATGTTCTAGCCAATACACTTGCTTCCTCATCTGCACTGCGGGTCTACCGATACGTCGTGACGTCATTTCCGGCTCACTTGTTCCATTGGCATGGAAGCCCGTACGAACCAGCTTATGCATTTCATGGTTTAGATTTGATTGTATTTTTTGGTTCTTTCCGTACTTACTTTTCAGAACCGTCTCAAGATAATTTGAATTTCCAATGGTTACTGAGGCAAAACATAATGTATTTTGCACGGAATTGCTTCCCTTATGAAGTGGATTGGCTACCGGAATACTCTCTAATACGCTTTATCCAGTCAAAGGATATCATTCTAAAGGGTGTGAATTTGGGTTGAGAAATGGGTTGTTTTCATATGACTGGATTAACTAAACAAATTATCGTTGTTTAAAAAAATACCAAAAAGAAAATCCGACTTTGGTTTGTTTATCGTTCAAGATCGTATCGTAAGATAAAAGTTAGAGATGACTGAAATCGTCCTGCATTTCAGTTTCCAGCATCTTTCCTTAAGATACTTACACGTTTGTGTCTTTATCTTTGTTTGCATGACGATTGTTATGCAAACATAGCTTCCCTCTGAAAGCATGTTTGAGTCAATGTATGTATTGTCGTTCGACAGTTTCACGATAGGGGCTGTTGATAACAAGTTTCAATCGGTAAAGTTTCCAGTATTGAATTCAATTGGTTTACCACAACAATCTGGGTTTTGTTTATCAAATAGTCCAGGGATAATGTGCATGTAATGTTTATGAAGGCAAATACTTTGAGCTGTAAGTTGTAATATATGTACAGGCGCAAATCTCCTCTATTGAAAATGTCAACTTAAACATACTGCCTGTTGGAAAATTATGTTTTACCTTAGAGAAACGGTTTTGCCAAAACTAAAAATACAAATCAACAAAACCTTGAAAAGAGTTAGATACGTGCTTTTAGATCTTATCAGTGAGCAGATTACTAATCATGCAACATTTCTTAAAAGGTCAGTACTTGGGTATTTCTGTGAAGCGATTTCATGCAATTTCTGTTTATTAACATCAATAAATTTGAAACAGGTTTTCAGTTATATAGGCACACCCTGACACCGTCTGAAAACTAACCATTTAAAAAATGATGTTTGATTTGTTTGATAGCTGGTGTCATCTATAGCTGAGCCTGAACGGGTAACTTTTAATAGTCTTATAATATTCGGGTGAGATCATTCATAGTTGTTAATGTATAGTACATACGATTTCTTCACTTTCCTCTTGATCTTCAGGTGTAAAACGTCATATTAACTGGATTTAACACTAATGTTTAATTTATTGCAAGTGATAATCTACCTGTTACAGATTAAGGGCGATAATTGTGTAAAAACTCCAGTTGAAGTCTGAATATAGTGTCAGGAGTTACCTCCCTTGTCTAGACTGGACCTGTCTGTTGTCAGCTCCACGTCCTACACCTTGGTTACACTGCTGTATTTGAGAGAGAGAGAGAGAGAGAGAGAGAGAGAGAGAGAGAGAGAGAGAGAGAGAGAGAGAGAGAGAGAGGGAGAGAGAGAGAGAGAAATAGAGAGAGAGGAATGAGTGATATAAAGAGATAGATAGATAGATAGAATATAAATAGAAAGACTCCCGATATAATTCGTGCTGTAATTTCGTGACGTAAATCTCTCTGTTAACATAAATGTAAATACTATTAATCGAATCTGTACACGGATATCTTAACATACATGTACCTTCACCTGAACATACATATACCTTCACTTGAACATACATATAACTGCAGCTTCCCTACACAAGGCATAACTCTTGCCAGTCTCCATAACTGGCTGAGCTAAGCCATGCAGTATTTCCCTCACTTTACCGTCCTTAAGAGGAGATACAGTGGAGCATTGAACCAGAAATAGTGGACAATCAGCCAGTAATATGTAGACTCATCCTGTCTCCACTTATATACCTTGATTGTCTGGATCAGAGGTCACAGCGCGAAGGTTAATATGGGGTGCGCACCCAGGGTATATAAGTGGAGCGGAGAGTTTACGTTTTACCCTTAGCCACGATGTCGTAGACTGGCAAGAGTTATGCCTTGCATAGGGAAGTTGACGATACTGTTGCTGTTACATGGTCTTATTGTAAACGTGTGTATAAATAAACCGTCCGTGCTCAACATCCCCAATGTATGTATTGTCGTTCGACAGTTTCACGATAGGGGCTGTTGATAACAAGTTTCAATCGGTAAAGTTTCCAGTATTGAATTCAATTGGTTTACCACAACAATCTGGGTTTTTTTTATCAAATAGTCCAGGGATAATGTGCATGTAATGTTTATGAAGGCAAATACTTTGAGCTGTAAGTTGTAATATATGTACAGGCGCAAATCTCCTCTATTGAAAATGTCAACTTAAACATACTGCCTGTTGGAAAATTATGTTTTACCTTAGAGAAACGGTTTTGCCAAAACTAAAAATACAAATCAACAAAACCTTGAAAAGAGTTAGATACGTGCTTTTAGATCTTATCAGTGAGCAGATTACTAATCATGCAACATTTCTTAAAAGGTCAGTACTTGGGTATTTCTGTGAAGCGATTTCATGCAATTTCTGTTTATTAACATCAATAAATTTGAAACAGGTTTTCAGTTATATAGGCACACCCTGACACCGTCTGAAAACTAACCATTTAAAAAATGATGTTTGATTTGTTTGATAGCTGGTGTCATCTATAGCTGAGCCTGAACGGGTAACTTTTAATAGTCTTATAATATTCGGGTGAGATCATTCATAGTTGTTAATGTATAGTACATACGATTTCTTCACTTTCCTCTTGATCTTCAGGTGTAAAACGTCATATTAACTGGATTTAACACTAATGTTTAATTTATTGCAAGTGATAATCTACCTGTTACAGATTAAGGGCGATAATTGTGTAAAAACTCCAGTTGAAGTCTGAATATAGTGTCAGGAGTTACCTCCCTTGTCTAGACTGGACCTGTCTGTTGTCAGCTCCACGTCCTACACCTTGGTTACACTGCTGTATTTGAGAGAGAGAGAGAGAGAGAGAGAGAGAGAGAGAGAGAGAGAGAGAGAGAGAGAGAGAGAGAGAGAGAGAGAGAGAGAGAGAGAGAGAGAGAAATAGAGAGAGAGGAATGAGTGATATAAAGAGATAGATAGATAGATAGAATATAAATAGAAAGACTCCCGATATAATTCGTGCTGTAATTTCGTGACGTAAATCTCTCTGTTAACATAAATGTAAATACTATTAATCGAATCTGTACACGGATATCTTAACATACATGTACCTTCACCTGAACATACATACACCTTCACTTGAACATACATATAACTGCAGCTTCCCTACACAAGGCATAACTCTTGCCAGTCTCCATAACTGGCTGAGCTAAGCCATGCAGTATTTCCCTCACTTTACCGTCCTTAAGAGGAGATACAGTGGAGCATTGAACCAGAAATAGTGGACAATCAGCCAGTAATATGTAGACTCATCCTGTCTCCACTTATATACCTTGATTGTCTGGATCAGAGGTCACAGCGCGAAGGTTAATATGGGGTGCGAACCCAGGGTATATAAGTGGAGCGGAGAGTTTACGTTTTACCCTTAGCCACGATGTCGTAGACTGGCAAGAGTTATGCCTTGCATAGGGAAGTTGACGATACTGTTGCTGTTACATGGTCTTATTGTAAACGTGTGTATAAATAAACCGTCCGTGCTCAACATCCCTTATGCTAGCCAGGACCGTTAGCGATATACTTCAAACATACCAGGCATGACCGTTGCACAGTAAACTATATTACGTTCTAATTCGCTGGGCTCAAACGAACATAAAATATCTACTTTCTAAAACATACTTATATCATGGGTAACGTCTACCGCAGGCTCGAGGCGAGCAGGTTATTTCCGAAATTACTGTACAATGTTAACGATTGAAGAGACTGCGATTTCTTATCAGTTGTTGGGCCCGTAGTTCATGCAAGGTTGGGAATGAAACAGTCACTGGGCAGTCCAAACACATGAAGGTTCAGACAAGGAAGACATAAGACTAGCCATCCCACCCGTATGAAAACACAGGCAGAAGGGGGCGTCACTGTGAATCCTAAACACTCTGGCGTACAGTAACATGGATAGGTATGTGTCCTCATAGGCACACGCCTCATATTTTCCTGCAACATATAAAGCAATCATAACTATTTAAAATACAGATGCGCCCATATGCAAAATCTGAACAACCATATGTCAAGGATTTAATGCTTATTTGACAATTCCGTGTGGATACAAAAGAAAAATGTCTCAGCCACACGAGTGTTATACATACATTGTACAAACATGTTATACTCATCTTAAACAAGTCCAATCGGATGAACCCCTAGTCAAATCGGCACGGCCTGAAGACATAACAGTTTGCCTTCAATCCAATCGTCGTTGTCCCAATTCCATCGGAGTTGCTCCAAGTCCCATAGACATAACTCCTAGTTCCATCGCATAACTTGGCATCATCACATCGCGCTTTGGCACCAACACACCGCCACTAGTCTCGATGGCATTTCCGCTCGGCTGCAACACGTTGCCATTCGCCACCAACACAATGCGACTCGGCACCATCGCCTTACCAGCATCGGCAGCATCGTCTTACCACTCGGCACCATTGCCATACCACTCAGCACCATCGCCTTTCTACTCGGCACCATCGCCTTACCAGCATCGGCACCATCGCCTTACTACTCAGTACCAAAGCCTCATCACTCGGCACCATCGCCTTACCAGTCGGTACCATCGACTTACCACTCAGTGCCATCACCTTAAAACTCGGTTCAATCGTCGTTCCACTAGGTACCATTGCCTTATGACTCGGCACTATCGCATTAACATTATCGCCACCATCGCCTTACCACTCGGTACCCTTGCCTTACCAGCATCGGTACCATCGCCTTACCACTCGGCACCATCGCATTGCCAGCATCGGTAGCATCGCCTTACCACCAAGTACAATCGCCTTTCAACTCGGTACCATCGCCTTACATTTCGGTACCATCGCCTTACCAGAATCGGTACCATCGCCTTACCACTCGGTACCATCGCCTTACCATTCGTCATCATCGCTTTACCACTCGGCACCATCGCTTTACAAATGGGTACCATCGCCTTACCACCGGGTACCATCGCATTACCACTAGGTACCATCTCATTACCAGCATCGGTATCATCGCCTTACCACTTAATACCATCGCATTTCAACTCGGTACCATCGCCATACAACTCGGTACCATCGCCTTACCAGCATCGGTACATCGCCTTACCACTCGGTACCATCGCCTTACCACTCGCCACTATCGCATTACCAGCATCGGTATCGTCGCCTTACCACTAAGTACCATCGCATTTCAACTCGGTACCATCGCCTTACAACTCGGTACCATTGCATTTCAACTCGACACCATCGCCTTACCACTCGGTACCATCGTCTTACCACTCGGTACCATCGCCTTACCACTCGGCACCATCGCCTTACCAGCATCGGTTACATAGCCTTACCAGCCTCTGTACCATCGCCTTACCAGCATCGGTACCATCGCCTTACCACTAAGTACCATCGCATTTCAACTCAGTACCATCGCCTCACCAGCATCGGCACTATCGTCTTACCACTCGGTACCATCGACCTACCACTCGGTACAATCGTCTTATCACTCGGTACCATCGCCTTACCACTCGGCACCATCGCATTACCAGCATCGGTACCATCGCCTTACCACTCGGCACCATCGCATTACCAGCATCGTTACCATCGCCTTACCATTCGGTACCATCGCCTTTCCACTCGGCACCATCGCCTTACCAGCATCGGTACCATCGCCTTACCAGCATCGGCACTATTGGCTTACCACTCGGTACCATCGCCCTACCACTCGGTACAATCGTCTTATCACTCGGTACCATCGCCTTACCACTCCGCACCATCGCATTACCAGCATCAGTACCATCGCCTTTTCCACTCGGCACCATCGCATTTCAACTCGGTACCATCTCCTTACAACTCGGTACCATCGCCTTACAAGCATCGGTATCATCGCCTTACCACTCGGTACCATCGCCTTACCACTCGGTACCATCGCCTTTCCACTCGGCACCATCGCATTACCAGCATTGGTATCATCGCCTTACCACTCGGCACCATCGCCTTACCAGCATCGGTACCATCGCCTTACCAGCATCGGTACCATCGCCTTACCAGCATCGGTACCATCTCATTACCAGCATCGGTTCCATCGCCTTACCACTAAGTACCATCGCATTTCAACTCGGTACCATCGCCTTACAACTCGGTACCATCGCATTTCAACTCGGTACCATCGCATTTCAACTTGACACCATCACCTTACCACTCGGCACAATCGCCTTACCTGCGTCGGTACTATCGCCTTACCACTCGGGACAATCGCTTGTTGGTGATGTCATGATCACATACGATGTGGGATATTCGATATGTACTTGTAAATGTACTTGTAATGTAAACACTTGCAGCTCTATTTCTGGTTTCACGTGATTAAAGATGTTAAACTATATAATATATCACCGTTGTAATGAACTGTAATTGTGAATGTCTAAGTGTGCCCTTTTTTATGTGTTTATGATAGTAAAATCTACCTTTCAATAAACATATTTACATATTTAGAATACTTTTTCTTTCAGAATAACTACCGGCTGACAGTTTCTATTTGTGAGAACTCTGATTGTGTCAGAGTATTTTGAAAAGTTTGACAGTATTGTGTTTCAGTTCTATTGAATCTTTTCCAAGTAAATATCAATAATGAATAACTGCTACTGTGACTTGTGTTTCTATGTCCGTGTAGTCAGTGAGAATGATGTATGTTTGGATGGTTGTTAACTGGTGGTAGTAGATAATGATCACTAAACTTGCCTTCTCAATTAACCAGTGACTTCTCATGATATTACAATATATTGACATGTTCGTCGTTGTGTTGTTGAATACCACAATAGGTGCAATACCACAATAATACCATAAAATAAGTTTCCAATAAGTGTTTACAATCAATTCACAACACCCTTAACGCGTATCAAACCAGCACTGTACATTGTATTAAGAATTGGACACAGGCGCACACCCATATAATAACCAGGATTTGTATTTTGCAAATTCACTGGTCGTATTGTCTCTTGAAATTTCGCACAGTGAAGAGGGAATCGAGATGAAATAATATTTAATAACGCCTATTGTAAATGACACCTAAATTGTGTATTAAACATTAAATGGCCAAGTATTCAGAGTAGAGATAGAGATGTTTGAAGACACTCAATGGGACACCTGCACTTCTATTAACTTGTTGTTTAATACCATGTGTGTTGGTTGCCCTCATCTGTATTTAACTATATCATTAGATGTTCATGTGAATTAGCTAGCATACGAAACACGTCTCCTGTTTGTTTAACATATATAAACTGTTTGATTACATTACAAGGGATGACGTTTGAGGGTTCGGAAGCAAGTTGTATTGGGTCAAAATAAACGATTTTGTCACTAGCAAGTATTTATTTCCACTTTATCATACTTCGGGAGTTTTCATATTAGTGAAATCATATAATGCAATTGAAAAGTACAAACAACATTTTTAAAATATACAATTTATTCTGAAAGTAATTAGCAAATCGCGTTTTAAGTTTTCAGGTGTTCATTTTACAAAAGAAAGTAATGTTTTTTTTGTTTTTTTTAAAACACAGACTTCTCAGGGCACATATATGAACGTTTTATTTAGTTTTCAAGAAAGCTAATCTGCCATAAGGACAACCACAAAATCTCTTGTGATTCAACCATTGTCAGCTTCTTTAGCGGTTTAATTTTTCTCTACCTACCAGTTTTGTCTTTCTCATATATACCTGTATTGAGCATTATTTAACGTATGGAACACATTAAGTTTAAGATGACAAAACATTATCGCATAGTTAATGTATGCATCATATTATGATGACGATGATATACAACTTTGGTCATTTATAATAACATATAGATATCCTAACTCATTGTACTCGGTTTATCAAAACAAATAAGGTTAGGTAATTTGAGATTGTTTATCGTCTACAATACATACCACACACAAATAGTTTTAGATGTTTATCTGTAAATGTATCTGTATTTGGACTTGTTTTTATGTTTATGTTGTATTTGTTTGTTTTTGACTGAAAGAGACTCCGCCATCACTGAGAACATCAGTATCATAAATGTGAGGAGATGAAATGAACATTCGAATCGTTGTAGCCTGGATATGGTTTCAGGAGTTGTCTCCCTTGTATGTATAGAGAGGTGTTATGTGAGATAGTTGTGTGACCCGTAGAGAGGACATTTGAGAGAGATTGTGTGTGTGCGAGATTAAGTTTTTTTAGTTAACAAACAATTATTTAACAAACAGCACTTTTATTGCAAACCAATGACAATAAATAACTTTGAGGCATACATCTTATCGTTAAAATAATTTCGCTTGTGTATACGTTGTATTAAATGTGAAAAGTGGAACATAAATGCACTCTTACACTGAACGTGTCTCATTATGTTAATCTCAGTGAGTAAATACTCAATAATTCATCTTTCCATTGAATTTGAATGAATTGTAAGACATAAAACTGGTAGAGAATAATACGTGTTAGTGTCAGCATTGCAGTTCCAATACACTCATCAAAGTCGGAGAGCTGGTGTCAAGAGTTACCTCCCTTTTAGTCACGCCTCAGCAAGTTGTATGTCCCAGCTCTCTATGTGTGTTACAGGGAAGACACGTGGGTGATATTTTGTATATCTCCTGAGAGATATGGCTTAATCTCACACAAGAGATAGATCATGATATGTCTTTTCAGTTTCAGAATGACAGAAAACAATTATTGCATGAGTTGATTCCAGAACACGGAGGGAACGCACCGCGATATGAACCCTCTGGTTTTGAAAGGCCATGCTCAATGAAACTTGGTGTGCAAAATAATTGTCAGGTGCAGGTGACATTTTGGAAATTAGAATTATTTGTGATAAGTATTTTTGCCTTAAAAATTAAAAACGATCAATACATGCAGAACAATAATCTTGTATATGTTTGCTTAATTACCAATGACATTGGATGTTTAATACAAACAAAAATCATCACATAATATGTGAGTGATTAAGGTTTTGTTCTCTGTAATTTGATAACAATTATCAACTTCACTTTGTTAACCATTTATGTAGGCGGCCATTGTATATGCTAATCCAATGCTTTGATCAGACCTTCATTCCTATATCATTCATATGGGGTCGGGTGACAGATCACTGACATTGTATAGACCTTGCGCACGTGCATATTGCACGTGCAACGTTCATATTGGTGATCAACCCCACCGTCCATATTGAAGATCAACCTGACTGTGCATATTGGTGATCAACCTGACAATCCATATTGGTGATCAACCCGACCGTCAATATTGGTGATCAACCCCACCGTCCATATTGGTGATCAACCCGACCGTCAATATTGGTGATCAAGCTGACTGTCAATATTGGTGATCAACCTGACCGTCCATATTACTGATAAAAATGTCCGTCAATATTGGTGATAAATCTGACAGCCCAAATTTGTGATCAACCTGACTGTCCATATTGGTGATCAACCCGATCGTCCATATTGGTGAACAACCAGACCATCTATATTGTTGATCAACCTGACATTCCATATTGATGAACAGCCTGATTGTCTTTATTGGTGATCAACCTGACCGTCCATATTGCTGATCAACCTGACCGTCCATATTGGTGATCTACCTGACCGACCATTTTGGTGATCAACCTGACCGTCTATATTGTTGATCAACCTGACTGTCCATATTGGTGATCAACCTAACTGTCCATATTGGTGATCAACTCGATCGTCAATATTGGTGAACAACCAGACCATCTATATTGTTGATCAACCTGATTGTCTATATTGGTGATCATCCTGACCGTCTATATTGATTATCAACCTGACCGTCTATATTGGTGATCAACCTGACCGTCCATATTGGTGATCAACCTGACCGTCCATATTGGTGATCTACCTGACCGTCCATATTGGTGATCAACCTAACTGTCCACATTGGTTATCAACCCGACAGCCCAAATTGGTTATCAACCTGACTGTCCATATTGGGGAGCAACCAGACCATTCATATTATTTTTTAAATCGACCCTCTGACGCGATGGTGACTCTCGCTTGATTTGTGCAATGACCCGTTTACTGGCGTGTAAGAGTGTTGTCCTAACCCTGTATTGAAGAATTATTACACACGTGGTGAACGTACAACTAATGACATATTAATCTCATACGTCACACGTCGTGTCATGTCGTATCACGTTGACCTGTGTCGTAACAACGTGACTCCAAATTCCAAAAATCTGATTTGATAACAAATGACCTCTCAGCTAGGGTCAAGATGAAACGAAACTATGGCACGTAACATTTCATTTTCACAACTGTATATGCTAGATATGTGTGTCAACATAGTTTGTCAATGCTTTTAGAAAGTTGCACATTTGACCAATATGCATCTTTGATATCGCGAATAGCTGTCCTGAGTAATTATCGATGAACTCTCTGTATTTACCTTGGCTCTGTTGCTTCATTTGGTACTGGCAATATCTAATAACATTCCGTCACAAAGAACCAACGTCAGTTGCCGCTAGCCTCCACGCCACCAACAGCCTTTGACTCTTCAGTGGCAAGCCGACCGACTGCGAGGCGAGGCGAGGCGAGTTGACTATAAGATTAATGTGAATGTTTGCATTAAGAATAATACCTTGCATAACATAACAAAGCAAATACAGTTCATTTGCATAATTTATTCAACTGTATCTTATGAACAACATTATTCCGTCGTAGGTATACGCAATAGGAGTTGCAAATAAGCGTTTACATCAATTATTGCGCACTCGGTTAGAATTGTTTCCCTTATCCCAAGTATTAAAATAAGGCGGTGGGACCAATCCGCGTATGAAAAACGTGTGTAATAAATAAAATACCACACTCGGTCTCATTAGATACGAATTATACGAAACTTCCCCGTACTGATAGTAGCTATCTATGTTGCAGATGGGGACATTTTAGAATTATAAACCTTTCTATGATACTAGATTAGATAAATTAAGTGACAGAACACGTCATACAACACGGAAGTGTTGTTGAGTGTGAGCATTGACACTTGATCACCAATGTGGCAGATAAACAAGTGACTTAGGTCTATCGTCTTCTATATGCATGGACATTGACGCAAATTGGAATCAGAATAGGGAATCATCAGGCACCCTTAATAGAGCTGGATTAATATTGTATTGCATCTTGCATGATGAATGTAATTGGATAGCTTATTTCTTGTCCATCAATTTGATAAGTCACATTTTAAGTCCTCTTCGATCAAATGTTCAATATTTCCTCTTCTTTCACTGTATGTTGTCGATATCTATTGTACTTAAACAGGACGCGTAGAGATAATGAGTTACTATTATCACTTATTCTTCACAACGTTGGTGCATTTTAATACGGTCTCTTTACAAATTTGCTTTACTCTAAATCACATCTCGAGTTACAACACATTTTCTCCATTTCAAATGTTTTAATCACATCAATAAGCTTGGGGATAATGTAATTCACACCCCCTCACTACAGCCTCTATCATTAAGTCAAAGATTAATAC
Source organism: Gibbula magus (assembly GCA_936450465.1). NCBI lineage: Eukaryota > Metazoa > Mollusca > Gastropoda > Trochida > Trochidae > Gibbula > Gibbula magus. Next base: position 2,850,203 of record OW388302.1, read on the forward strand.
CATGTTATGAGAGGTTGCATTACTATTTGAATGAATACAAAGGTAAGCATTCTGAAACTTCCAAAACCTTTTCTGAAATTTAATTTTTTACTAGATTTACTAAATTCACAATGAATTCAGTTACCCACTTGCTGGTAGATGTTTTATTTCTATATTACATTAATAATCTGTAGACAATTCCCCTTATTCGTACCATTTACTTATATTCCTTTATGGAATCGCTCTTACAACTACGTTTCACTTTATACAGTGGTGTAGTGGTAAGCATGCTTGCCTCTCACGCCAAAGGCCCGGGTTCGAATCCCGGTGGAGACACCAAACATTTGTGACCTGGGTCTTATACTGTGTTGTGCCCCTGGGCAAGGCACTTCATCCACATTGCATTCAGTACACCCAGCTGTTTAAATGGGTACCTGAACACGGGAGGTACGGACCTATATGGTCGCGCGGAGCACTTAGTAGCGACACCGAAAGTACAATTGCTTCAAGGTAATAATTGCACCGCCATTGAGCAGTGCTTGCACTAGATATTAGGCGTTAAAATGTATATCAATTTTATTTGTTTGTATTATTAGATAAATGTACTAATTGTTTGAAATACAGAAATATGTGCTTCTCACATTACATTTCAAATATACTATTGCTCAGGTCAGTCCTCATTCTGCCAGTTTATGGCCAATTTTCCCTTCAACATAACTCAAAGTAGAAATAGTGGCCGCCTGACCTAATACTCCGCCAACAACACGTCCTACCGCCGCTCCCGTTGAACCTGCAAGAGCGGACCCAACAAACCTTCCTGCGTACGCGAATGCTTCCCTACCAATGTAACTGATAAGCGTGCGGCCAACCCCACCTATTGCAACGTCTTCCCTCTGCTGCCTGATCGCCCTGGCTCTTCTGTCATTTTCCAATTCTCTTCTGATTTTTTCATCACGGGCTTTCACTTGTCTCATCCACTCCTCCTTCTTAAGATTTTGTTTCTCGAGTTCCTTTTGGAATTCTTCCCTGGCTTGTCTCAGTTTCTCTGCATCTCTTTCCCTCTCCTCTTCAGCAAGTCGCTTCATTTCCTTCTCGATATTTTCTAGTAATTTCTGCTCGACTTTCTGGTACATCTCGTTTGTATAGTATCGTTCACCATTATCATGAACTAATCTTTTTACCATATTTAATAGTTCTCTTATAAATATTTCCTTCTCTGCATCATCATCACTCCAATTGTTCACGCTCAAATAGCGGTTTTTGGTCTTTGCCAAAAAATCTGTCAATAAAGTTGGAGCCGCTTTGATATATTCTTCCAGTGATTTCTTCTTTCTCTTCAGGCTGTCCATCTTTGTGAAAATTACGATCACAAATTCCGTGGATTCTTCACCAAAGCATTTACAGAATTGCTCTATCGTTTTGATGTCCTCATCGGTGAACGTTCTAGCTTCTATCAGGAATAGAATAGCGTGAAGGCCAGGGTGAGATAGAGCCACACATTTCTCAACTTCGGCTTTTATTTCTTCTTCAAAAAGTTTGGTGTCCACAAATGCAGGTACATGTATCAGTTGTAGATTCTGATCGTATCGAGTAAACGTATGCTGCTGACACGTTCTAGTCATAGCAGTGGCTGATGCTGAGGACAGGAAGATGTCTTCCCCAGCAATAGTGTTTCCGGTTTCACTCTTCCCAACTCCAGTCTTCCCAACCAGGACCATCCTTAGCTCATTCGACAAACAGGTGCCCGGGATTTCATCTGGAAGATTGATAATCATGAACTCACAAACCTTAAATTGGAGTGAATGATATTCCAAAATTGACATATATATATATATATATATATATATATATATATATATATATATATATATATATATATATATATATATATATATATACAACTTTAACTTTTATTTCTAATACTTAGAGGCCACAGGCCTATAGTACAAAAAAAAAACGTGCAAAAGATTCACATGCAAACAAACATAGAAAGCACCTTAACAGGGATCACATCATCATAAGTTAGCATTTGAACATATTAAACAGTAACATTTCACTTCTGATATAAACATATATTATACATGTCACATCATAACTGAGAATTTCGAAATAACATGCCTTGGAAAATGAAAGTTGACAACTTTCGAATTAGAAACGTATTGTCATTATTTAAAAGCAAAATGAATTTTAACCTATTTGAATGTACATAGTAATATTTTGGAATATTATTTGTTCTCAGGTCAGTATACAAAGGACAAATTAAAAGAAAATGGTATTCGTCTTCCACACAATTAAGATGACACAATTTACAAATTCTATTTTCTAATGCTATATTGTAATATCTTCCTGTCTCAATTGCTAACTCGTGGGATGAGCACCTGAAACGTGAAACTGCATTCGGAATTTCCTTATATCTAACATACCCAAATAATATTCTCTATATATGTGTGATTTAAACATTTTATAGTAAAAACATTTGTTTGAAAGTGACAGTGATGTAGCCCATTCTTGTGTCAATATATCTTTCAGTCTTTGTGTAACATTATTTACAAAATTTGAATTGAAATCTACGTTTTGACTCTGCCATATATCCCCAAAACCAATAGTATTTAATAACTCACGAACGTTGGATACCCAATTTGCCTTTCCTCTCTTATCATACAGAATCATCATATCATAACATTGCCTAGTGTATCAGGGCAAATTTAAGAGACGTGTCCAAAATTTTAACATTTTAGCTTTGGCAAATATATGAACTGGGAATCTGCCACACTCTCCATACACCATATTACTGGGTGTGCTTGCCTCCACTCCCAGAAATTTCTTACAGGTATATAAGTGTATCTTTTCAATAATATCATAATGTTTAAATCCCCATACCTCTGATCCATACACTAATATAGGAAGAATTTTTTAGTCAAATATTTTGAAAAATGATTTGCAATCAATATCCACAAGTTTATAAAAACTTTGGAGAACACCAATTAACACCTTTTTGGCTTGTGTGGAACAATATTTTGCATGATCAGAAAAGCATAAGCGATTTGAAAAGTACACTCCAAGATAATTATTTATATGATTTTGTTACATAAAGCGGCTGACCTTTATAACACCACTTTTCCGTTTTAGACAGCTTACCTCCGTTTTTGAATACTATAACTTTAGTTTTCTCCATGTTGACAGTCAATCCTGCATTTTCACAATAATGTTCTAATTCATTTATATGCCGTTGTAACCCAATGACACTTGTAGAAAATAAAACCATATCATCGGCAAACATTAATAAAAACAATTCTGTCAAATAAGGGTGCCACTGGATGCCATGAGAACCACTACTTTGAATAATTAAAGTAAATTCATTTATAAACATTGAAAACAGAAACGGGCTTAAAATACATCCCTGTCTAAGACCAGAATTGCAGGTAAAAGAATCTGAAATATCATGGTTATTTCTGATGCAAACTTTGACATTATCATAAATATTCCTGAGCAATGTATTCATCTTAGGGCTTATGCCATGTTTCTCCATTACCTCCCAAAGTTTTACTCTCTGTATCGAGTCAAAGGCTTTTTTGAAGTCAATAAACAGGGCATATAGTTTATTACCTTTTGTACCAAGACACTTCTGAACTATCGAATGCAATATAAAAATATTATCAAGTCAAGTGATTTTATTTGTCTATAGGCCACAGGCCCGTATACAAAATATATACAGATTTACATATATGTACAATGAATAGTTCAATTTGATTACAATGCATACAACATGCTACATTACGTAATGGGTATTATGATATCTTAATGTAATGACAAATAATTTGATCTTTGTTCATAGGCTTGGTATAAATATTTACAAAGGTTTCTCAAGAGTGTTTCATTATTAGTAGTTAACAGTGATTTCAGTTTATGCTTGTTAGGATGTTTACAATATACCGGTGGTAAATATTTTAATCTAAGAGATTTGTAAACATTACATATAAATAAGAAGTGATACTCGTCTTCTATTCCTAAATTGCATAAAGGGCAGTTTCGTTCCGTTACATCTATATTTTCTATATTATCTACTGTGCTATATCCGGTCCTAAAGCCCGATTGAGATTCGTCTATTTTATCTAGTGTATCAGCCCAGAATGTTAGCCTCTTGTTGATGATGTAGACGAATACTTGTCCTAATATACTTAGCAGATTTATACCTCTATAATTATCTACATTATTTACATCTCCACTATTATGGATTGGGATAATAATCCCAGTAGTCCAAGACGATGGGAAGTTGCCACTCTCTAAGATTACATTAAAAACTAAAACCAGGTAAGGTAACAAAATATCCCCCGAGTGTTTTATAATTTCCGGTAAAATATTATCTACACCTGCTGCTTTGTTCACCTTTAAGTTTTGTATGCTATCTAATATTTCTTGCCTATTTATTGGCGAATCCATATATATATATATATGAACAGCTACTCTTTGCATGAAAAACCTTTAAAAAGTCAAGAGTGTCTGCACCTGGGTAGACCTAGTGGCTCGAACATGAGATACTGATTTTTGGTGAATATTTATGCTCGATGAAGAGGAGAGTTGATCTCTGCTTTGGGAGTCTTAAATTTAAGGAAAGACTGACAATCTTGTTTTATGATTACCATTAAAATAAACCCATGAATGATCACTAATATAATTTGATAACATAAGAACATGTTGTCTGACTTATTATATGGAGAAAATAATAATAGTCTGTCATATTCAACTTCTTGTAACATATCATTTAAAGGTTCTCATAATCACTATGGATTACTTGACATAAATTATATTTATCTATTGTAACGCTGCTTCCAATCCGAAAAGAAATCCAAACACACACAACAGGCCTAAGCTCATGCACGTGAATGTGCAAGCTTTCTCCATCTGGTAAGAATTATAAGACGTGTCTTTTCATTTTCAGGTTAAAACAAGTCTAATGCTTTCCTCATCACCGATTGCTGAGGTGACAGAGAATAACTGTTGATATCTATTCTGCTTTCCTTGAATCTTCATTATTTTAATGTCCGCACTTGCACCCCCTCGTTCTTAACATTTACACAATTGAATTTGCATTTGTCTTTAAACATGTGAGTGGTGAACAGATTATATATTAACGCCACAGAAAGGAAACTGTACACTCTGTCTAGATGCACAATCTAATGCTTTCATGTACCGTGCCTGAAAGTGAAGGGAGAGTATTAGGAGGATGTATTATTTGGCTAGGTTGTCAAGTACATTGAAAAAGTGTTAAATCGAATTGTTCATTGATGTATTTCGACATTCGATTCCGAAGAAATGATACAGAAAGAAAAAAAAAACAGTATGACCATTTTAATGATACCATTAACAGACCATCCTTAAAGCACAGCTTGGCTCGCCCATGGATATTTAAGACGGGACACAACACGTGCTCTCAAGTTATTCAACATGTCTCCCTAAAGAGTGTCTAGGAAACAACTCTAGACTCTAGGAAAAGTAAGTCAGTTGTTAATGAAATGGATTGTGGTTTCCCATTCTGGAATGCTCAATTATGTACTGAATGAGTACAAAACTGCTCCTGGAATACTATTGTTTTTTTTATTACCCACAGTGTCATGTGGTTCATAATTTACTACAGCTCTGTTCATTGGTCATTATAATTGCTAAGATACAAAGACAACGCATATCATTGGTGGAAAATTGTTTTGAAAATTCAAATGTAATATAGCGTATAAAAATCGACCCGAAGCATTTAACATTAACATTATTAAGAAGATAGATGAGAATTATAGGTAGGATCAATGGAATTTTGGTGTTCAAAATCTGAGATCTGACGAAAACTGAAAGGAGGTTAAACAGAAAGATGTATGTTTGCTGAATAAAACGTACCTTTACTTAAGGCCATCTCCTCGGAAATTTGAGTTTTTTTTAGTTCAAGCTTGTTCTGGTGATTTAAATGCAATTTAAAAGAAAGAAAACATTAAATTAACAACAAACATTGATTGTTTTTCCTGCTAAATATAGGACTTAAACAAGGTTAAAAAAGTGTGAAAATGTATATACTTTGAGATGTAATATCAGCTGATGCATCGGAATGGTCAATTTCTTTCCCAGCAATAGTGTTTCCGGTTTCACTCTTCCCTGCTTGAGTCTTTCCAACCAAGTCCATCCTTAACTCATTCTCTTCATCTGTGAGATTGATAATCAAAGTCTGAACTCAGAAACTTTATATTAGAGAGCATGATAATAAACAAATAGAGCAAGAAGGTTTTTACATTGTGACCCATGTGAGCCCAAAAGTGGGTCAGGATATTTACAATTAAAAAACACCTTTGACCAAATAGTCTTAGACAACATTACACCTTTCTAAAGATTTACATACTTAAACAGAAGGTCATTACCCCTGTGATGAATATGGGCTTCTTGAGTCTTGATTTGTTCCCGCCTTTTCGACAATATTTAAATGACTTTGACCTCATTTATTCCCACATAGATACTGAAAATGTTGACCTCTTTGTGTGACCGATTTAATGACAAATTAGGTGAACTGACCTATTTTTTAAATTGACAATATTTAAATGACTTTGACCTCATTTATGCCCTCTCAAGGTACGATAAAAGGCCACTTTGTTCCATGAAAAAATCATTCTCAGTCGAATCTTGAGAAGTGTTCTAATGTTCTTAACGCTATTGATTCTGTTGGCAGTTTACCTTGAAGACAGAAAATGGAGAATATGATGAAAAGGTATGGACCTCTTACTGAAACTGATAGACAAATGGTAGAACTTCAGGAGTCTCGCTGTCACATCAGCTTGGGTGGAGATGTGTTTGTGACAGCAACGAAGTGGAATGGAATGTTAAGTATACATATCAGTAAGTATGATATTTTCCCTAATGGCATGAGCTATCCTACCAAACGAGTGATTATGTTGACTCTGAAACACTGGTTGGAACTGCCAGGAGTGTTCAAGTTCTTAGAGCAGTATGGCAAAAGTTATTTTTATACACATGTTGGAACCAGTGTCTATTCCACCATAGAAGATCATGGTGTGGATCTCAGACACTAGGAGTTTAATGATGATAAACAAGTACCTTCCTCAAAAGGTATTCTACTATCCCAAGATCAGTGGAAGAAACTGAGAGACTGTTGTGATGTGATGCCAGATTTTGTAGCCGAACTCTTGGACATGTGTTCAAATGTTCATCTCAAACGAAACCATTGTGGAGAAGAAACGACATCTGAGGTAAAGACAATGAGAAAGAAGAAATGACCCCACCTGATGGAAGACCACAATATGAGGTTGCAACATCTTTCAATACATCAGATGATTCACCTCAAATGTTCTTTGATTTACCACCATTTGCTGATGATACCAAGACTAAGGATGGTATTGACGATGATGATCTTGGGGTAGATGATGAACATTTTCATCAGGGTCAAATGGAGCATTTGCAATGTTCTACATGTAATCCTAGTGACTATATCAACTGGTGAAGTGCATTATGCTCAGAGACTTTGGACTGTAAAGACGTGTTTTTACAATTGCTCTTATAGCATGGATTCCTATTGATATAAGATTGTTGATGATTGCAGTGGATCTTCAGTAAATTCTAACTGGACATCATTTGAGAAGAGACGTGAATTGTTCAACTACTGGCCTTTGCAGATGAAGCAAAAACCTAGAGATTTGGCTCAAGCAGGATTTGTTTATCAGCACCGAGGAGACTCATGTATTTGATTCAAATCTGGTATTCGTCTCAATGAATGGATGTCTACTGATGACCCCTGGGTGGAACATAAGAAGTGGTCCCCAGACTGTGACTATTTACGTATTGTTGAGGTTATATGGAGAAAGGAGATGTATCCCAGATCCAATTGGGTATAAACTTTTCTGTACATGAATTTCTTTTATTCTTTCTTTTCTTTTTGCGTACTGCTAGGAGGCTATAATTCCAAAGTCTACCAAAGGTCAAGAAGTGGTGAAAGCCTTGACAGAAAAACATAATATCATATACGTGGTATTTATCAGACTGATATGGGAACTGAATTCAATATAGGTTGACAGAACTTATATAAAAGACCAACATCATGCTTAACTCATTTGCTTAAGAACACTCAGAGAGGACGCATCAACACGAGTCAGTATATACTATATGTGCCAGACACAGAGAAATGGACTCGCTATTATATGCTGCAAGTCCAGGGTAAATGTGAACGGCATGGCATCTTGTCAGTTGACAGAACACTAGAGCTTTATGATCCAGAATGGCCTAAACTTTTGGAAGAAAGGAAACGAAAAAAGAACAAGCACTGGCCATGCCTGATTCTGAGCAACCCAAAATCAACTTTGTCTCTCCAACCCAACAAGTCGTTGAGCAAGCCCAAGATCAGGAAAAAAGAGTACAGGCAAATTTAAAATGGTGAAAAGGAAATCAAAGTGAGAGGAGGTCCAAGGAAACGAATGAAAACAAGTTTTTAATCATTTACAAGTGATATAAAATGCCCCAATCAAGGAACTTCTATTTAGTTGGATATCAAACACTGAGCTGTCAAAATGTACTCCTGTCCAGTGTGTTTCAAGACATATTCTTGGCCAAATGGTCTAAAGCGTCATATGCCTATCAAACATGAACAACTGCAACAACAGCAATTGCTACCACAACAACAATCATCACCACAACAATCATCACCACCACAAGAACAACAAAAACAACAACAACAAAAACAACAACAACAACTACAACAACAACAACCACCGCAAGAGGTTTCATTACTTTACCCCTTTACTAATCTGGCAGGCAAAAGAAAGTGAACATCTCTTTTTAAATCACTATAATCAAAAAATTAGATATGGTAGAAGTTTGAGATAAGCTCCATTAGATAGTTCATTCATTTCGTAAAACATCAAAATCCTATACTCAAATGTTAAATTAGCCAGTTTGTCACACAAGAAATCCAAACGATGCAGGGGTAAAAAAACACAACCAAAACACGTTAATTTTGATACTTTCTATTCCCTTAAGTCGTTCAATTTGTAAAATGTGCCAAATGGGTGCCCAATGTGGTCGATTCGTGTGTCAGGGATTATGAAATGCACTGTCGGATCGAGAATTAAAAATGTCTTATGATGTCACCCTACAGCTGTTTCTGTGTTCATGCAAAACCTGTATCAACGCTTATTCATTAACTGGAGGGTATGGTTTTATTCTAACACGCCATTGTGAACCGTCTGACAGTTGTCCAATCAGCGACAAGTCTTGAGAAAATATAAATTTTTGTAAAGCTGTAACGTTGCAAGTCAAACCGACGTTGTCACAGCCACAATGACATTAGCCATATACCAAAGTTCAGCGGTCAGTACCTGTCAATTGAGCAGTCGACAAACTTCAATTCTATCAGTTCAAGGTCTTCTGGTGCACGTGTGCATAGTGACACGCCGATCTATGGTGGTCGTCGTCAATGACGTCATTCAGAGATAGCGTTGACGGCGGTCTAACGCAAGCAGATATCAGCCTTCATGGGGCAAAATGACAATAGTTTTGTGTGTCCTGGGGTTGTCAAATGTCTCCCAGACTCGGCTGTAATTTGACAACACATTTACATTAGAAGTGCAGGAACAACGGCGATTCTTGTAGCTTCTGTATCCATTGCCTAACTTTTGTCAAATTTCAGAAGTTATTCGAGTGTTTCTGGTCTTACTTTTGACAGGTTTTAGTTGTGTTTTTCACAGATGGGATGGCAAACATTAATAACGTGTAGCAATTTTACCTATGTATCACGCGACCTTACACCAGTATGGAGGTCACATGGTTATCATTTTTTTCCAATTTTCTCCAAAATGTGTTAATCTGGTTTAAGTTCAAAAGTTAATGTTTAGGCCCTGTGTATCCGATGCTTACTGTCAACATCAATAATATCCAGTTTCCATAATTTCATTTTTAAAAGTTGATACTTTCTTTTGCCTGTCAGTTTTGTCTATATCCGGTCCAACGTCTTCTGGTAAACTTCTTGTTCAACATATTTTGTAAAGCCTCAAGATTAAACCTTACCCCCAACGGATCTTATGACTTTATCGTTGTTGGCACTCTCTCTACGATAGTATACTACAATCCATGTATCCTCCTGTAGAGTTTGATCAAGGTATTCCCGTTGATTTGGATCAAGACTACTTTTTTGACACAGGAGTTAGAAATGTCATCGTTCTGGATGATCTCATGTCTACGGCTAGTAAAAATCATAAAATAACAGATCTATTTACAGAGGGAAGTCATCATCGAAACCTTTCTGTCATCGCCATCAATCAAAACCTTTTTTATAATAAGGATCCGACTCAACTCATTATATAGTTTAACAATCCGGTAGACCAACAATCCATCATGACCTTAGGTCGTCAAATGTATCCAACCCGATCTCACCTTTTCATGCACAAATTTGAAGATGCTACTAGTGAACCCTATGGCAATCTTTTGATCGATTTAAAACCTGATACACCAGCCGATGAAAGACTTCGTCCTAATGACTGTAAAGTGAGTAGTTTGGAAAACCATCCTCAGAAAGAGTCTACCCTCCAAAGCGTGCAGAAGTGTGCCAAAAATCTCTGCGATATGCCTTCTTGTGATAGTTGTGGAATAGTCTTCCAAACTACTACGGACCTCATGAAACACAGAAAAACCCGGTGTCCTGTAAATGAAAGTTCTAGCCATGGTCCACCTCCCGGAATTGCCAATGAGCCAACGAAACGAAAGTTTGATGACACCTTTCCCCGAAGAAATCTCTAGAAAGCTGTTGTTATTGTGGACAGGTGTTTCTAAATAGTATGTGTTTACAGAAAAATCTCCACGATAAGCAATGCCCAGAAGTGGAAAGGATTATGAAAAGGAAGGTGATGATGACATTGACACTTTTACCAAGGGTATCCAGAAACAAAATCAACAAGCTAATCTCGAAAAACAAGGTATAATACAAATGTATAAACGTGCATGCGAGATCAATAAATACTTTTTGGATGGAAAGAGACAACTTCATATGAAAAGGGTCTGTCTGAAGAAATGATAGATGACAAACTGAAGAAGTTAAAATGGAGAGCTTTTAAAGAAATGTATGCAGGATGTTTTACCCATCTGTATCATGTGCAATGGGGGCCAATGACACAATGAATATTGAAGGAGCTGCAAGACCCTAATGATATTTATCACAGTGTGTTCTCCAAACTGTACAAATATAAATCTTGGGTAGAAGACTTGGTCGGAGATGATGACGACATGATGTCTGATGAAGAGAGTGAAATAACGGAGGATGAAGAAGTTCAGTAGACAAATTGACACTTGTACAGGCAGCAACAAGATGATTCTCCGACCTGTTGTCACCTTAATTGGGACAATACAATTTAATAATGACAATGAAATGTAATGTTTTCTTTGTTAAAGATGTGTTGCTCAGGAAGCCAGTTAAATATAATAGCAAAAAATTCATATTCCTGACTTAACTCATATATTCACAAGTTACTCTACCTTATTGGTTATAATTCTCTGTGAATGGCTTGTGAAAATGAACAAAGGCTGAAATATGAGTACTATACCTGTGCACAGTTAAGACACTTCAAAATGAATAGTTTAGCTTCAGTTTATTTTTTTCCAAAATCATAGTTGAATTGATGTGCAATGTATCCAGTGATTAGAATAAGTTTAAATTAGCTATGAAGTAGTAATCTCTTTCCTCTAACAAAAGTCATGATGATTTGACTTTTTCAAATTATACAACAGGAGTATGGATAAGAATTCAAAACATTCGTAATCCAAATCATGTCATTAAATTTGGTCAGCTCTTAATCGAAATAGGTAAACAGAGACAGGTAGATCGATTGGTCCTTCTGTTAAACTACGATTTTGGCAAAGTATGAGAGGGGTTAAATGTTTAAAACCCTTAAGGAAAAGCTTATTACCACAAAATTGTGACAGCATTGTGACAGAGCATGTGAGCTTGACACTTAGATTAATTAACAGACAACAGTTTAAGCAGTTGCGAACTTGTTAACAATGACAGTTTTATTGGCAGTAAACTGTGACATTAGCAACCGTAAGTAGAGTTTAATGAGATGCCCCTGGCTGTTTGTTGTTCAACAGCTTGTTAAAGGAAGGCTGAAATAAATTATTTTCTATTGAATTCTTAACTGCAATTGGTTCATTAGACTATTTTGTTAAAAACGAGACCAACAAAAAATCCATATGTTGTTCCTATATTAAACTAGAGCGACCTAAAAACTCCGAAAAACATTGTCTGCTTTTCACCGTGACCAACACAGGGCTTAGAGAGTTGGAAGAAACCGGAAGTGACGTACGTGAAGGGATGGGGTGTAAACAGTCGCTTACTATTTACAATGGCAAACACTTGGGAATTGGTCAGTTAATTTGTTATATCTACGCTTTGCAATAATGCCACATTGCTGTTCTGCTGTAGAATGAATGTTTGAGTAATGTTAGTTATGAAGTTTCACTGTACAAATGTAGCAAAATATCGTTATATATATCAAATATTATTGATATAACTAGTGAGAGACGGTGGATTCATAGACGTTTGTAGACATAGGATAAATCAATGCTAATGATATACAAGATGACAAAATGAAGCCAATATATGATAATATGAACGAGGGTATAGTTGAGACAACAAAATCATAAAGTCGGTGTTGTTGTTATTTTTTGTTTGAGAATGTTGTTGTTTAAAATAAAACAACAAACGTGAGATAAGCACGCTGGCGAAGTAGGCCCTATTGTAAGCCATCGACAATAAAAGCACTTCACAACATCCTGTTTTTAAACATCGTTAATCAACCGACAACCTAATTTACCAACTGTACATTACAACAATCAAAGTAACTCGCCATATATTTTAAAACATCAAAAGAATTTCATTAGCAACGATAATAATACGTCTACGAATCCACCTACGGAAACACCGCATCCCAATGTTACATTTAACGATTTAGTTATAACTTATTACACATTAAAACATTCAGAATCTAATAGATAATAAGATAATGTTTTCAATAAAATGTATGGTTAATCAAATATAATCAAATAAACATTGTATTAAATTGACATTTCATCAAGAGTGTCAATTACTGTAAGAAACTTACCTTATAAACGTATCCAAAAGGACAATATGAATATCCAAATGCACATTAGACACAAAATGTAAACCTACAATTCCATCAATGACAGTACTTGGAAACACATGATGGTCAAATAATAACCCTCTTTCAGCAAAAGTCTTTTCGCAAATGACGAGATAGAAAACCAAATATACACAGTAAAAAAAGTTAAGCACCCCCAAATTAAAAGTTGCATACAATTTTGGATTTTATGATCATGTTATTCAATTCGATAGACAGGTCAAATATGGTATTCTGGATGGGAACTGGTGTTGTTTCTGTTATGGAACGGTTCTCACGAACGGAGCTATTGGCATGCATATCATGCAACACATGATTTCAGCAAAATGCAGTTTCACCCTTCGACTTACCATGGCTAAATAAACGCCTTTTACGGCTTCAATGTCAGTTCAATACACAAAATTCATGAACAATGCCATGAAGGAGATTGTCCGAGGCTACGAGATGGCAAATTATTGGACAGCATTTAGCAGGTTTCTCGTACAAGGAAATTGGGAGAAGAACTGGTTACCAATATTCGGTCATCAGTCGTCTAGTGAGGAAACATGCCCAAACTAACCATGTTCTCGATCGAACACGTTCCGGAAGGCCTTGAGCTACCACATTGCAAGAGGACAGGAACCTAGAAACAAGCCTAGACGTATCACCAATCAGACGGTGAGGAACCGCCTAAAAGCAGCAGGTTTAAGATCTCGACGTGTCATCAGATGTCCAAACCTTATTAATCGTCATAAACGGGATCGTAGGATGTTGTGTGGTGACCGGCAGCGTTGGAACCTGAGGTCATGGAGACGTATCCACTGGTCAGACGAAAGTCGCCTCCTCCTCCATGCCGTTGACAGGGGAATCAGAGTTTGGAGAGTCAAGAACAGTCGATACACACCAAGGAACATTCTTCCAAGGGTTCCATATGGTGGAGGATCCGTTATGGTGTTGGGTTGCTTTTCTTGTGATTGCAAGTTGGTTATGGTGACACTACAAGGCACACTTACCGGCGCCCGCTACATTGCAGAAGTGTTGGATCCAGTTGTGAATGACCATTTTGATGATCACAGCCTTGCAACTCGACCCCTGTTCATGGATGATAATGCTCGGCCTCATTGTTCACGAGCTGTGACTCAACATCTGGAGAACAGTGCTGTTTCTCGTATCCCCTGGCCAGCATTGTCTCCAGATTTGAATCCCATCGAGCATGTCTGGGACATGACTGGTCGACATCTACAGAGAAGGAACCCTGCTCCACACAATCTAAGACAACTGGAGGCCGCATATCCAACGAGTGGCAGCAAATCCCCATGGAAGAATTAAAGAACTTTGTCAGGGGTATGCCCAGAAGATTGGCAGCAGTACTTCAGGCACGCGGTGGCAGCACACAATATTGACACTAAATTGTTCCTAAGACAATGGCACGGGTTATTCAGTATGATTTCTTCATCATGTTCAGCCGTCAAACTTGAAATGACAATACATTTACGAGTCTGTGTTTTTCACCATTTTCCAGTCAATTTTTGTTTCATGTTTTTTGTCATTTGAAATCTCTGAAGATTACACAAAAATGTCAACGAATAAAACAATTAATTACACTTGCTCCTGAAATTCGTTTTTTCCCTGTTGGATGTTTGCTATAATGGGTCTCTGAAACATACCCCTATCAAAAAAAGAAGTTTTAAAATAATTTGATTGGTGCGTTATTTAAACAAGAGTTTTAATTGGACAACTTGATAGAGATATGTTCATTGGCTGACAATATCTAGACTGAATGTCGCGTTAAGTGTATTGTGTGTCACCAAGACAGGACGTTGGCAATAAACATATATGACATGCCGGTCACCGACATGCCATTTGTTATATAATTGAATCAGTAAACTTGTTATCTGTACAAACATAATTACACTTCTTCCTTCTCACATACTCAGCTTCTTAATTGCGTAAACTAATATGCTGTAACAACACTTTTCCCCTTTGATCTGTTAGTGAAGTAAAACAAACATATGTCTGGAAGAAACATCTATATGGTCCGATAGCCTGAGAATTGTGTGTTGGTGTGCTGAAGTGACACATACAGGTTATCAGACAATATTTTAAACCATTTCGTTTTCATTAAGGATGCTACTGGAAACATAATTCTTTAATTCGATAATGTTTGTTGTCTTTATCAATCTGTGTAATCATAATGTATATGTTTAGCGTGTACAATAGAGCAATCTTCATGTAAAATTCATTGAGCTTGTTGCCCAATCCAGTTCATTTACTTATTCATGAAAGTGAATTGAAAATGGTTTGCATTGCATTACATCATATATAGAATATTTTAATTGACAAACTTAAAATACAGTAATCTGTTATATTAAATACACAATGTTATTTATAAATCTGCAATGTTGTCTCGCTTGTTTGAACAGTCAATCGCTCAGTGTATATGAAATTGTACCTACCATATATGTTTATTCATTAATACATACAAAACAAAATTAACATGCCGATTATTCAACATAATTTGATCAATTGATGCTACTTAATCTATCTTCACCAGATTCCTGTGATAATCTTCTTCCCTTGTTTCAGTGTCACTTGAACTGTCATACCTTCCCTTCTAGTTCCGTGATTAATTTCTACAAACATACTATAAAAAAAGCGCAGAATGCACTCTAATTAAGCACGCCCCAATCGCTAGTTGAATTGTTAAGTTATCCGTTTATCGAAAATTGTGGTTGTTTTGATGAAGTTTTCTGTCTTATATGAGCAGTTTAAAAGTTGCGAAAACGCAATTAGCGGCCATGATGAGGCTCCTACACGTACGTCACAACACGATATGCTTCAGTGACCACCACCCCCCACTTTCATTCTGGTCGCCGGGCCTTAATTAGGCACTTTCTTAAAAAGCGGTATATAAGTAATTTATGGGTCGATTTCAGAAATTTAAAATCGTGCAATTGTCAAATTGAAACCCCATTTCAACGAATACGAATGTGACCATATGTCATTTCATCTAACCTTTAACACAGGGTTCACAATGTACAGATTTGATGGGACATTTCCCTGTGCTATTCAGTTCTGACCTCAAGCATGTGTGGCGAGGTACCTTGTTATCTGAAGTTTACTCAGCTCAGAGAGTTTCCCGCTAACTATATACAGACACACCAATGCTAAAGCTTTCTAGATGTTTTACCTGAATTGTTTTGATATTGAATTACAGTTCTTATGATACAAATCATAATTTCATATTTAATTTTGTCTGTCATTTGGTTATAAAGATATACAATTTTTTATGAATGAATGAATCTCTCTTTTATTCTTTCTTATCCTTTTCACAGTCCAAATATCATTTTACCTTTAAATAATTACAACACATGTACAAAAGACAGACATAAACTGAACATATTACTGTAGCCAAAACACACACTTTTTCAAAACAGCCTATGGAACACACAATAGACACCCGACACGCGCCCTAAACGATATCACTTAACCGAGATGCTTTGTTTGTTTATTCAAAGCTTGTCCTGTATGTTGAGGATTAAAGCTCCTGGGGCACCCTGAAACCATAGGTCCCCTAAGGTCATCCCAAAGGCAGTGGCCAAGAGAGAGGTCAATTTTAAATGGTCAATCATGCCACACACCCTGAGAGGCAAATTACTGCTACAAAAACAAAAACACATTTCAGATTGAATATTTAATTAGCAAAGGAGTGTGAAAAGAAAGCTCATGGTAATATAGCTTTTTTCTGATTAAGACAATCAACAGATTCTGTGTTCCAGTCGCTTCCTTGTCCCTTAGTGGCAATATTTTGCAATTATTTTTTAGTGGCCATTATATAGCATATTCACAATTAAGGATATCGCTTGAGCCTTTGATTAAGAGATTGTGGCTTTTAACAATACGCGTTGTTTATTTCATTTTTGTGCTATTATCTAGAGAACTAGTCTTTGGGTATGACATTCAAAAATCTTAATCAAACTCATGTAATTAAAAAATCGGCTAGCTCTTACTCAAAGTGGGTCTATGAAAAACATATTAGACATTTTCATTAAAATCTTTGAGGACACCTGTCAAATCACTTAAAGGTCACTTGAACCCGGGGAATAAATGAGGTCAAAGTCAGTGACCGCATTTCTGTTTCTATGGGGATAAATGAGGGCATAGCCAATGACCGTATTTCTGTTTCTAAGGGGGATAAATGAGGTCAAAGTCAGTGACCGTATTTCAGTGACTATGGGGGAATAAATGAGGTCAAAGTCAGTGACCGTATTTCAGCATCTCTGGAGGATAAAATGAGGTCAAAGTCATTTACATATTGTCAAAAAAGGCGCAAAATAATAGACTCAAAAGGACCATATTCATCACCCCTGTGACCTAGTTTGGGCTCACAGGGTCACCAAATCTACACTTGAGAATCCCAATTGGTCAAAGATTCTGCACACGACATTTCAGCCTTCTTTTGGTACTGGAGAACATATGAAAATAGTTGTTAAGGTCGTTACCACTGTAATATATTGCTAAATATTAATGAATCCTATTTCGGTTAAGATTCCTTCTTTTATATTAAATTCATTCATTGCTAAGAATAGATTGCCTGTCTAACTTTTAGTAATAACCGGAAGTCATGGACATGAATCGGCCAAATCCACTCTTATAAATTATGGAGTCATCCAGACTACCTAAATATACAACAAGGTGTCAGAAGATAATTTTTTTTCTCAAAAAGATGGCCGCTAAAGTTGATATTCAGCCCTTGAACTTTGAGGCTTCAAATTTGGCTGAAAGTTGAAAAAGTGGAAACAGACTCTTGAACTGTTGTTTTCTGGTCCTTTGGCAAGAAAGGATAAGCTGGTGAATTTAGCTACTTCTTGTTATATATAGGACAAGATGTAAGTGATATATATAATACATGGACATTAGGTCAAGCTGAACAAGGTAAAGTGAAGACATTGTTGGACCGTGTTCCTTGCCAAAATGTCACAATAAACAGATGTAGATTCTACTCTAGAAACCAGGGACAACAGGAAAGTATAGACCAATATGTAACAGAACTGAGAACTCTGTCTAAAGACTGTTCATTTGGTTTGATTTCTGAAGAAATGATCAGAGATAAAATTGTATGTGGCACTAACTCTAAGCAGAGAGGGACTTCTGGTTGCGCATGGATACAGTGAAGATATGTTTGCACGAAGCTCTCGCTAACCCACTAGCAATCCAATCAATCTTAAGCTATGAATTAAAAAAGACCATTTGAATTAGTTTCTACTGAAAACAAATCGGTTTTATATTCTTGAGCTACAAGAAAAGGACATATAAAAGAAAATATTAAAGAAATATCACTGCAGCACAGTGTTAAATCGAATTGTTCATTGATGTATTTCGAAATTCGATTTCAAAGAAACGATGCAGAAAGAAGATACAGTATGACGAGTTTAATGATACCATTAACAGACCATCCTTAAACCACGGGACATAACATGTTCTCTCAAGTTATTCAACATGCCTCCCTAAACAGCGTCTAGGAAACAACTCTAGACTCTAGGAAAAGTAAGTTAGTTGTTAATGAAATGGATTGTGGTTTACCATTCTGGAATGCTCAATTATTTACTGAATGAGTACAAACCGCTCCTGGAATACTATTGTTTTGTGATTACCCATTGTGTCACGTGGTTCACAGCTCTGTTCATTGGTCATTATAATTGCTAAAATACAAAGACAACACATATCATTGGCGGAAATTTAAAAAAAAAATTCCAACTGTAAAAAAGCGTAACAAAATTGACCCGAAGCAGTTAACATTAACATTATTAAGAAGATAGATTAGAATTATAGGGAGGATCAATGGAATTATGGTGTTCAAAATCTGAGATCTGACGAAAACTGAACGGAGGATAAACAGAAAGATGTATGTATGCTGAATACAACGTACCTTTACTTAAGGCCATCTCCTTGGAAATTTGCGATTTTTTTAGTTCAAGCTTGTTCTGGTGATTTAAATGCAATTTAAAAGAAAGAAAACATTAAATTAACAACAAATATTGATTTTGTTTCCCTGGTAAATATAAGACTTAAACAAGGTTTAGAAAGTGTGAAAATGTATATACTTTGAGATGTAATATCAGCTGATGCATCGGAATGGTCAATTTCTTTCCCAGCAATAGTGTTTCCGGTTTCACTCTTCCCTGCTTGAGTCTTTCCAACCAAGTCCATCCTTAACTCATTCTCTTCGTCTGGAAGATTGATAATCAAAGTCTGAACTCAGAAACTTTATATTAGAGAGCATGATAATCAACAAATAGAGCAAATAGATTTTTAAATCGTGACCCCTGTGACCCCAAAAGTGGATCAGGATATTTACAATTAAAAATCACCTTTGACCAAATAGTCTTACACAACATTACACCTTTCTGGAGATTTACATACTTAAAATAATGTCATTACCCCTGTGACCTAGATTGGGCTCACAGGGTCACCAAATCTACACTTTAGAATCCCCATTGGTCACGGATTCTGCACACGACATTTCAGCCTTCTAGACCTTTTGGTACTGGAGAACATATGCAAATAGTTTTGTTAAGGGTGTGACCGCTGTAATATATTGTTAAATATTAATGAATCCGATTTCGGTTTAGATTTCTACTTTTAAATTAAATTCATTCATTGCTCAGAATAGATTGCCTGTCTAACTTTTAGTAATAACCGGAAGTCATGGACATGAATGAGCCAAATCCACTCTTATAAATTATGGAGTCATCCAGACTACCTAAATATACAACAAGGTGTCAGAAGATACAAAATTTTTCTCAAAAAGATTGCCGCTAAAGTTGATATTCAGCCCTTGAACTTTGAGGCTTCAAATTTGGCTGAAAGTTGAAAAAGTG
Source organism: Gibbula magus (assembly GCA_936450465.1). Taxonomy (NCBI): domain Eukaryota; kingdom Metazoa; phylum Mollusca; class Gastropoda; order Trochida; family Trochidae; genus Gibbula; species Gibbula magus. The sequence goes on from OW388302.1 coordinate 2,870,211, forward strand.
GAAACAGACTCTTGAACTGTTGTTTTCTGGTCCTTTGGCAAGAAAGGATAAGCTGGTGAATTTAGCTACTTCTTGTTATATATAGGACAAGATGTAAGTGATATATATAATACATGGACATTAGGTCAAGCTGAACAAGGTAAAGTGAAGACATTGTTGGACCGTGTTCCTTGCCAAAATGTCACAATAAACAGATATATATTCTACACTAGAAACCAGGGACAACAGGAAAGTATAGACCAATATGTAACAGAACTGAGAACTCTGTCTAAAGACTGTTCATTTGGTTTGATTTCTGAAGAAATGATCAGAGATGGCACTAACTCTAAGCAGAGAGGGACTTCTGGTTTCGCATGGATACAGTAAATACGTGTTTGCACGAAGCTCTCGCTAACCAACTAGCAATCCAATCAATCTTAAGCTATGAATTAAAAAATACCATTTGAATTAGTTTCAACTGAAAACGAATCGGTTTTATATTCTTGAGCTACAAGAAAAGGACATATAAAAGCAAATATTAAAGAAATATAGTCAGAAATCTAACTTAAAGAAAATGTCGTCGACACATGCTACAACAGCGAATAATGTCATGATGCATGTCATCGTCAGAGCATCAGAGAAAAGGCTCAAGGAAGTTATACTTGGAGCTACAACAGAACTGAAAACTTCAATCAGCGAGGTAAAAGAAGAGCTAACGGGGATGAAATTCAAACTTGACAGCGTGGAACACGACGTCGCCATTCACGGAGACGAATTAAAAGCTATCAGAAAGGAAATGGCGGACATAAAGAGTGCCTACTCGGTTCTCGAACGACAGTGTGTACTGAAGGACATTCATGACAGAAAGCCGAACGTCCTTTTTTCACGGCCTGCCGGAAACGCCAAAAGAAAATACAGAACAAGTTCAGAAAACATTTCTCAAAAACCAACTGAAGTTTGACGAACGAAGAGCAGACAACATTCTCCTGATAACAGTGAACAGACTACCAAAGTCGGAGTACCAACGTCTACATCGTCCTACTGCACCGACATCAACATGGCGGACAGGGATGACATATTCGAAGCATTTCAGATGCTTAAAGGTACGGAAATCAGCATTCAAACTGACTTACCAGCTTTGATGAAGAAGCGTCGAGCTATCCTCAGCCGTCAAGCCAACGAAATATGAGAACAGTAGACACTCTGGACCCGTGTATGTGTTGTAGGGATAGAGGTTGTTCTTGAGGTAAAATAATCCCATAACCCAGCTTCTGCATGGACACCCTCTGAGTAACTACACACATTTCACTTGTATGCTTCAATATCCCCGGTATTGTAGCAGTAATGTTTACTTGACGTTGTTTATGTAATGCAAAACCATTGACACTGTTTATTATTTAAAACAGCAACTGCTTTTGTGTTTGAACAGTAAATAGTGAATGTTATATACCTAAAAAGTCACCTCAGTTCGCAATAGTTGTACGTAGCAAATGCATATATTATTTCTACTGTATTATTCAAATGAAGTTATCCGACAGGTAGTATAAAAAGCACTTCGTGTGCCCCGTGCAAATCCAACCACGTGTCCCTTTCTCTCACCTCGTACGCACACGGATTGACGCTAGCTGATACTATGATGTGACTTTGTGATTGTGACAGTGTAATTGTGGTTCATGCAGGATTACGTGAATATACACAGGACTTATAATGGACTGTAAGTAAACAATTATTTTTTGTTCAGTTGTTCTTATTTGATAATTTAATAAATGACATGCATCAAATAGAAATAGGTTATGTTTGTCAGTATATATACTATGGATTGGCGGTAAAGCCCACGTTGCTACCAGCCCATCTGGTACCGGAAGCAGTGCTACTTTTCTGCTTTTGTTTTTGTTTTACATTTATAGAATCATTTTGTTCATTATGCTCATGCAATTTCTACAAATATAAATTAGGTAAAACATCGTACATGAACTATTCAGGATGTCAGGAAAGCAATGTAAAACTGCATCATAATGGTAGATAAATTACGAATACTGTGTTCAAACTGTCAATGGTTAAATAACGAAAACAAAAGAAGAGATGTCTTTAGAAAATTAAAAGAGAAGAAGGCAAATATATATTGTATTCAAGATACTCACTTCACAAAAGATATGGAGCAGAAACTTAAAACAGAATAGGGGTCTGAGGCTCGATTTAGTTCTTTAAGTAGCAATCAAGAGGGGTTGCAATCATGTTTCAAAATAATTTTGACTTCCAGATACTAGATGGAGTTTGCGACAATGACAATGGAAATTACTTGATTCTCAAAATCAAAACAAGTGGTGATATTAACGCAGTGCTAAATTATACATAAATTATTCTGTTATTTTATACTTTATATTGGAAAAAACCAACGGTCAATGTATAAGAATTTACACTACTTACAAGCTAAACTAAATACATTTTCTGTATAAATCAGTCTATTATTTTATGCTTCACGTTACATAAATTCTATCATTTTCACACATAAATTGTCCCGTCATTTAAGGTTTATTTTAGAGAGGAACGATAAATCCTTTGTTTAGAATATACATTAATTGTCTTTTTTCTGGATGCCCATCTGTGGCATAAGTCCAGTGGCTATATCGATCATAAAACTAATTATAAAATATCCAATTATGGACTCACACTCTCCTTGATTGAACTAATTACGTTATGCCTTATAAATAGGGAGCACACTCGTACAACGCTAGTCTCTAGCTGAAGTCGAGTTCTTTGCTTTCATTTTCTAGGTAAGTTGAAATTTTGCTTTAGACCAGTGTTTTGTTAACTTTTGCCTTTGAATTACATTGAACATATTGCTGAACTTTAACAACAATTATATGTGCTATTTCACTATGTTCATTTAATATTACTCTTATTTCATTGGTTAACACGTAGAGTTTAAGTTGTGATTTCATATTTATATTTGGGCGTCATGGCTTGATTGTCCTGCATTATATCAATTTCATGTAATATACTGGTGTATGTCGGGAGGTAAAGAATATATAGAATGGGTACAATGATGCGTAATATACATTACCTAAGAAAGTACACGTATTACAAAAATCAAGTATTCCAGTTTCAAAATATCTACTTACTACTTCTCTATATTCTATATTTAATTATAAAGAGTGTCCTCTAGAAACAGCTATTGTTGCAATGAGTTAATTAAAGTTTCGAGCCATTCAAAGTGCATCTACAAACTTAATAGTACGTTTTTGATTAAGCGTCATTATTTATACTCATCGTTGATAACTCAGCGTAGCCATTGAGTCTCTCTCAATTATCACTCGACAAAAATAACACAGTTAAAGAAGAATAGAAGAGTTACCTCCCCCATCGCCCCTCTTTAGTGCCTTGGCGTAGGTAGCTCTCAGACTCGCAGAAGGGGAGGTGGGTGGGGTGTAAAAACCGGTGAGTTATCAATGGTGAGTATAAATAATGATGTTTAATCAAAAACGTACTATTATTTACATACTCTAGTTGATAACTCATCGTAGCTAGCATGCCACTGAAGGTGGCCGGCTGCGAAACAACCCTAGAGCAACAAGAGGTGAATTGGCGACTGGTCCACTACGATTAGCAGACCATAAGTCACAGTGTTAAGACCTTACTACAACCCTAAGAGTTCTACTACTAATGAAAAGACAACAGAACAACGAAGAAAAGTGTGATGCGAAGTTTAATAAAGCACTGTAGATGGAAACGAACCCTTAACGTGATGAATAAAAACCCTTATCCGGGTTCCCAGAGGAGCTACGGTGTTGGGGGAACAGCTGAGGCCTAGCCTCGCAACGTCTTCCAGATCTTCAGTTGAATATCTTGTAGGTAGTGGTTGGCGAACACCATACTGGACTGCCATAAACAGTACGCCATGATGTCTGCTACCGGAATGTTACTATGGAGGGCCACAGTTGCTGATACCGCCCTCTTGCGGATTAGAGAGAGCGGGAGTTGGGAGGTCCGTCGCCTTGTAAGCGTCCAGGACTGCAGATCTCAGATACACTCCACAACTGCCAAGAGCCTGTGCCTCCCTTGACGTAGAGATCAGATTCACTCCAAGTAAATGCGTAGGGCCCGCACCGGACAGAGGTGACGGTTCTCCTCATCCGAGGGCTCTATTGTGGATGATGTCGCCAGTATGTTGAAGGTCCTCCCGCGCTCGTCTGCAGCCTGGTTCTTGTAGATGAAGTCCTGCGCTAGGCCTAACGTGGCCACACCGCCGTCCCCCACCTCGAAACGGAGAAAGTCAGCTTGCAGAGTATGCAGTCCAATATCCTAGGAGCCGATGCCATGGCTACCAGGAATGCTGTCTTCAAAGAGAGATGCAGGATGATCGCCTCCTAGAAATGTTCGTAATAGTCGGACTTGAGATGGTTCATTACCACCGCCAAGTCCAACTCTGGAGGTTTTAATTACTGCCGTCCATCCACCTGGCCGTAGGTCTTGATGATCTCCTTGAGCACGCATATATCGATACCAGGCTCCTGCTTGAGGAGAACAGACATGAAAGCAGCCAAATATGTGATGAGACCTCCCTCCTCCGTTAGTTGAACCAAGTACTCGGCGACTTGGGGAACGGAGACTGACTGACTTCTCCTTGCAGAACGCTGTGGTGGACGATGTCCTCCCGTAGTGCGAAGACGTGGCGACACCTGAAGGGAGCTGAGGTGAAGCCTGCCCCTCCGGGTGTAGTCCTGAGCTGATGTTAGCAGGCCGAACAGAGGCTTGCGGAGAGCCCTGATCGTGAATACGTGAATACGGAACCCCCATTCCAGTATGTTGCACACAAAGTTGTCCATGCCCAATGCATTACATAGGATAAACGCCAATTGTAATATATATATTATTTTTATTAACTATCGCATTGATTGAATCTAAGAAGCACCATCTCATGTATCTTCTATTAAGATGTTTATAATGTTTAATGATTTATATGTATGAATAAAGTTTATAGCTGAAGTCAAATTCGTTGCTTTCATTTTCTAGATTTTTCACACGAGTCATCAGACCCCGGAATCGCTAACAAGCTGGAACATATATTTAAGTATATGTAACTGTGTTAAATGCAACACAAATTGTGTCTTAATGAATCTGTTCAGAAGTCTGAAAATAAATATAACATTATTTATTGAGTAGGTATTGCATTGTATGAAATATGCTTTGGTTAATATGTTGCTATATTGTATATTATGTAAACTGTTTATATATCTTCCCCACGTACCGACATTTTAATGTAAAAAAAAAAGATATATATTTTAAAAATACACACATTAATGTCAAAGTTTTTAAACAGATGTAAATTAAAATATACATAAATCAACATACCGTGTTCATATTTGGCAGCCTTCTTTCTTTCACTGAAATGAAAGAAGCATGAAAATGATAATTCCACAGAAGCTATGTTAATTCATCAATTCAGGAAGACAGATGTTTGAGCTGTTATCAACATTCAACTGAAATATGTTCAGAGTTGATTTATTCTTTTCCTCCGTGTCCTTCTGTTCACATCCTAATTTACCAAATCAAAACATCCTAAAAGAATATAGTATAGATCGACCCTAGTTCTCAGTAGTAAACGTTAGATATTTAACAATTTACTCTCTTTAAGCCAGTTGATCCTGCTGTATTATAGCTCACTATATGACAGAGAGAAATGGTAAACATAACGTATTGTCTCTCAATATTCTACAATGTAGACAGTCAATGTGAAATTGGATTGGATTAATGTTAAAAAATTCCTTATATGAATATCTGTTACCTTCTTTGTCTTTGTATAACCCAGCAACACCCGAAACTAATCACGCATGTGCTGAAATTAATATATGAATTATAACACATTTTTGTTTCCTCGCTTACAGTTACATTCAAGAATAAAAACAATCAATATTTTGTAATTCCTAATATTCAAGAAGTAGGCCATGATTTAGATAACGAATAGTTTAACTGTTTGAAGAACATTCTAAATGTTGTTGTATTGAGGTGGTGGCCAACTGATTTGTTGATTTGAAACACGAACATTAAAGTCAGTAACAACATAATATGATGTTTTTGTCGTTACTGACTTTCATGTTCTTGTTTCAAAATTTCAAAATATAAACACATTCACATCATTTACTTACAGGAACACGAGAAGACAGATGATCAGGGCAATGACAGGAACAGTAGACATCGAAGCATCGACGTTTTCTTCTGAAAGAGATTAGCTTATAACATTTCATTGTAACATAAATATTAATGGTTTCAATCCAAGTTACATATGAACACGGGTCAGCATTACTGAATTGCTTGGTTTTCTGTTTTTGTATGCATTGAAATCGTTGCCAAGAAATGTGAGAGTTTTAAGATTTTGAAGATTCTAAAAAATGATCACGTCCATACCAAATTTGTTTTCAAGTTGTATATTTTTAGAGTTATACTCGGGTAACGATTTCGTGCATAATGTTTATTCCTTGTCTGAACCAGATGAGCAACTGGGTCATATATTTTTCGATTAAATACCATAGCATCAGGACACCCCAAACTAGTAAACTTTTCCTTTTTTACATTTCAAAACAAGATGATGTATATTTAACGATATAGATTTATATTCTTCAGATTTAGTATGTTTTGTAACAGAAACAAATGGCAAATGGCAATCAGACGATGTTGCAATCTGTGATAAGCTCCTTAGTTCATTATTTGCATCGTACCTGTATCATGCAGTTTCTCACAAACATCCAACTTCTGCTGGTAACCATCAATACATCCAGATGTACAGACTCTGTTGTGTTGGTTACAGATCCCGTCCAGGCAGAATCTGTTACAGGTGTTGTTACAGGTCAGTCCGTGATATCCAGACATACACCCAGCAGAACATTCTCCTGTTGCTCTGTTACAAGGACGTCGAGCAGTGTCGTCTGACTGACCGCAGTTGCTGGAACACCTCAGGTCACATTTCTCTCCAAACAAACCTTCAGGACAGGGACCTTGACAGAATTTTTAGAACATTAAAGTTATTTCGTTATTTCGGGTATTTTCTGAAATATGTATTCTTAATGCTCAATCAAATGCTTATATGTGTTTCGAACCCGTCAACCTCTTATTAAACATAGTTAACAAAATCGTTTGGTAACAGTGTATCCTACACATACAGATAAGTATGGCTGGCACACACTTAAGAATATGTCAAAGTGTACGTGTCCTTTCCCTTTCCTTCTGTTTTGGGTGGGGTATATACGTAATAGATACCACCTGAATACGAGGGCGTTCTGCGCCCGAGTGTCTTCCCGTAGGCAAAGGCCTCTCTCTACTAGAACGCCCGATGTTGAGGGTGTTATCTATTTTATATACCAGAAAAAAAAAGACTAATGTGTTGGTGAAATTGTCTAAATGTTTGAACTGCAGTGTTGAACTGCAGTGCAGGTGATCCAAGTCAATTAAAGCGCACATAAAATATCATCGAACCCTTCCTAGTCACCAATCCCCTGTAGTGTAGTGGTAAGGTATTTGGCTACAAAGCGAAAGGTTGCGGGTTCGATTCCAACATTGTCTGCTTTGAACATTTTAAACTTGGCAATTTTATAGATAGATTATCTTACTCAATTGTACTTAGGATTCCTTGCACTCTCTAAATTATATTTAGCAGGCCTTCTACCGTATACTATTCTGCTGGACAATTATTTATGAAAAGGGTATTAAGAATAGAAGAGATAATAAAGTTTCTTTATAATACCTTACATTAAGAGCGTTCTCTCTCTGAGTACTAGAAAAGGTTTATCGAACATCTCTGTCTATAGAATCATGTCAGGAACCTATATTTTGTTCTGAGTTCATACCTTGATTCCTGCAAACTTCACAACCAGACAGACAGTCATAAGCGATGTTACGTGGATTGGAGAAGCATTCTGTACACTTGAACTCACAGTTGTCTCCATAACGACCCCTTACACATTTGATACATCTTCCCGATTCTCTGTCACATTGCTCGTGTTTAGGACTGCATATTCCCATACAGTCAGTTCCATACCAACGTTCAGAACAGAGAGTCACATTACAGGAACCACACTGTCTGTCACATGTAACACAACTTTCAGGACAGGGATAGGTGCACTTGGCACCACAGTAGCCTGGTTGACACCCATCTGTACAAGTTAAGGTTCCACTGTGTTTGTCCACAAGACACATGCTGTTCAGGCAGTTGGAAGGACAGGCCTCATCACAGTAGTCATTGACGTACCCCGGTACACAACCCAGAACACACTGTCCAGTATCGTAGCATCTCCCTCCCAGACAGGTGGAACACTGGCCAGAAACCAGGGGGAGGAGGAGCAGCCACATCAACATTCCTGTAGGCAAATTAATCAAATATATATTTTACAAACTATTAGACAAGTCTTCAATAAGAACAGGAAGATTTTCTGGATAACAACTTATTTAATGTGAAAATACACGACGTTTCGGAGTACATACTCACTCCCTCATCAGGTGGAATGTAAGGGAAATAACAAAATATGGTACATTCATATAGCAAACAAAACAATTGTGAGGAACTCAATCAGGGAGATTAATAAGCAGGAGAATGGTATACAATGGGGATTTGTAATACAAACATAATGAAGATGAAGCATGAGAATGATGAGGATTTGCAATACAAACATGAATGGGAGTAAGTAGATCATGTAAATAAACACACATGATGAAACGAGGGAGGCCAATTGGCCTTTATTGAAATTGTTAAGCAAATAGTAATTATAGTTGATTGGAAGAGAGGCCAGTTGTTGATGTGGGTGGCTTTGAAGTTGTAGCCTGGTGATTGGAGCTGATAGGTGTTGATTGGTGGGGACTCCTTGGATAATTTGCTCCGACAGGAGTGGATGGAAGGTAGGGATACTTGGATTTGGTTATCTCACACAAGGGATATCCCTTGATCTCACACAAGCGATATCTCCTGAAGAACCCAATTTTAGGTGATAATGTAATATCTACAAACGATTTTTTCTTTGAAAGTATTGCAAAAACTATATTCTATAATTCTTAGTTGATACATCATTGCTTAATGACCACACTACTTTTATATTATTGAGTTAACAATGATATGTAGTCAGACAATCCATAGCGTAACGATGCTATGCTTTAAAAATTCGTTGATTTGACTGCCATCGCTGTTTAACTAGTCAAAAGACAATTATGTGTCGAAATGTATTCATCGTTATAACTATTTTTTCAATAAAATTTGAACATATATATAAATTCAACATATGGACACACGCAGGCGGAATTCTATAATTAATTTTTCAGTGAACACCTTCCGTGACAAGAGGTAGACAATCAGAAAACGAAATTCGGAAAATGTGTGGTCAGCTGTTTTTAGGATCACAATGTATAAATTTAGTGTATGGCATTTCCTTTCTTGTTGCAAGTATTGTTAATATGTAGACAGTATGACTCAATGTATACACTCTCACACACAGTGTCTCATATCCTTTAAACAAAGGTTGCAAGATATTTATCAACAAGATTGGCTTCATAAATTATCTTTATCAAATTTCTATTACAGAATGTTCAAACAGTCTTTATGCAATGACATCTATTTATCTACTTTGAATGTTAGGAAATTCAGAATTTCACTTACAAGATTTCGCTGCTCATCACATGAATTGTTAATTGAAACTGGTAGATATGTTTGCTTAGAAAGAGAACATAGATTATGTAAAATGTGTAATTTAAATGTAATCGAAGATGAGTATCAATTTCTTTGTGTCTGTCCAGCCTACCTTGATTTGAGATATAAGTATATTAAAAAATATTACTTTACGAATCATAATATTTATAAATTCATATCTTTAAACAGCTGCTCTAGCAAAAGGCATGTTGAAAATTTGTCAATATTCCTTTACCATGCCTTTATTCTCAGAAAAAATACACTCTCTTCTGCCTAAAATTGTTTGTATATACATGTATGTACACGTTAGTTTGACAATATCGTAAAAACTCACAATGAAGTATCTTTATTAACCATTTTATTCATTTAAATCTCGAAGAAGCGGCCCAATGCCGTAACACAATTAATGACACAACATGAGGTTTTTGAATCCGCGTTACTTTTATTTTCTTTTATGATCGTTTATGAAAACCAGGATTAGGGCAACAACTCGGATTCACACACTCGGGTCAGTAACAGTGAATATGTCAATGGCAGCCCGGGTCAGATACCTTACCAATTAGTTTGGCCGTTACCAGTAATTGAGAACAGCTGCTTGAGCCGGTAAGTCCAGAGGAGGCTGTGCTGTCGGCTGATAGTAAGGTGTGAAGAGGTTTGGAGTATCTTTCTGAGTTCTTACAGAGTTCTTACAGAGTTCTTGCAGCGTCCCGGTATCTGTCAGTCTGGTACACACAGTTCAAAGATGCGAGTCCTTGTACAGCCGGCCTTCATCTTGACTCCCTGATGTTCCCGCTCCCAGTCAGAGTTCTGTTGACCATATTTAAGCAGTTAGTGCCTCACATGATGTTTGTCCACGTTTTGCTGAGCTAAACACATTTTGACCAAGTCGTACTGACCAGGCGATTTCCATATCCAGACCTTGTAACTTCATCCCGACCACACGTAGCATCTCGTGACCCGAGCTGACGCAACTGGACATGCTTATGTTTTCACAAGTCGACACATGATAATGTTGCAATGCTTGTGAGACGACAAGCACAGCTGTTTTATGACTTTGCAATAGTTGCTACACAAACCTTATTTGTAATACATTTAGAATATAGGTTTAGGTGTTTTTAACATCCTGCCGATTCTTTGATGAAAACTGTTCAAGGTCATCACTTCTCTATATCCAAACTTGGGAAAATGTAAGTTATATCCAAATTCAACTGAAAAACAAGCAGGCAAACGATTGACATGTGAATAAGTGCAAAACAGAACAACCTGCATATTTTTTTGTGGGGCTTGATAAAATGGTAGGTAATACCTTTGGTTAGCGACGGGTTGCACACTCCTTGGCCTAAATGAAGTAACAAATGGTGAAACATGCACCAGACACTTGAAATCTGTATCCATGTGAACTGAGAGCAGGAATTGGTCAATTGGTCAATTGGTCAATTGTTTCTAAATCTACAATCCCAGTAATTTACACATAAATGAATTTGATAGGACCATGAATCAGTAGACGGAAACAGGACTGAAACTGTAATGGAAATATAACTGGATATACAAAATTAATTCACTTTATTCACAATTACATACCTCATCAGGCAGCTAATTGTAATTCATTATAAAATAAACTTATAACTCTTTGCAGAATTGTTACCATTGTTTGACAGACCTATAAATAAGTGTTTCTGAAACTACAATCCCAGTAATTTACTCATAAATGGATTTAATAGGACAATGAATCAGTAGACGGAAACAGGACTGAAACTGTACTGGAAATATAACTGGAGGTTCAGTTTCACAAAGCTCACTCTGATCCTCACACATCGACACAATCACAAGGATGATGTTCCTTTACGTTACCGTCGTGTTTCTCTGTTTTCGATATGGTTTGTATATTTTAACTTCTCATCTTCTTAATCATTATAGGTTGGGTTACAAAGCGTAATTGCGTGTCATTTAGACAACATTTGTGTCGCTTTGTAATGTTTATCAAATTACTTTTACATACGTTGCCAACGTTGTATTTCTTACAGTTATTGGAGGTGCAAGCTCCATTGGAAGCAGCTGTTTCTCGTGCTCTGAGAACTGTAAAGAATTACCAGATACCACACACTGTCCTTGTAAGAAGAACACAGTTGAATGCTTGGAGGGCTGTAAGATGGGATACTATGGGTCCGACTGTAAGATAGAATGTGACGAACACTGTAGGGACAGATCCTGTCTTCAGCAGAGTGGCCAATGTTCTTGCAATTCTGGATATGTCTTTGATGTTGATAGATGTAGGCGTGATGAAGGTATGTATATAAATAAGATGAGTTGCTTCTCATGTGAAGTAAGGTTATATATAGAAAATAGTAAACATCAGATGGTTTTGACTGGATCAATGTTCTTTAATACAATACGATGAGCTCATTTCGACCAGTATATCGGTATTTTCAAGTATGGTTAACTTTCGGAAGATTGCATATTTATGTATGAACAAAAACAATAGCATGTTGTAATGCTCAACATCTTAACACGTCAGTGTATTGACAGCCAAATCAGTCATTGTCTTTCAATCATGTTCGTGATTTGCCTCGAGGTCTTCAATTGGGTGTCACTCCAGAACAATGAGGTCTCTGAGGGTTAACGAGTTCATTGTGTGTCCTTGATTACATGCAAAGCAATGGAGCCGTAATCAATCAATTTCCCGTGTGAGTTAACTGTTCAGTGATGGGCAGTATTTATTTATGAAAAATGTTTCTTTAGTCTCTAAAGTTAAATTTGTAATTTGTGAATTGGAGAATAATTTATAAAAAGGAAAAATAAGAAAGTTTCCATTGTTGCAGTCTGCTATATGTTTACTAATTTTTAGATGACGGAGATTAGGATTATTGATTTGCTGTTTGTGAACACGTACCCTAGCTTGAAGGTTGGAAGTTTGTCCAATATAAGTGAGATTGCATTTCGGACAGAGGATTGCTTAAATTACATTTTTAGATTTGCAATTCATGTTGTGTTTAACAATAAAATGTTGCCCATTTTCAAATTGGAATTTTTGACCTTCCATAATGATTTGACAGGTACCACATCTCTTATCTTGACATTTTGAAACTTCAGCTTGATTGTCATTGTTGCTGAATTTTGCTTTAGTGAGTAGTTTTTTCAAGTTATTTGGTTGCCGTTTACTCTTAATTATAGTGGTTTTATTTAGCATAGCTTTCAGCTTTTTGTCTTGTGTTAGTATGTCTAAGTTGTCTCGTATTAATGGTAACACATTTGGATTGTTTGGATTATGGGTAGTTACAAATGTTATAGTACGTTTAGGTACTATTTTATTTGTGGGCGTTCGCAATTCAGAAATGGTGTGATTGGTTGCTTTTTCAATACCTTTGTCAATCATATTTTGAGGAAAGTCTCGTTTCAGCAGAGCAAATTTTAACTCTTCTAACCTTTTTTGTCTTATGCTTCCATCCTTAATTATTGTGCATATGCGTCTTGCTAGACGATAAGGTAAATAAGTTTTAACATGTTTTTCATGAGAACTTTTGAAATGAAGGTATATATATATATATATATATATACATACAATTATTACCTTTTTGACCATATAGCAAAATTATTACCTTTTTGGCTCTTTTCTTATTTGTTACAAAGTTAATATTTTTGTTTAGAGAAAATAAAGTTTAACTCTAAACTAATGATAAAAAGTGACTAAAACCATTTTATCTTAATTGTCTAATGTTTTATTCAAGTTATATATATTTGGAGCCAAAAAGGTGGAGCCAAAATTGTTAGGCAAAAATGTTCAAGCAAAATTTACAATTACAATAAAATGCTTGAGTCCCTATTTATTATTAGTTTAGAGTTAAATATTATTTTCACTTAATGAAAATATTAACTTTGTAACAAATAAGAAATGAGCCAAAAAGGTAAAAATTTTGCTATATGGTCATATAGTTAATAATTGTATGTATATATATTGTTACCTTTTTGGTACATTGATTTTTTGCATATATATTGCATTTTTTGCACCAATTAAATTTTAACGACTTACCTGTTCTAAACATTTTTTTTAATTTTGTGATATATATTTATACATTTATATATGTTTATTTACTTTAATTACATATATAACATTTGCATGAACATCTTGTTAAAACCTAATTATGATAAAGGGAGATTCTTTCGTCGTTTCATCTGGAAAATATATACATTTTTTATATGACGAGCAGTGAAATAAACTGTCTATATTTTCAATGCGAACGGTAAACAATATCATTTGATGTCATAAAACAATGGTCTCACGCGGCAAATTGGCTTATGACGTCACAGTGTTATTGTGGTGATGGGTTGTTCCTAGCGGCCACTTGGCGTGAAAACGACCCTTTTCGGACGTAATTACGTGGATTATATCATATAATAAATAGAATATCCATCAATCTTGACAAATACCATTTTTAATCTCATCTTGTGAGGTTGGAAAGTTATATATAATATATATAAAATATAACGTTTCTGCCTCACTCGATGAGATAAACATGGAATTAGTCAAGAAAAGACAGATATGCTCTATGTACAGAATACAAACTTGGACAAGACTAAAGACAAATTAACAATCACCCATTAATGTGCCTTTTGTTAAAATTCTTTTGAGCAATTTCAATGGAAAAGTTTTTTTGTTTTTTTTTTTTAAATGAGATTTAGAAAGAAGCACATTTTCCAAACTATACATGTTTGATCACTTCACTAATTTTGATATAGGCTGTTGATGCTATTGCAAATCTTATTGGAAATTTAGTTTTTGTGGTATCCATGGCAAAATTGCTCAGAATGAATGTCATGAAAGTCATTTTGTCCACAGCATATCTCACATAGATAAATGCTAGCTTAACAATTCATTACCAATGTGATAATCACCTACACATGTTTGTTTTATTTGACCTAATTACCTTGGACCAAAATAGTTAGGATATTATGTATATTTTGAAATGATAAATAATGATATGTTTGTTTGCGGACCCATTTATCTTCACATTTATCTGTACATTAATAACTATTACAATATCCCTAACTAATATTGTTCAGTATATATGTATATATATATAAAAATGTTATTCTCATGGTAAGAAAACGTTTCAAGAAATATTTAGTTTTTCCTTGCATATCTTTCAAGCAATAGAAGCTAGCTTCACCAAATGTCTCTTTTGTTGGTCAGTCAAACAACCCAAAAAACAAGACGACAGCTGGGGTTGACCAAGTGGAATAAGTTAAACAATGATTATGAAGCTTCACTCTTCAATAAATCCTGATATGAGCTATTCAAATCATCAGTACACATTTCGAACTTCACAAGAATATTGTTTTACTTCACAAGCTGCATGAACCTCACCCTTACATTTTTAAATGTGTTCTGGAAGCGTTGCATTTAAAAAAAAGCTAAAAAGACATGTTAAAGCTAGAGGGTACATATAAAAAAAATCATTTTGCTCGGGAAACACAATTTAAAAAGTTGAAAAGCAGTTCTTAAGCTGTAGTCCGGAATTTTTTAAAAACATTGTTTCCATGAAAACAACAAAAATTATAGTTCTAAAGTATTTTATGATGAATGCTCAACATACAATACTTCATTGTGCTGGGCCTTGCACTTTTTGAGTTTTGGTCTGGAAACACAATTTTAAGTAATTGCTCGTTTAAATGGCTAAAGACAATACACCAAAGAAGTTGAAAATCTCAAAAGGCAAGTTTCATTGAGCTTGGATATATGCTTTTTGATTTCTGGTCAAGAAAGAAACCCAGAGAATGAACAGTCATTTCTTTACAATAACTTATACAACAAATCATTTACAACAATGCTGCATTAAAGTTTACAGCAACATAGCATTCATGTAAGATTGCTGTATTTAGTACTAGGTATGTCACAAATCACAAAAAATAATTTGAAATACTCATGTTTTCAGTAAAACCTCCGAAAGCATTGATGTTAACCTTTTACAGTCATGCACTGTAATTTTGTGTATAAAAACACTATTAAAAACAAAAGATATTAGTGAGTGAAACATTTTTAATTACCATGAAATGTCAAATTTGAAACATTACAATACAGATGTAATAATCATTATCATTTACAAGAGCTCATGCCTTCATCCTTTGTGGTTTATCTTCTTGTATGTTCTTGCCGACATTAGCTCCTAAAAGAAAAAAAAACAGTTATTATGGGTATTTAAAAATATATCTTTCACTTATGTTTGAATATGAAAATGAGAACTTTCAGTTAAACTTTTACTTAAATTACAGTTAATTACAATACCAGTAATTGAAAAAGGTGAACAATGGACTCTGTAGCTCAATCAGGCTAGATAAAATAGTTCAGATAAAGTATCTTTGTTTCAAGACCAAATATAATGTAAGTGCAAGGTAACTCTCCCAACAATATTTCAGCTCTTAGGTGTGCAGCATTTCAAGATGAAAAGTCCACTGAATACTCCTTGAGAAAATTCACTATTCAAATCATTGTTACAAAAGAATTAGCTTGACCTTATAGCCGCCATAGCATATTTTTTGCATATTTTGTTTTCTCAAATTTGCTATTTATTATTAAAGTTTACACAAAATATTATTATGTTAGAGGGTAAAACAGTTATCGGTATTGAAAGAAAATGGTGCGATGTTTAAAGCGACGATGGTGTGGAACTCTTCAGTGTGGAACTCTTTAGTGAAGTATATATGTCAAATTAGTTGTGTACCTATCCTTGCCTAACGGTAATTTAAATGGATAAGTTCTTCCTTTTGACTTATTACACTTTAACTTAGACTAAATAAACCATTTGGGATCTAGAGATTAGTATTATAGGAGCTAAAGTGATTGATTACTAGGCATTAATATTTCCAGTATATATATATTACCTGTTTGGCTCAAATGCTGCTGAGTATATATCAATTCAGTTATGTACCTATCTTTGCCTATTTCAAATGGTAAGTTCTTCCTTTTGAATATCAAGGCAAAAGTGAGCACAGCTCACATACCCCCGCCTGAAGTTTGTCCGCCTTCATACAGTATCAATAAATTAGAAAACATACTCTAGTCAATCATGTCAATGAATAACAATGATTGTTTTTAATAAAAGAAATAATTTTTAAATTAACAGAATTGCGGTGTTTAAATCAATAAAAGGCACAACAATACCACATAGGTAATGTCCAAATTTGAAGTGTCTAAGTTAAATAGTTTTTTACTTATGCTCTAGAAAAGACACAAAGTTAAAACACAAGACCATTTTTTGGTAAACATTTAAAAAATATTTGGTCCTTAGAATTGAGACCCCTAAAGGGCACGACAGGACCATATAGGTTACTTCCACACAAAATTTGAAGGTTCCAAGTCATATAGTTTTTGAGATATGCTCCAGAAACATGACAAAGTCCGAAAATCGGACCGTTTTAGGTCAAAATTTAAATTTTTTATTTGGACCTGGAGTTGAGACCCCTACAAGGCACAACAGCTCCATATTGGTTTCTTCCATACCGGATTTGAAGGTTACAAGTCATAAAGTTTTAGAGATATCCCCCGGAAATGATTTCGGATGGACGGACGAACGGACACGCGGAATGCTATATACCCCCGACTACATAGTAGTGGGGGTATAATTACACACAGACTAAATACTCCATTTGGGATCTATTGATAAGTATTATTGGAGTAAAATGTATATGGAGTATATGTCAGATTAGTCGTGTACCTATCCTTGCCTATTTCAAATGGATAAGTTCTTCCTTTTGAATACTAACACTTTCTCCCAGACTAAATAAACAATTTGTGATCACAGATAAGTAGTAAATCCCTCATTAATAGACATTGACATTTTAAATATAAATATAATACCTTTTTGACTCCAATGCCCCTCATTATATGTCAAATGAGTCAACTACCTATTTTTGCCTATTTTAGATGTAAACCTTCTTTCTTTTGTTGAATACAATGTTTTCCTAGCCTAAATAAACCAATTGGGATCTATTGATAAGTATTATTGGAGTAAAACTCCCCCATTACTCGACTCTCACATTTCCAATATATATAATACCTTTTTGGCTCCCATTCACCTCATTATATGTCAAATGAGTCATGTACCTATTTTTGCCTATATTTAATAGATGTGAAACTTCTTTCTTTTGTTGAATACAATGTTTTCCTAGCCTAAATAAACCAATTGGGATCTATTGATAAGTATTTGGAGTAAAACTACCCCGGCATTACTAGACACTCACATTTCCAATATATATACCTTTTTGGCTCCCATGCCCCTACTTCTATGTCAAATGAGCCATGTACCTATTTCAGGTGTATTTCTTCTTTATTTTGCATAATACACGTTTTTTCTTGCCTAAATAAACCAATTGGGATCCAGAGATAAATATTATAGGTTATTCCCAATTACTAGAAATTCATATTTCCAGCATATATATATTACCTTTTTGGTTCACATAATCCTAAGTATATGTCAGATTAGTGGTGTAACTATCCTTGCCTATTTAAAATGGATAAGTTCTTCCTTTTGAATACTAACACTTTCTCCCAGACTAAATAAACAATTTGTGATCTCAGATAAGAAGTAAATCCCTCATTACTAGACATTGACATTTTAAATATATATATATATATATATAATACCTTTTTGGCTCCAATGCCCCTCATTATATGTCAAATGAGTCATGTACCTATTTTTGCCTATTTTAGATGTAAAACTTCTTCCTTTTGTTGAATACAATGTTTTCCTAGCCTAAATAAACCAATTGGGATCTACTGATAAGTATTATTGGAGTAAAACTCCCCCATTACTAGACTCTCACATTTCCAATATATATATAATACCTTTTTGGCTCCAATGCCCCTCATTATATGTCAAATGAGTCATGTACCTATTTTTGCCTATTTTAGATGTAAAACTTATTCCTTTTGTTGAATACAATGTTTTCCTAGCCTAAATAAACCAATTGGGATCTACTGATAAGTATTATTGGAGTAAAACTCCCCCATTACTAGACTCTCACATTTCCAATATATATATAATACCTTTTTGGCTCCAATGCCCCTCATTATATGTCAAATGAGTCATGTACCTATTTTTGCCTATTTTAGATGTAAAACGTCTTCCTTTTGTTGAATACAATGTTTTCCTAGCCTAAATAAACCAATTGGGATATATTGATAAGTATTATTGGAGTAAAATTACCCCATTACTAGACACTCACATTTCCAATATATATATACCTTTTTGGCTTCCATGCCCCTACTTCTATGTCAAATGAGCCATGTACCTATTTCAGGTGTATTTCTTCTTCATTTTGCTTAATGAATGTTTTTCCTAGCCTGAACAAGCAGACAGAGTCGGCCATATCCCAAGCCATGTAGGAATTTTGAATATATTTATGCATTTTGAATATATAATGCATTTACTTTCTTGAAAATTGTTATAACTCATAACTCATAAGTGATCAAATTTCTATATAGCAGAAGGCACATCTAGACTACTTGGTGGATACCTGTACAAAGTTTCAGCAAAATATATTGAATAGTTTTGAAGTGTGAGGCCGGAATATAGTTTTCCCTCTTCTTGGTTCTTAGTCCAGACTGTTTGCATTTGTAAAAAAAAAAAAAATATTCTCAAATTTCTTTATAGCAAAAGGCACATCGAGTTGGTTGATACCTGTACAAAGTTTCAGCAAAATATATTGAATAGTTTTGAAGTTTGAGGCCGGAATGGAAAAGCTCGGACGCACAGACAGACGGACAGACGGAGTTAATTTCTATACCCCCCCGCCAACTTCATTGTGGCGGGGGATAATAAACCAATTGGAATCTAGAGATAAATATCATAGGTGCAAAATTCCCCATTACTAGAAATTCATATTTCCAGCATTTATATTACCTTTTTGGCTCAAATAATCCTAAGTATATGTTAGATTAGTCGTGTACCTATCCTTGCCTCTTTCAAATGGATAAGTTCTTCCTTTTGAATACTAACACTTTAACTTAGACTAAATAAACCAATTGGGATCTAGAGATTAGTATTATAGGAGCTAAAATGATTCATTACTAGACATTCATATTTGCAGTATATATATATAGTACCTTGTTAGCTCACATGCCCCTAAATATATATCAAATGAGTAAACTACCAATTTGTGCCTATCTAAGATTTTCTGTTCTCCGTTTTGCCAAAATACCCTTTCTCATAACCTAAAGAAACAAGTATGAACAAGCAGACAGAGTCTACTTTATCCCCTGCCAAGTGGAAAAAGTTTAAGATATATTGAACAATGATTTTGAGCTTCATGCTATAATAAATCCTTAATCACTAATTAGTCATAAATTCATGCTACAGAAGAAAGTGTACTTCCCAAATTGCAGTACTCTATGTTTAACAATATACAACTTCTGTTCTGGAAGCGAATTGTGAAAATCATTTAGAGTTCGACATGTTTTTCCATGGATATGCCTAAAAATGAAATTTCAAAGAATTTGTAAACCCCAAAAGACACATACACATGATGACTGCTCCACACGGTTATAGCCCATTACCCCTACAGCCCATATCCCCTACACTCCATTTCCCCTACAATTAGTTAAAACAACACAAGCAGTTACCCGTCTGGCAAAATGAACTAACGAGTGATTAAGTATTGAGTAGAAATGAAAGTTAAGTTTTGTAAGTATGGTGGGAAGGAAACGTTTTTTAAGCGCAAAAATAACAGTTTCGCTAATGTCGGAATTTATAATAAAAAGAAAAGAGAATGAGAAAATAAGATTTACAGTTGAGATGGATTAGTTTGGTATATAGGTACTTGAACCAAACTAACATGACATCAACATGGCCGGCCTTCGCAATGTTGAGTTTGTCTTGTCGCAGAGAGGAAGTACACAAGTTCTACTAGATGGCTATCTTCACACCAAGAATGTTGAGAGACAGACTTGCGTTCACTGGAAGTGGCCCAGTCTACATGCAGAGGGAGAGTCACGATAGTAGGACTGGCTGTCCCGTATCGAGATGACCCCAAAGTGTGCAAGTGGATCAGGTTTACCCCTACTCCCCCAGAACAAGATCCAGGACACTTGGGTTGACGCCATGGAAGTTCCCAGAGCTGACACCTTCAACGACTACATCGTCACCACCTGGGTTGAATACGACGCCCGCCCGTTTTATCATCCAAAACTGGCTCCCACAGTAGATATCGCTTGTGTGAGATCAATCGATATCTACAAGCGATATCTACATTGTAGATATCGCTACAATCAAATCGTCATAATCCTATTACATCATCAGTTAATGACATCACAAAGCTTTAGCATCACTGAGAACACTGTTGACAATGCAATGACGTCGCAATGGTGATGACGTCACAATGCTATGATGCCATAATACTTATGACATCACAATGCTATGACCTCACTGAGATCACTGCTGATGAAGCTAAATGGCAGTTTTGTGTTTCAGATATGTCAGTCTTTGGCTAATAATTGTTGAAGAATGGTTTTGAATGATAAATAAAATCTCACCCTCGTGTCTTCTGATATCAAATATATCAACATGAGTTGATTAAAGTAAAAATATCCTCGGCAAGCCTCGGATATTTGTAACTTTAATCAACTCGTGTTGATATATTTGATATCAGAAGACACTTGGGTGAGATTCTCTATTTGCTCACACTATCAATTGTCTCTTTTTTTGATCTGGGCCGTTCCATTACATAGTAAGAGGTAACAAGCTAGGGATTAGGAGTGCGGTGGACCGTTAACTTGTTTTGATAACCTGTAGGGGATATGCTGTGTAGGGGTAATGGGAGACTACCCTCCACACGGCAAGTTTCACTGAGCTAGGCCTTAAAACATTTTAGTTCTGGCTTGAAAACAAAATGTCAAGTTATGTTTCCTTGGAAACGGCTAAAAATAAAATCCCAAAGAAGTTGAAAACCTAAAATGGCACATCAAAACATAATGACTGTTCCACATACCAAGTTTTATTGAGCTAGTATTTACAGTTTTTGAGTTCTAGTCCAGAAATGAAATGTTAAAGTATGTTTCCATGGAAACAGCTAGAATTAAATTTCCAAAGAGGTAAAAACCATAAAACTCCTATCTACACATGTTTCCCATATCAAGTTTCATTGAGCTATGCAGTACGGTTATTCAGTTCTGGTCTGGAAACGAAACCCGGATGCACAGACGGACGGACGTAGGTCATTTCAATATCCCCGACAACTTTGTTGTGACAGGAGATAATGACAAGAATCTGGACTACCCTTGTCTTGCCATAAGCCCATTTGGCCTTATAGGCCTGATGAGCTTAAACAAGTAGATGCCTACTCCCAAACCTGTTATGTTACTTACCTCTAAAATCTAAAACCTGACAGCTTCCTCAGTGTCGTGGAAGGAAGGCCAAGACTTGATAGTGCGCAGGATTGGTGAGGTCGTGCCCTGTTGCCAGAACAATGGTTGGCTCTAGAAAAAAAAATGTTTTAAATATTATCTACAGCTAATAACTTGATTAGCAATAGTAACAAGGATCTGTATTCCAAACTTTTGAAATGTCCTACAATATTGGCATTATTTTTATCATAGGTATTTATTATAGGTAATCTTCATGCAACTTAACCAGTATTCCAATTCAATGATATCGTTTATTTCTCAATGCCATCAACAGCTGTAAAACTTTGCAACATGCTCTACTGTCATTATTTCTATCCATTCCAATAAGACTGTAACCAGATTCTCGCAATTTTCTATCACTTCCAAATGAAAACTGTTCAATTTCCAGTCAGCTCCTAACTCACATAAGATTATGGTTCAAATGTGTCTCAAGCTTGGTAGAGTTAGCATGAATAGTTTTGAGTTATAATCTGAATAAAATGACATCCTCATAGAGTCTAAATATTGGAAGTCACACATTAGTCTAAAAAACGACAGTCACAGCTAGAGATCATAGTTTATAATGTATCTTTCAAATTGGGTGGCGCTAGCATTTATAGATTGGGAGATATGCTTAGGACACAAGTTGACATGACCTTGTAATGTCCATGGTCACCATAACTTCTACACAATTTCTGCATGGATCTTGAAGAGAAGGTGACTCTTCCAATTCAAATGGTGTAGATATTATTACATATCGTGACCCATGTTATCCATATTTGGGGTCACTTGAAAGAAATTCTGCACACAACATTTCAGCTCTCTAGACCTTGTGGAACTGAAGAAGATGAAATTAGGTTTTTAAGATTGTGAACGCTGTGACCCTATTTGGGGTCACAGGGTCACAAACTCTTCAATTTAGAATCCCCATTAGCCAAGGAGTCTGCATACAACTTTTCAGTTCTATAGACCTTTTGGAACTGGAAAAAAAGATGATATTAGGTTTTTAAGGTTGTGACCCCTTTGACTCTATTTGGGGTCAGGGGATCACGATATCTACAATTTAGAATCCCCATTGGCCAAGGAGTCTACAGACAACTTTTCATCTCTCTAGACCTTTTGGAACTGGAGAAGATGAAAATAGGTTTTTAAGGTCATGACCACTGCGACCCTATTTGGGGTCACAGGGTAACCAATTTTACAATTTAGAATCCCATTAGCCAAGGAGACAAAATGGTTCTGGACTAAAATGCCAAATGTTTGCAGACAGACGGTTGGACGGACGGACGCCGGACACCATGCCATTTGCCAAAAATTAAAAAATTCACTAAATTTGTTAAATTTTCGCACTGCACATCTCCTAATGATGCAGGAAACATGTGCTGAATTTGAAAGGATGAGATGAATAGTTTTTCTGTAACCGATCGGACAAAAGTTTCTCAGAATATGACTAAGTTAAAAAAAATAATTAAAATTCGCCAAACAAACTTTAAAATTCAACAATTTGGTATAAGTTTCGCACTTCACCTCTCCTAGTAGTGAAGAAGACGTTATCAAATTTGAAAAAGATGAGATAAATAGTTGTTTTTGGAGGGACGGAAGAACGGAATCGTTGGTATTACTAAACCGGTAGATCAATTTCAAAATGTAATTTTTCCAGGAGAATTTATAGCAGGTATACATAACAAACTCGAGAGAACTTGGGAAGAAGATGAAAATATTTTTGTTAAGGTATTGACCCATATTTGGGCTCACAGGGTCACCAAATCTACAATTTAGAATCCCCATTAGCCAAGTAGTCTGTACACAACATTTCAGCTGTCTAGACTTTATGGTACTGGAAAAGAAGATAAAAATTGGATTTTAGGTCATAACCCCTATGACCCTATTTGGGGTCACCGGGTAATCAAATCTACAATTTAGAATCCCCATTGGCCAAGTTGAACCATCACTGAGGTCTTGTTCTTAAAACCTATTTCTGATTGGATCTGATCAATTGCATCAAAGGGTTAACATGGCCTTAAGCAACATCTCATGACCTTGACCTTTGATCTTCAAGGTTACAAAATCAATGATCACTTTTCATTGTGTAAACAAATCATGTAATGATTCAAAGTGTTAATAGTTTAAATAAGGCATTTTTCGTAAAAGCATGCTTAAGTCGTGACCTTGCTGTGACGTTGACCTTTATTGGATTTTTGGCGAAACCGTATTATAGCTGGTTCGCTTGTAATGAAGGGAAGTAACTCTGATCATGTAGAGCTAGGGTATTTATTCCCGTATCTGGGACCACTCGCGCTCAGTACCCACTGTTATGATGTCTGTTAGTGTTTCTTTCTGGCCCAAATACAGTATCATTATATGATGTCTTAGTGTGATTTTGAAAATGTGGGACCACTTGTTATTTTGCCTATATAGATAGACCTAGTGGTCCCACATTTCCCAGAAGTGACATTTTAGTGTGATTATCATTTTTAAAACGTGGCAAACGACATATGAATGGAATGCAAATTAATGTAATCATTTCAAAATATGTTAAGTATCAAAATCTTTTCTACTTCCATATATTTACTGAAAAAAAAAGATGGAAACATTTCAAGAAATAATTAGAAAACAATCAATCAGAAATTGAAAATCTGAAATATGTCACAAACAACATTTTCGGACCATTTTAGATGGAAAACATTTCCCATCAATTTTCAAATGCTGATAACTGTCGGAGGGTCAACGTTCAATCATCTTTAATAAAGATGGAAACTATTCAGGAATCTCATGGAAACAATCAATTAGAAATTGAAAATCTGAAATATGTCACAAACAATATTAACATTTTCGGACCATTTCATATGGAAAACATTTCCCATCAATTTTCAAATGCTGATAACTGTCGGAGGGTCATCGTTCCATCATCTTTAATAAAGATGGAAACTATTCAGGAATCTCATGGAAACACTCACTTTATAATATTAAACTGGGAAATACGTTCAACGGTTGATACCGGTACGGTCTGTCAATCTCAAAGCGAATGTTTGGAAAGCTTATGTTAATTTTATTGCACTTTGACCTGACCTGTGCGGGTCAAGTATTTCAACCAATGAGATTTTGAATACATATGCTAAGTAGCTGTGACCTGTGACCTTACTTTAACTACAGCCAATGAAAAGAGAGTGCTCATTAATATTCATGAGATTTGTCCTACTTTTTCGCGGGATTTAAAAATAGACTTCTGTTGACATGTTACGATGTAGTAGATTAAATAATGGTTTCCATCTTGTGAATTTGGAATAGGGACATGTGAATTTTACTTCACATTGTCTTTTATATGAAAACCACCCAATACCGGTCCCTTTTACCTATCTCACGATTAGAAATGACTACCTTTCACAACGAATCAGGAAATGTGAGACCACTTGTCACGGCCGTATATAGGTAGCGACAAGGTGGTCCCACATTCTCATAACAACGATAATCATCTAAAAACGAATCCGAAAAATAGAAAATGTAATTCTTTAATATTTTCGCAACGTTCTAGTACAAAACTGTTTTATATGTTTGTACCAAGTTGGGTTGTCAGTAAGAATACGAAACCAAAAGGCTTAGCTTCAGTGTGAAATACAAGAGTTACCTCCCTTCCTTTCAAGCGAACCAGCTATAATACGGTTTCGCCGGATTTTTTATTGAAAACCTTGTCAATTCTCGGCCATTCTCCATATTTAATATACACCAAAAAAGAGTCTGATAGCACAAATATTTTTCAAGTTGTCGTGTTTACAAGGATTTATTTAGCGCTTTCAGAACTCGTGACCTTGACCTTTGACACTTAACATGTCAAAAAATTCCCCAGGGGTATAAGTAGGAAGTTATGTATATCAGTTCTTGAAACCATATTGGAAAAAAAAGTTATAACCAAAATAAAACGCGGCGGCGGTGGAAACTGCACTGATAGGTTTTCAAGGCTGTGACCCCAGTAAGTATTTGGGGTAATGGGGTCACCAAATCTACAATTTAGAATCCCCATTGGCCAATAAGTCTGTAGACATATTAAACTTCGAGCTCCCTAAACCCAGTGGTTCTTGAGGTGAGGTGAGTTGGGGTTTAACGCCACTTTCAAGATTATTTCACTTATATCGCGGCTGCTAGTTTTATGGCAGGGAGTAAGCCCGCAACGCCATGTGGCAATGCATGGCGGTGAAACCTGCGAGCATCGGTTGGAACTAGCTTTCAAGATTATTTCACTTATATCGCGGCTGCTAGTTTTATGGCAGGGAGCATCGGTTGGAACTAGCCAACCATGGGTGGTACTACGCTGACATTCAATATAGCATGGCATCCAAACCTTAGTGCGTGTAGACTAGTTCTCTACTGAAGATAAAGTTGCCGTGCCCCTGGCGGGATTCTAACCACGGACCTCTTGATCCGAAGCCCTTTCGAGATACAATGAACAAAGTCCAAAACTAGAAAGTGTTTTTACCCGTAAAAACAGATGTCTCCCCCTTCCTCAAATGCTCCAAACCTCTAAACAATACTATCATAAAGCACCATTAATGTTCTCTGTTTAAATCAAATTGTTGCATGGAAATACAAAAATAAAATTTTAAAATTATCTCTAACCCCCAAAAGGCACATCTGCATGGTATGGGGAGGAAGCATACCAAGTTTGGTGATGATTGGTCACATAGTTTTAGAGATCTGCTCCGGAAACAAATACACCCTTGAAAAAGACTAAGTCCAAATCGATGAGGTGGAAATAAAAAAAAAAATTTTTAAAACAAATCTCTTACCCCCAAAAGGCACATCTACATGATGTGGAGAGACAGAATACCAAGTTTGGTGATGATTGGTCACATAGTTTTAGAGATCTGCTCCGGAAACGAACACTACCATTGAAATTGACTAAGTCCAAATCGTTGCCATGGAAATTAAAACAAATTTTAATTAAAAAAATCTCTAACCCCCAAAAGGCACATCTACACGATATGGAGAGACAGTATACCAAGTTTGGTGATGATTGGTCACACAGTTTTAGAGATCTGCTCCGGAAACGAAATTGGAACGCTGACGCCAACGCCGACGGGAACTCAGCTAAAACCAATATGTCTCACGACCCTTCGGGGGGTCCAGAAAAACATATTTTACGCTTCTGATTTTCAAACTCCATCTAGGTATTCATGCCCTCAAGCAACAAACCACATTTGGTAACCCTATCTTTAACGGTTTCTCATCTTGGACGGACGGACACACGGAGCCCAAACCTATATCCCCCTTCCACTTCGTGGTGGGGGATAAAAATAAAGGGGGTGTCAGGAGTGCTTTTAAAGTTGTGTTTTTCATCTCATAAACCAGTAATGCCAAAAAAGATCAAAGTTTGAGCATTTCAACTGTTTATAATGGACATCAAATGAGCCAAATGTTAACTCACCAACATTAAAGAGCCATCAAGGATGTTAGTGTTTCAAATACAAAATTATTTGTGGAAAGTATACTTATAACGTCAATTGTTAGAGAAATCTTATCTACAGCATGACATGTGATAAATAATTTTCATATCACGACAATGTAATGAAATTTGGTTTCAAAGAGAAGTATCACTTCGAGTGGCGCGCGCTAAGGGTATCTGACGTCACATAAACAGAATACCCTTTGTTGCATAAAACGTACTACACAGTTTCCTAAGCGTGAAGGCTCGTCTTTAGCGCAAGTCGCCATAGAAACCCACGGGCTGCACATACTTTTCATGGAAGTTAGGCTACCTTTGTCACACATTACTGAATGTGTATAAACAATGATTCTAAATGTCCTGAGAACATACACATTATTGTCTCTTTAATGTACTTGTTATTGAGCTTTAAAGACCAGCAAATTATGACAAATATAATTTCATTGATTATAAAATTCAAGCAAAATTCGTAGTTGGGAAAACATTTATTCCAATATCTGTAGACAATACATAATAAAACTAGAAATATGTGCATGTGATGCACTGTGATGTCCCCCACTCCAATTTTCAATCAAAACTAATCTTTCAACCCTTACTTAACAATGCTAGAGGAAAAGAAAAAAAAATTTACTTTAATCGAAAAAGGTTACTCTATTAGCATAAATCAACTGCACATAAAAAAAAGAAAATAGATGGTAATTAATCAGGCAGGTCCTACCCCCAATTTGCACTAAGTTGAAATTGTGTCCATTGAAAACGAGAAATAAAAAATTCAGAATAGCCAAAGTAGCAAAAGGCACCGCTCTATCACTAGGTCTAAGCAAATACCAAGTTTGGTGAAAAATATTGAACGGTTTTGGAGATATGCACTAAGTTCAAATTGTTTCCATGGAAACCAGAAAAAATAAAAAATTCAGAATACCAAAATAGCAAAGGGCACCACTCCACCACCAGGTCTAACCACATACCAAGTTTCTTGAAAAAATATTGAACATTTTTTGAGATATGGCCCGGAAAAGAAAGCATTTCGGAATAACGGAATGACGGAATGACGGACGGCGGTGGAAACATTATGTCTCCCGAAAAAAATTTCGGGGGACATAATGAAATGTTAAATAAAAAACCGCCAAAAATTATATATTTCGATTTCTTTCATTGCTCACAAACTTTATTTTTCTTTTGTGTCTTTGTATACACTGGCGAGCTAGACCAAAATGCATTGCGCTGGAAAATAATAGACTTGATCTATATTTAGACTGGAAAACACCTTTACTAATTAGTACAATTTCTCGGCTTATTTTGGGTTGAAAAAATCCATGAAAAATTAAGTGTATATATTTCACGGAGTTAGATTTTTGAAAATTTTCCGATATTTTAATCAACATCCTTAATGGCTCTTTAATACGCACATAATAGTTGACCCTGAGTCTCTTAGCACATTGCTTGTTTCTTTATAGGTTTTAATTTGATCAGTGCTAGTGCTAGTGCTGAGGGCTGGGTACATAATTAGGTGTAACAGAGGGTGACAGTCCTTTCACAGATGTTGAGGGGGGAGGGGTGTGTGTGCAGGGGTTTGTATTTTTGTGAAGGGGTAGGTTAGACAGACTAGTAGAGGAGGGACAGGTTGATAGTGGGATGGATGACATTGTATCAAAGAAACCAGGACACAATTATATATGTAATAAATGTCTGCACAGATTGTATTGGTTTGTATCATGTTGTATCATGATTTGGAGAATATATTTGAATTGTATAGGTTACTTTGAGCATGTGTTCTAGATCATTGCAGGAGTTTCATTATTTAGACAACCATGTGATCCAGTCATGTTGGTCTCATGCACTGACACTGATCATTTTTAGAGGTTTTTGTTTTAGATTTATGACTATGAATTGTACTTTATCTGAACTTTATTTCAGTCAACAACAATCACTATATAGCAGGATAGCTATAGAGCCTGTGGTTCTATTTTTACTACTATAAATTGAACAAAAAGCACTTGAATGTTGAAATCTTGTGTAGACATATCTCTTGAAGCAGTTATAATTACATAATAACAAATCTCTCATTCTGAATTTAGCAGTTGTTAAACAATTCACTCACTCACTAAGTCTTCAACCTGAGATAATAAATAGTGAAAATCCTGATGAGCTACAGAGCCCATGGCTCTTTTTTAGGAGATACCCCCAAGGCAAACATTTGGGAAGAAGGGACATATTAAACACTAGATATCCCTGCTTACACTTTAAGACGCTGGTATTACTACATAAAGCATTTATGCTTTGACTTACCTTGAAATAAAGTCATCTTTATGTGATCCAAAACACCAGTAGTCTGTCAATCAGTTCTGCAACTTCAGGTCAATTTGAATCAAACCGCTCCGAGATTTACTGTAACACATTTAGTAATTAATAAGAAAAGGAAAATCAAAATAGATATCAAACAATGTTAATAAAAATAGAACCATGGGCTCTGTAGCTCATCAGGGCTTCTTTGATATATCATCTAAGGTTGAATATCTAAGTTATCTCCAGTAATACATTTACCAAATCTACAATTTAGAATCTCCCCTTGACCAAGGAGTCTGTACACAACAGAGCTTTTTGTACTTTTTGTACTTTCAGGTCATGACCCCTGTGACCCATATTTGGGGTCACAGGGTCAACAAATATACAATTTAGAATCCCCATTGCCTAATGAGTCTGCACACAAGATATACCTTCTAAAGATTTTCATACTTGAGAATTAGATGAAAATAGCTTTTTAGGTCATGACCCCTGCGACCTACATTTGGGGGCAAGTATCAAGATCAATTCATAAATTGTCCCTAATGTAACAATTATGTTAATCTGAAGTTTGAGCAATCGTTGAAAGGTTTATGGGTTAAGCCTTCCATCTCTATGTAGTGCGAAGTGAGGTGAAGTGGTTTGGGGATTAATACTGCTTAATGAGCTTTCGCTCAACTTTAGTTTCATTACTTTCGAGCAATGTTTAGTATTATTATTTTCAAGAATTGATTAGAATTAGTGAACCATGGATAATTTCCCCCCACGTAGTTATGGCTCTGGCAACTTTGCCTGCAGTAGAGAACTATTCTATTTGCAGTAAGGTTTGGGTGCAATGTTACACTGAAATTCAGCATAGTGTCACCCATTGTTCCAGCCGATACTCGCAGGCTTCCCTGCAATGCATACCCACAATGATGTGGGCATTCTCGCTGCAATAATACATTAAGCAGCTCTGATACAAGTGACATACTGTTAAAAACAGCATAAAACTACAAATCATCTCACTATATTTTTGTAAGTACAAAAAAGTACACAGGATTACAGTTGTCTACATTCTCTTCCCACAGAGGAAACTTCCTGCAGGTTTACTATCCTAACCTCTGTTCTACATCACTTGAAATCGAGGACTTCAGCTAAATTCCCTAGCAGGGGAAATGGGAACCTCATACTGTATCCCTGCTTTTAACCAATGAAAACTCATCTTTTAGAGTCAAAGTGACTTCAAAGATCTAGGCATTTGACTCTTATGGCCCTTAAAGGGTCTTCCTTATTAGCATATATCCTTCGATATGTCTGATGTAAATAAAACAAATGAACTACCTTGGGTATTTGTCTCTGATTTGGTCTTCTTTATTTATAAGCATGTTTATTATCAATAATGTCATTCGCAAATGTCACTTTTACAACAGCGTCACTGATTGCACAACTAGATTCAATTGCAACCAATCAGGACACTCAATTTTCGCACAATTCTAAGCAATATAGAACAGAGGTTAGGATCAGATGACTTAAGGGAGTAACCTCTTTGGGAAGAGAATGAGTTGTCTACAGCAAGTGATACTTGAAAAGAGTTTGAAAATATGAAAAGGTTTAAGCTAATAGATAGACAGATCGATAACAAATGCTCAATATGCCATCATTATAAGCATATAAGCTTTTCAACTAAGTCTAATATTTAAACGAAAGTAAAACCACCAAATCACCAAATCTACAATTTAGAATCCCCATGCGTCAAGGAGTCTGTATACAAAATTACAGTTCTCTAGGGTCAGTGACTCAAATAATTCAAACGGACGGACAGATGCCATGCCATGCTAAAAGCCCATTGGGGCCTCTCGGAGCCCCTCGGGCCAGATTAGCTAAAAAATATGATAATGTTCAAGTTAGCTTAAGGGGCAGTAGCACATTTTTTTCGCTCAAATAAGGCGATAAAATGTATTTGAAAAATAATGTCACCAACAGTAAAACACCATTCTCTCTTCGGAAAATCAAGTTATAAATGAGTGTACATGGTTCCGTAAAGCCATGGCAATCGTTTTTTGTCATACGAAATAATAAAATGTGTTCACAATAAAATGGCCGCCATGCAATTTTTGCTTAAAACACAACAAGGGTATTACCACTACGGATAATTGGTTTGTGTAATAAGATGTTGTACCCTCTAAAGTAAAAATAAATGACATAAACCATTATTCTAAATGGGAAATTTAAAAAAAATAACATTTTAAAAAAATGTGCTACTCCCCTTTAAGATAAATAGTGCTGCCTTTACTGAAATAAGAATGTTATCTTAAACCAAGGCCCTGTTGTTACCAATTTCGTTTCATTTCAGTCATTTTAGAGTTGATACATGGGTTGATTCCAGAGCTCTTCACAACTTTGTCATTCTTTTATCTTTAAACTTCAATGGTGACCTGAGAAAGAAATTAAAATGAATCTTTATACTAGAATGCTTAACTGAAAAATAAACAAGCATGTAAGCTGGCTCACTAAAATCCCAAACCCTTCTTATGCAATCTCTTTAGTATCATTTCATATAGCTCAATCATATTAATCCATTTTAAAAATGTATTATGTAATTATCAGTGTCCAATCTGAAACATATTTGTCATATTGAAGATTATGTAGTAGAAGATAGTGTAAAAGATTTTTTAAATTGACTGAAATGGTTTTCTGCAATCAGTCAGACAATAATTTAGATGTGAGAATACGACGAAGTACACAATACACAGAAATTCCAAAATAATTCACACAATCAGTTGCAATCAAGCACTGCACCTCTCTTAGTAGTATAGAAGATTTGTGAAGTTTGGAAAGGAATTGGATAAAAAGATTTTCTGCAATTGGTATAAAAAAATAAATCTCAGAAAATGACATAGTAAAAAATACAGAATTTCTCTAAAAATTCATAAAATTGCTCTGCACTGTAACTCTCCTGGTAGTGTTAAAGATTTGTGAAAAGTTGGGAAAGAATTTGATGAATAGCTTTTCTATAATTGGTCGTACAAATTTAAATCTCAGAAAATGACTGAATGAAAAAATAAAGAAATTACGAAATTCTAAAAGTTCATAAAATAGCTTGTAATTTTTGTAATCCAGTACACGTACTGCACCTCTCCTGGTAACTGGTAGTGTAGAAGTTTAGTGGAAAGTTTGAAAAGAATCAAATGAATAGTTTTTCTGTACTTGGTGAGAAAAAACATGTCTTTGGATGGATTGAATGATGGTCAGGGGTATAATAAGTTTTATGAGAATAACAGAATATAAATAACTTGCATCTTTTTAAAAAAAAAAGATTTTTTAACAATGAATATGAATTATGTCTACTTCTTAAATTTTCTCAAACATGTTATCTTTAACATAAATACAATATGTGATGTGCCAAATTGTATTGATTCAAGATAAATATGTTAATGCTATTTCTGTGTTGTCAAATTTAAATTCTGTGTTTCCAAAATGATTAGCAAATAATTGCTCAACATGTCAAACTTTAACTGCAAGTTAAATCTTGCATCATTCAAGTTGATGTTTCTATGTTTACAATTCGGTACTGGCTGGCAACTAATTATCCCCGCATACCAATTATCGCCAACACATAGCTACATAGCTAAATACTTAAGTTGAATTGAACTTTTGTTGGTTATCAGTTTGGTGATATCTTAATGTGTGAAATAATAGGGAACCATAGGATTAAGTTGTCTGCGCAAGCGCTGTAGCAATGTGTTGGCGATAATTGGTATGCGGCGATAATTGGTCGCGAGCCAGTATAGACAAAATTGTGAAAAATTAAATAACTAAAGATATCAGACAATACAACGTACTTTATATATATAATAAATTTGACTTTTTTAGATGCTGCTGCATAGTGTTCATTTATTTATAAAATATATTAGAGAGGGGTCACTGTTGTAAGGGCCCATGTAAGATGAAAAATACCATGAAAACAGGTGACACCAAATAAGAGCAAAAATTGGCACCTGTTTGAAAAATATATATCAAAATCAACTCAAAGTATGAAGTAATTAAAAAAATAACATCTTGACTTGAAAAAAAACATTTATTAGAGCATTAGTTCTAATAAATGTCCCAGATATCGGAGGAAGGCTAGACCGTAAAAAAGGTCAACAGGTCAACCACACTGAACTAACCGGTCGTTCTCGCCGCCCAGCCAGCTGGATGCGATATAAAGTCTATGAACCAATTTAAACAGGATTCCAATATTTCCTAAGGTCTGAATTAAAACAAACAGAAACCAAACATTTCATAAATGAGGTTTCAATTGCTTTTGTCAACTTACCTAATTTGCCGAGTTTTCGAAGAAGATGGCAGCGCTTCCCGTTGTCGGGGCGAAGACGGAAACCAGTTTGCGTGTTATTTTCAATATTACGCGAGGGAAAGTGATTAAATGGATACAACTACAATCAAGGGTTAGTAGAATTTCGTTTAAATAAACTTCTTGGTCATGTCTGACGACTTGATGAGAAGAATATCATACGCCAAAGAAAAAAAAGAAAAAAACTAGTTCCCAAGCTCATCAGCGCACTGTAACAAACCAGGCTCAAACTTCAAAATCGGCTTGATTCGCATGTGGATGTATAATTTTCAATTCTTTTATTTGAATATATAATAGATTTATTACCGGTTTAATGTAATCAGATTGACGTTTGATTCGAACAGTAAAAGTTTGGATATTATTATATATTGTCACATCCGAGAATTTGCTTGTCAAATATCGTGTGCCAAAAAGGTATCCCGAAGTTATATATGGAATTATTTTCATTTATTTTACAATAGGTAACGCAAAATATTTTAAAATTTAATTTTGAAATACCTCTATGGTTGTTAAAAAATCCTTCCACCAAATATAATCACTTAATATTAATGATTAATTAGAATAAAAGCCTGATGTTATTTTGGCTCAGCACCAGTGTGCCAAAAAGGTAGAAGAGCCAAAAAGGTTCATATATAAAGCCCAAAATGGTTATGATTGTACTAATATATATATATATATATATATATATATATATATATATATTATTTAACTCGTAATGTTCTTAGCAAATCGTTATACCTACGTTGCTAAATCGACATTTACAGTAACTGGTGTTTGATTTTGTTATTGTTTTATTTAATTTCAAATGATTAATTTTCTTAATGTTAAACAACTATTGTTATTGCAGGTGAGACATGTCATGAGAACGAACATTGCCTGAACGACCTCTGTTCTTCCTTTCGAAAACACGAGTGTTTGAAGGGTTGCAAGACCGGTAGATATGGCAGAACATGCAGTCGGTCCTGTGAAGCGAACTGTGTGTGTGACCAAGCGTTAGGAACATGTACTAGCTGTATATTGGGTTGGTATGGAACAGACTGTAAGACTCCATGCAGTCCTAGATGTGCAGCTGGTAACTGCTCTAGGACTGGAAGCTGTAGACACGGATGTAAACTTGGATCTCATGGAGAGAGATGTGAGGAGAAGTGTTCTCCTCAATGTGTGTCTGGGTGTGATAAGCTGTCAGGAGAGTGTGTCCAGTGTGAAGCAGGTCGGTATGGTTCAACCTGTCAGTCCCAGTGCAGTGCTGGATGTTTGGACTGTGACAGAGATGGAACCTGTATCAGAGGTTGTTTGAAGGGCTACTATGGAGAGAAGTGTGAGTCCGTCTGTCCACCACACTGCAAGGAGGGAACATGCCATCAAGACACAGGAGAATGCATCAAGCGGTGTGACAAGAGACACTTTGGAGAAAAGTGCGAGTTCACTTGTCCAGATCATTGCCTGTGTGAGATGAATCGAACGTGTACAGTCTGTAAGACGGGATTCTATGGACCTTGGTGCAGCAGGAGATGTGAGGGGTGTTTAAACATTGACTGTGAGAGGGACACCGGGGAATGTATCAACAAGGGAGGTAAGGGAGAATGTGGCACACGTCGTTTATGTGAGTTGATTACAGTGTAATAACTTTTAAAACAAATAAGTTGAGAATGTGAATTAAAACATATACTTTCAAGTAAAATTTAAGATAGATCTCTATTATTATTATTATTATTATTATTGAATCATTTAGGATAAATCTTATCTTCAGCCTGCTAATGTTATTGTTGTAACAGAAGACAGCAAGTTGAACATCGTTCTTTACTGTGTTGCTGGAGTGGTCACTATCTTCATCATTGGAGCTGTCTTGATGTTGTTTGTGTTATATCGACTAAAACGGTGGGTGAAATCTTCAACAAGGAGAGTGTGATTTTAACATCATTAGCAGTCCCAACAGTGTTTGTGCAGTTTCTGTCGTCGACGTCGCGACCGCCAGTGTTTTTTGCTTTGGCTTTAACTTTTTTCGAGGGAGGTTTAAGAACTCATATACATCCCAGCAGGCACACGACGTTGTTACAACGTCGCATTTTGGTTGAAATAATGTCGCGACGTCGTTCAACTATAAAACGACGTCGTTTCAACGTCTCTCTTTTTCGACGTCGATAAAACAACGTCGTTTCAACGTTGTTATTTTCGACGTCGATAATATATTCGATACCAGACGTCGTTTCAACGTCGGTATTTTCGATGTCGGTGTTATGTCGATATCTGACATCTGTTCAACGTTGTGATTTTCGACGTCGATAATAGGCCTAAGTCTATTTGCGACGGCATTTCAACGTTTTCACAATTCACAACGACATGGATCCTCACTGCATCCTACTGTTCATTGATTAGCGATCGCAATGGCTTATTAGGCATATATTTCAAATCTTTATCCTTGATTATTATATAAAGATATGAAGTATATGGGCCCTATAGGGTGCCTATATATCTAGGCGTCTTCGGACATATAAGAAATTACCATGTTAAATCCATCATTGATATTCTTTAATTTTCCGGAATGAGTAATGTTATTTTAAAACATATAAATGTGCATGTAGGCCTACACGTAGTCCACAATAAATAAAAATGTATTTGTGCATATATTTTTTTATTTGATTTAGTGATTTTAAAGAATGATAGGCTACTGTTACGAATTATTTCAATAGTTAACGGGGAATTTATTTTTAAACCGATATGTAATCTATTTTGTATGCCCATGTATTTTAATCATTTACTTATTTATCATTTGAGACTCTTTTCTAAAACGTAACACATATTTGTGAAGCTGTGTACGTTTTCGCGCCAGCACAAAAGCTTATGACGTCATGTGTGCAACGATTACGTCACAAACCAAGTACTTTCGCCGCCATGTTTGACGTCGCCGTAGAGGGAATCTGTTTACGTTGCGTATTATGGACACTGGTGTCGCCACTTCTCTTTCTGAGGTAAGTTAATGTTCCTGCATTGATCATTAATATTTAATAAAGTCAACCCAATACGGAGACGTCGTCCAAACCAAACCTGCCACACTAGCCTACCACTAAACTCAATCGCAAAGCGAAGCGTGCTGTTTACATTTACTGCAGTAGAAGTCGGCAGTCTTATTAACACTGCTGAAGAACGAGTAGGAATTTTAATGATTGTGCTACTATTACCTAACCTATCTAACCTATCCATAAACTTTATTTTCACTGACAAGAGATCAACGACATTCTATTTGCAATCCAATGTTGGTGTCGCCTGCCCGGCTTTGGAAACATGGGCAAACTCTTTACAGTGTTGCGTAAAGTGCTCCGTGACGTGTCTTTTCACAATGATGCGCGGAGTTCGTATTGTCTTCGATCAGCTGTTTGCAAGTTCACTGAGTGCAGGCTTTGCTAACATGTTTATGTTGATTGCTATTTGCGTCATATTAACACGATTAAAAAGCGTGCTAAAATTGGCATCATGAATATTACTGTGCCACTTATATTTAAACGTTGTTTCAATATGATATACAGAGTGATGCAAAAAGTATTCGGACGTTGACGTTAATTCCATTCACATGCATGTTAATTTAGTTGACTCTAGGATAAATAATGTTCATAAAATATGTTCTTGTTGGATCAATGTCAAAATGTTCATCTTTATTTGAAATCATCTCAGCTTGAAGTACATAATATAAATGACATTTTCCGAGGACAATCTAGATAATGTCATCCGATTTACCTACATGTGTACATTGTACATTGAATAAAACGTTTTCCATAGATCGCCATTTTTAATTTATCACAACTATCTATATATGTTGATCTAATGTACTGTCATTTCCAAGATAGAAAACAGAAAATTAAACATTAATTATGAAAAACATTAAATTTATGTTAACAAGTCTACCGTTTATCAATCACAGAAATCACAGTAATTTGATTAAATTAACTTATAATTAAGTATACATAGTTTTTCAGGATGATCGATTGGATTTCAAAAACAAATTAATGACAGTATCAGACTATCTATATGATGACATGCGTTAAATTCAAATGATCTTCTTGTTGAGATGATTTCTAATAATGCTGAAAAGTTGTATACTGATTCCAACAGAACTTATTTCATGGTAATTATCTGGGCATGTACACGTAATTGACATGTATAATTTATGCTAATATATCGATATACTGAAAGTGATTCATATATAATTATTTATAGGAGCTGGTATCGGTGGAAATTCAGTTATTTGTTGACAAATTAATTGTTTCCCTGACTATACAGTACAACTTGTTCTATAAGTTTCACAACTTGTGCCCAATCCATTTCTTAAATGAATAAAATATGTTTTCAATCAATTCCTTGAAATATGTAGATGTGTTGAACATTAGATTAATGTACCTTTGTAAATTAATTTCTATTTATAACTGTGTTAAAGAAGTATGACTGTTTGTAGTGATTAATTATAAATGCTCACATATCTGTTTTCAGTCAACTGCTTGAGAAGGGATAAGATGGGGAGCAGAGAGTTGCAGACGGGAGATATCGCATCTATAGATTAGCTGGGTTACCTATCAGGCACCATCCAGAATCTTTTCTCAGGTATACACTTATTCATCATGCATCATGTATTTTCCGACATAAAACGATTAAAGGTTCATATATATTTAACACATAGAATTCAGATAGTTAAAGTACAGTGATAATGAATGATGAGTAACATGATTATTTTTGAAAATTAGATACATTTGATGAAGCATCGACATAAATAATAAGTTGATTTTCTTTCCCTTTTTCATATGTGTAAGTTGTCTTTTTCATTTTCCAGAAAGCTGATGAATGGCGCTGGGACGAAACGAAGACACAAAGAACCGCGTTTTCTTGTTATTTTAAGGCAGAATAAACAATTATGTAATCTTAAACCCTAGCTGTCTGTTGTTTCTTTTTCGATTTTGGTTGCTTTGACTAATCCCTTGTTGCTACAACTAACCCGGAAGATATAATATCTATCTTTTAGAGATACTTTTAGAATTGAGATTTTTTTTTAGAGATTGCTACTGCTCAGAAAGAACGTCATTTATCGACGTTGGAATGACGTTGTATTATGGTTGCATATGAAATTTGCGGCGACGTCGATGTATTGTCGTTGAATCGACGTCTTAACAACGTTTTCGATACGACGTTGCATCAACGTTGGTGCAACGTCGTATCAACGTAGATGCAACGTCGAACCAACGTTATTGCAACGTCGAATCTACGTTGATGCAACGTCGTAGCAACAACGTTGTTCCGACGTCGATTGAACGTCGATAATCGACGTCGCCGCAAATTTCATATACACCCATAATACAACGTCATTTCAACGTCGATGAACGACGTCGTTTCAACGTCGGTTCAACGTCGAATTGCCTGCTGGGATAACTTCTACTTATATCCCTGGGAATTTGTTTTCATGTTCACATTCAAGTTGAAAGGTCAAGGTCACGGGTTCTGAAATCACTATGAAAACCCTTGTAAACAAGATAACTTGAATTGTTTGTATTCGATATATATCAAGGACCAAGCTTTGGTTAGGTTTTTGCTGAAATCCGTCAAAGGATAAGGTCACAGCAAGATCACGCCTTAAGCATGGACTTTCGAATATGCATTACTTTAACTATGAACATTTTGAATGATTGTTATACACAACAAAAATTAATCATTGATTGTGTGACCTCAAGGTCAAGAGTTCAGAAATCACAAACAAATCCTTCAAAACACATTTGAAAATGTTCTGTGCTTTGAGGCTCTGATGTGATTGATATTAACTTTGGGGAATTGCCAAGATTTGAAAAGTATGTCGCTTAACGCCATCAAAGGTCAAGGTCACAGGGAGGTGACCACTTAGTCATGCTCTTGCGAATGTGTTTAATTTTTAAGTTTTAACACTTTGAATCATAACATGATTGTTATACACAATGGAAAGAGATCCGTGATTGTGTGACCTTGAAGGTCAAATGTCAAGGTCACACGATATGTGTAAAGGCCTCTGTCACCTTTTGATAACATCCCTTTATTTTTAGCCGTTTAGCCTAATATTGGCTTTCGTTTCTGGAGCAGATACAAAACAAACAGTAGGGCATAGTCCAACGAAACTAGGTGTGTGAACAGTCATCATATTAAAATGTGCCTTAAGGTATTTTCAATTTATTCGTAATTGGATGTTTTAGTCGTTAAGCCGTTTCTATTGGACATTTGAATTCATTACTTGATAAGGTACATGCATGTCGATGGGAATGTTTTGCGGTGACAGGACAGTGTTCAAAGTTCTCTAGGAGCTATTGCTTGTTAATAAACGCGATATCTACTGTGTATGTACATGTATAAGTAAACATGGACATAAGAAGGAAGCCTGAATTACAACAAATACCATTGACATTGACTTTGAATTAGAAGATATTGGTATATTGTGTAACTGCCAATTACTGATAGTTAATGGAGCAAGAACACAATAGGATGTCTTCACATGTCTAATCTAATATTTAATACACTGTTTCTATTGCAAGTATACATATCAATTGAGTTGCCTTATTAATAGTTTATTTTCTTAGACTGTATTCATTATATTTCATTATATAAGCGACCAAAACCATATCGTTAATATATTACATGATTCACACTGTTTACAGGATAGACGGTATGATGTACTATGGTGCGAGGTGGAGAATACGTCCTGATGTCGGTGAATATCTCAGAGCTGAGACCAGACCTGAAGTTGTTCCAGACTATTCTGAACTTGATGACGATACTCCTCCCCGAGTTTGTCCTATCCGCCGTACCAGATCAACCACCTTTACTGACAGTGGCAGAAACACTGTTCCAACAGGTCAACAGGCCGCAGGAGTGTCTGATGGACAAGATGGTGAATCTCTG
This sequence comes from Gibbula magus, assembly GCA_936450465.1. Classification (NCBI taxonomy): domain Eukaryota; kingdom Metazoa; phylum Mollusca; class Gastropoda; order Trochida; family Trochidae; genus Gibbula; species Gibbula magus. Next base: position 2,911,189 of record OW388302.1, read on the forward strand.
GCTGCCTCTTTTTCTGCCAACATACCACTACCAGACAGACTGCTTGATGGACCTGAAGCTTCCGCATCTACATGTGGCAGATCGGATAGACCGGACAGTTATGTTGTCCCGCATTATTCTGAAATAAACGAGGTTTTAATCAGTCCTCGTCCGCTGCACAGGGAACAAGCTGATGGGTTGAACCAATCTTTATCGTCTCGCTTGTCTGATAGACCGTCAACTGGGTCTGATGAAGGAACTGCAACTGGAGGCGTCATCAGAATGCCAATCATTGCAGAATGTTCCTGGAACACTGAGACTGACGATTCACCACCTAACAAGAACTCCTGGTCCAATGTTGAGAACTATGATCATCCGTTTACGGAAGGTCACTGTCCCAAACCAACTTGCTACGTTGATCCTGACAGTGTCTGTTATAACGTTCTACCAGAGCAGAGGACGGACTTGGTGACTGATCAACAGGAACCACAGCTATCCGCATCCGCATCTGTGAACCCTCAACCATCAAACCTACAGATTAATGAAGATGTAGCTTCCTCACCTACAGGCGATAGATCGGATAGCGTACACAGTTATCGTCTACTAAACTATGATGAAGTAAAGGAAGATGTAATCACTCCACACCAGCTTCAAAGAAGGCAACACACTTCTGGACTGAACCAATTCCTATTGTCTCCCCTGCCTGAAAGAACATCGATAGGGTTTGATGAAGGAAATGCAACTGGGGGCGAAAGATGCCTTGCTCTTGCAGCAGAAAGTTTTGGGAACACTGAGACCGAGGACACGTCACCTAATGAAGAACCTCGACCTGATGGTGAGAACTGCGATCATCCAATTAGAAAAGATTACTATTAGATGATCAGGGACGTTTCAGTTTGGAAGAAGTCGGCAAAACGTTCATGTGCATGTGTACGTACGCTTCCTTTTCAAGTTCAATTTGTTGTGTTAAGCGTTTGGAACACGTAGAGCCGTGATTGATGTCAATGTAACTAGGAAAACAATTGTTTATGTGAGTAAAGCAAACTTATTTTCAACTCAACGTATTGATTTGAGCTATATAGAATATCAACTCTATATAGCAAACATCATATGTTGAATGCATGCATTTTGTTTTTCTGTCATTCTTGAATACTTCTCAATAATTGTTTGTTATTTCTAAAGTCAAATGTCTTGTTGACAATACAAACAGATCATAACATATGTTGTGTTTAAAAAGTACTTGTGTCTTAATGTTGTAAATACAGGTATAGATATTATAGTCATACCATGTATTAGCATTACATTTTATAGTTATGCAGCAATGCTTTTCGAATGTAATCATAGGTATACACATCTATAATTGTTGTTTATGTTCAGATATTTTAATATACGTGATTAAGACAATAAATGTTCATAAACTTATACCAACGAATGCTCGTTTTTTTGTATCCGCTCTTGGTGAACAAAATGTCAAACACATTTTGGAAAACACCAGCCATATGAATTGTTCAGAAAATTTGAATCATGTCTAACCATATTAGTTCATCCCTGTCATTCAGCGATTACGACCCAATATAAAACTCTGAATTAATGAATCATCAGAATGCTATATGAAATGCTGATTCATAACGTTTGTGAATCATAACTGGCAATGAATCTATACATAACATCTTTTGAGTTGGCATTTTAGAGTGTGCACAGAGGAACACATTAAGAATATACATACCACTTTATCGATGTGAATATCCTGTTGAAGATCCACGTCCTAGATCATTTTAAGATTCGGTATTGAATAAGTTGAATCTTATTTGAAGTGTCGTTCTTTAAAGTTCATTAAAGTAATTTTGTATAAAAATCGCACTGGTCTAATCTCCTCTCATCCTCTTCACCTAGACTTAGTTTTCAATACACTCATATATTTTCAATCTGAAATGTGCAGCTTTGAACTTAAAAGCCATCCTATGGTAAAAACTATAAACTATATGTATTAGCTGAATTTATATAGTTATATTGTAGTCGTCAGATATAAGCCGGTACTGCTGTCGGGAAAGCTTAATGACTAATTAGACTCTCTAGGAAGTGTTGTTTCCCTACTACTCTTTTCAATTACGAAAACTTTTCACTTCACTGTTTCACTGTTTGTCTCTGTCTTTGTCTATGTCTCTCTGTCGTGGTCTGCCTGTTTGTGTCTGACGATCTTGATCTGCCTGTCTGGACATCTCTGGCTTTCTGTTTGAAACTCTGGATCTGCATGTTTCTCTGTCTAGGTCCGTCTATCGTATGCCCCTTCTCCCTGGCTTGGTCTGTGTGGGTATGCTTGGCGGTCCCCCTGGGGTCTGCCTGTCTGAGTTGTCCTGTTGTTCTGTCTGGATTTGTCTTTCTCTATGTCTGTTCGTCTCGGTCTGCCTGTCTCTCTTTCTTGATTTGTTTGTTTGGGTCTGTCTATCTTGGTCTGCCTATTAGGGTCTGCTTATATTTGTTTTGCTCTGCCTGTCTCTCCGTCTAGCCATTTCTGCCTTGGTCTGTCTGTTTCTTTATCTGTCTAGATGTGTGTCTGTCTATATATGTTAATGCCTGTCTGCTTTTTCATTTCCAGCCGAGAGTTGGCATATATACTTCCGTGTTTCTGATTAAATCTCGTGTTCAACTTGTTCAAGGATATGCAGTGCACAACTGAGTGATAGACTGGAAAAAATCATCATTCCATAAAATTGTCTGGATAGCGGAAAGAGCACATACTTATAATACAGCCAGTATTTGATTACTTTAACTTGCGATTTCTGTACATGCAGATACCTCATTATCCATGTATCCTTTCATTTTACCATACGTTGGCGACAGTCACGGCTGCTATTATAATCATTTCATATTTGACGCTACTTAATTTATGAAAATTTGTTACATGTGGTTACACACTTCTATCATATGAACATCAGAGTAACTACTGCTGAACAAATAAAGGCTCTACTTGCAGAACTTGCTGCCAGTAAACTTATACATTAAGTTATTAACTAAATATTATATAAAGCAAACTCACAAAGTTTATGATAAGGTTGAATAACGCCATTACTACAGTGACAAAAACAGACGGGAAGTAGCATTGTCTATTGTCATTTGTATATGACGGCTTTTAAACAATATCTCATCTCATCTCTCATAATAATATTATCAAACATGATCATGTTAGTCATTGCCTCTTTTGGTGGAATCACAATCCCATTATTTAAAGCAGTATGTCTGCTGCCCAGATCAGGAGGTACATTGAGACGTATTTAAACAGGCGGCTGCTTCTGTGATTTCGTGGACGACTGCCATGGTGTCGCTACAGCCGGTGGTGGGTTGTGGTGTTATTGTTGTTGCTGTCCCTGTCGCTGTGCATGTCCCTAATTGCTATGACCCGGTTCAGGGGGTCCAGGGAGACATCGTTGTAAACAGTAAACATGTATACTGATAAGAGCAATACATACCAAAGGTACACCGTCTGCGACCGAGATCAGAAGGTCCAGGGGGACATTGTTGTAACGGCGGCTGCTTCTGTGATGTCATCGGCGACTGCATTAATGGCGCGACAGGGGCTGGTGGATTGTGTTGATATTGTTGTTGCTTGCCTTTAAAGTCATAACCCGTTAGATGAGGAGCTTAACGCACAATATAAAAAACAATGAATACAATCGATATTAAACTTTTTCTTTTCTTTTTAAACTATCAGTAATGTAAAGGGTATAATGATATCATGTTAAATACATTTTGCTTAGGATAGCTGTCATGATTTTACTGTAATGTTAAAATGAAATAAAATATATTGCTCACTTCACGCAGTATTGACTTTAATATACTTATGGTAAGTTATTTTTCAATAAAATGTAATTTCTAGCTCATCAGGCCTGAAAGGCCTGGTGGGCTTATGGCATGGCATGGCGTCCGTCCATCCGTCCGTAAACTTTTCGCATTTGTATACAGATTCCTTGGGCAATGGGGAGTCTAAATTGTAGAATTGGTGATCCAGTGACCCCAAATAAGGGCCTCACAGGTCAAAACCTAAACACCTATTTTCATCTTCTTCTCAAGAACAAAAATACCTTGAAGACTGCAATATTGTGTTCAGGGTCTTTAGCCAATGGAGATTCTAAATTGTAGATTATTGGCCATAGCCTAAAACACATTTGAAATTGAATTGTGAACTGATATTTTATGGCACTTCAATCACTATTTAGTTTATCCCTAGTATTGTCCATACTAAGGTTTGCGAAATGCAGAAATGAGAAAAAAAGCATTTAATCTTATTCAGTAGGAATGTGAAATATATGTCGAAGATCAAGTCTCCATTATGGACATGTTTGTTAAATTGATGTAATCAACGTGAAATGAGAACTATTGAATAGCTTTGGAACTGAATATAAAAACAGACCCTCACAGGTCAAAACATAAAAATCTATTTTCATCTTCTTCTCCAGAACAAACTAGATGGAATATTGTGTTCAGGATGTTTAAATGTTTGGATGAAAAGTCTTAGAACCATTAAAATTGTGCATAGATTATTCAGCCAAGGTGATTCTAAATTGTACTATGTGCCATGAGATTCATCACATTGTCTGTTCTCTCTAAGACTTATACAGTTAGATCAGTGCTGCCAGTGTTTAGTGCAATGTAGAGGCTATTACATAATGTGGCTGTAAAAGCACAGCTGGCTTGTAACCAGAGCCAAGGGGTCAGCATATTGCATAAACTCTTGTGTGTTGACCTTGCTGAGTGCTCTCTCTAAATTTCAAGACTAATATTTGTCAGGGCTAGGGATTGTGCATTATATTGAGACAATATATTTCTGTCTTTATCATCAAACAAATTAAACCCTGATGAGCTACAGAGCCCATGGCTCTATTTTTATCATTATCTTCCTACAGGCGTTAGTTCACACAGTTTTGCCATCGTCACCCATGAAGCACTTTCACTGCCAGAAGTAGAGAATCAAATGTTAATTGTGAAATCGGCGATGTTGTTCAAAGCTGAGTATTCCGTAACTGCCGAAATGGTTGGAGTTGCTTTATCAGTGACATAGGAACATATTGTTTACAAAACAGCCGGTTGCAGATGTAAAACAATAAGTACGTTACCAGACTGAGTTTTGCAAACTTCCACTGATTCTGGTACATGTGCAACAGATGTACAGATGGAAACACTGGAGTAAGCAATCTCTGTTTCAATAAACATTTAACAAAACTAATGAATGTTCATAAAAGCTACTCTCCTTAAAATTAAGTTCTAAATATAAATAAATTAATCAAAACTTTGTATAAATAGATGGCCACCAGGTAACACTAACTCACTCACTCAGTCACTCTTATTAATGCTGTTCCTTACTCTCGGCCATGTAGCATGTAGTAGAACACATCCACTAGTTTGCCCTTTAGTAGAAATATGCGACTAATATGATGTGTCAAGGAGGTGCACGTGAGTTGACAGTGAATAGAAAGGTGACTAAATGAGTTATCATTTAGCATCGCTGGCCTAATATAACAGCCATTAGCAGAGAGAAAATAAAGGTGAGTTACCTAATTTAAGATATCGCAAAAGCAAACGAGAATTCCGTATCTCACAAGGAAATGATCACACTTTTAATTGAAAGCTGATTTAGACTTAGTTACAAAATTACAATGTATCAAAAGATCTAAAATACGATGTTTATAAAAGAAACTGAAAACTGAAAAAAAAAGGTATCAAATGTATATCTGGTAGATGGATTGAACTGATTAAACTGATTATTAAAAAAATCAGCAATATATATATATAATATATATATATATATATATATATATATATATATATATATATATATATATATATATATATATATATATATATATATATATATTGCTACACTTTGAATAGGAAAACAGATGACCATTTCCAAAGGCCTACATTTGATTATATAATGTACCTCAGCAGAACAATAGACAGGTTAAACAAACTTATGAATAAATCCACGTTTTCACATACTTTCATTAAGGATTCAGCGCTAAAGCGCCGAATCCTTATTGTTAGTGGCGTGTTCCAAGATTTCTGTGGACACGACTTTGGCAAGAAGGATTGCAGCTATTACAACCAAACAGATATCTGATACCCCTTACTATGTAGTGCAGCGAAGCTGTTGTGCCCAATTGGTGCAGCCATTTAGAGTTCAGTTTGAATCTAAATGTAATTTTTTTAACATGGGACAAAATTAAAAATGAAGCTGATGACTTGCAACTTTTTTTTAAAGATGCGCAATAGCCATGCGAGCAAAACAGTAAATCATGACCAATGTGTAGGTCACGTGGTTTCGTCGCCATCTTGATTTTAAAAACTTTAAAAAATCTTTGGACCCCATGCACATTTGACGATCTATTCCTCTGAAGATATAAACACTAGAGAGCTGATATTTGCACATAATGTAACTGAGGCACTATTTATATCGGGAATACCCTCACGGGTACTAATTCGCTTTTACAGTGAGTACTTGAAATCTGACAATTTAAAAAAAAGGTGTAAATTTCAAACCTCAATAGCTCAAAAACTAAAGATAATTTCACAAAACCTGCACCAATATGGGGGCAACAACACTCCGCATCGATAAGGCCTATAGCAGTTTTCGGCCGCAAACAATAGATTTTTTGTTATTTCGAAAAAACTTAAATGTGGTGAACTTTCGCAGTTTTGAGGGTACGCGTCTTTAAAAACTTCTCCTAAATAACGGCAATACATACATGCACACTGTATAGCTCATTGTAAAGCTGAAACACTGCTGTTATCAATTTATAAACCAAAGCTCTACATTTACATGTTTGCGGGTTACAACATTTTAAATATTGAACTTTTTTTAAAAGGAATTTTCGGCCTTTGATTCTAAAGGGACATAACTCTGTCATAAATCGATTGATTTGTAATCTATTTCTTGCAATCCGTTTTACTTGGTTACCTTTACAACTCCACTACAGAACATTATCATATAAAAGTTGATAGTTTGGGCACAACTTAAGCAGTTTCAAAAGAAACAAAATCTTTAGGATTTTGCGACTTTTCGATGGACATTTTCTTTGGACTATTATTGTTTTTCAGTCAATAAAGATACAACATGATTAAGATGTCATTTTAAACCAAATATATTTCTCATTAAGAAAGTTTTTTTCAAGCTTGGATCTAAAATGATTTACACGTGACAGTCCATTGAATATTGCCTTTTTTTAAAAATCGTCATTTTCAATAAACGTTAAAAGTACACAAGAGTTATACTAATTCAGCAATTGGCATATGATTTATACGAGCCTATGCACAATCTCAAGAGCAACAACTTGTGTGTTGAACTCTTTCATCAAAAAGTTGATAGTTAAGCTTCAAACATCGCAAACGTCGTATAGGGGTCCGTAAATAAGTATTTTTTAGTATTTTCTTGAATATTCAAAAGAACATAATGTGCTATTTATGAATGCAATCTGAATGACGATTCCATCTACTTAAATGGAAATTAAATCACAGCAGTTTCTATTTACACCTCTATTAACCGTTTTATCATAATCATGAGAAACATAATGTAGGAGTCAATTAGTGTGTGACTTTTCCATTTTCACTTTCACTTTTAAAATAACTCTATCGACTTGCAACTTGTTTTGAACGATGGACAATGTCAATAGCATTTAAAATAAGTGTCTCATGAACACGCTGAATACTTTTATCGTCACTTGTGACTATATTTTGTATTGTATGTGTGTGAATACATATCTACATACTAGATAATGTTAAGAAATATTCAATGTAGATTTGTCTGGAAATCTTATAACCCCTTTTAGATGCATTTGTAGAAGTGAATACAACAGTCATTATCCATATAAAACATAAGGATGGTATATATATATGTATAAGAAATAACGGACCACGTTGGTTTTTCAATATTCTACCAAATCTGTTCTAAGTAACTTGATAAAGAAAATGAACAGTGTAACGTTAAGTGTTCGCTTGGGCTGTCCTTCTTATCAGGTTTCTACTCAATTACTACTACTATTGGTTGGTTCGGAACACATATGATTTTAACATAGACAAATATTTACCTAGCAACATACACTGTAGGTCGCTAGCTGAGAACGAGTTCGACAACACTCATTGTGATTTACCTGGATATACTGATAAAGTCAACTTGACCTAAGCTTATCACACTTCTCATTAAACAGGTTGAGGCTTCAAATGAGTCCAAAAGTCAATGAGTCAAAATTACCTAGATTTATCACAGTGTAAACAAACCTGAACGTGTGTGGTAACATGATAGTATTTAGTTGTCAGTCTTTAACTGTGTAAATAGTTTAATTGTTTAGAATTGACCACCAACAATTACCGACACTGAATTAAAACAAAACAACGTCAAGTGTTCAAACTTGCTTGGTCAGTGTTTATTGATCACAAGACTCTTAGTGTTATCAAAGATTAGCTTAATGATACTTGATTGTTTGGAACTGATATGTCTTCATTTGCCTTAGTTTTTCATTTACGTTTGGCTAATACATTCGTTTAAAAATTATTTGAACTAACTTTTGGTAACAGCTTGAGAAAATTATATTATCAAGCTATGGAACTTCCTACCTTGTTCATCCAAATCAAAATGATGTGTGAATTAGTTGATAACGATTACTTTTTTGTAACATAAATAAATAAGCTTAAATAAATATTCCATCGTACTTACTTTGAAATGTTAAACACTTGATGGCAACTCGCGAAGATGATGATCATCTTTGTGTTGCAACGTATGAAAGTTAAGGAGAGATGGGACGAATACATACTTTATTCAAGAATTTGTTTATGAAATCAGGACGAGTGTGCAGCAAGTCTATATATATTTTGAAAGTTATAAACACTACTGAAGGAAACAAAATGAAGCCTTGTTTGAATAAAAATGAATCTTTATCAGCATTTTTCGCATAGATTCGCAATAGCAAATCTGATTTGGTATGGGGAATTGGAACAAGCGTAGGAATTATCAATATTCTTCTAAAACAGTGTGACTATTGATATTTAATCTTATATGAGTCTGGAAAGCACATTCATAGATACAAATATAAAAGGGCGAAACGAAGTAGCCTGCTTTCCAGGATGTGCAACTATTGAACTTAGTAACTTAAAAATGAATCAGAAATCAATGTTTTGTTTTTTATTTTAAATATTTATTTTTTACATATTAATTATTATATTTAAAATACTTTATTTTATGAAATCAGGACGAGTGTGTGTCTCCTTGAATGAAGGAAGCTGACAACTCAAAATGTTCTCATACGTCTCGTCTTATTTACACATTCGTAGAGGTTATATGAAACTGAAAACTTAACAGATTATTGTGACAAAACTTGATATGATTTACAACATAATCAGTTTCAACTTCCTAAAACCTGTCTGCACCTAATATTTCAAACCATTACAAGTAATATGAACATTATTACTTTGGTATTATTATTTGAACATTAAATCATTTGCTTAAACGAAATTATTTTATTATGTGAAGTTACATTGAAATATTTAATTGGGTGTTCATGCAGCTTAAAGGAAATACAGATGAAGAACAATGAATATCTATAGTGATACAATGTGTACTTGTGTGACAGTGACAACATTGATACCAATATAGAGAAAAGTATTGTTGCTATATTTTGAATAGTACGCGTCCTAAAATATTGTCTCTATTTCATTACTATCTCGTGCAACCAAATTTGAAATGTCATTTAATATTGTCTTAATGAAAACAAATACGACGAGGCATGTTGATAACTATGTCTTCTTGGTGATTCCTACTTTACCAACTTGTTGAATCACAGGCTGGTAACGTATGACATTTGTATATCGCATTGTTTCAGCTCTCCTCATTATAGTTTGTATTGCTTTCATACTCCTCAATAATGTCTTCTTGTTTTTTAAGGACATTTTGAGATATGGACATCAAGCCTCAAGTTAACCGTTTGACAAGTTTATGCGATCAGTTGCTTTATAAAACAATGCAGATTTAAATGTAAAGCCGCCTTCCCTGTTCCTTCTATACTCATTTACGTATTAATCAGTTTACAAAACATGCTAAAGGTTTACATATTTAAGAGCGCTCTAAAAGTTCATATCTTTTCTAGATTACATAAACTACTCTTCTTTTAACAGTTACTTGTTTTGGGTTTATTGCATGTGTTGTGTACGCTTCTTACACTCGTATAAATCAAACAATCAACCAGGACGTAGGTAGTCAGATGTGTATCGAGTGGCTCATCAAGACGGACAGTTTCGGAATTTTAACAGAAATAGGTTATGAGCTAACATAGATAGCGACGGAACAGAAATGATTGGGTCAAGATGACATTCGTTATCAAACGGGTTATCAATCTGATAGCATGAAAGTCAAAAATGTGGTCATGACTATCGATTGGGCATTTGTTATTTGTTATCATTCCCAAGTATCAAAACTTCTCATTTCTAAAACTGTGTTTAAGATGAATTGATTTAATGAAAGGTTAATTTGGAGCTTTTATCACCTCTTTCCTAAGTGTTGTCAGACCTTAATATATACAATGATACAAACGCATTAAAACAAAATAATCATCGAAGCAACAACATATATGACCACAGACATTTGTGAACGTTTATCTTCGTGTAAATAAGTAGCCTGCATGTGGACGATTTTACCATTTTTTGGTTGTTAACCTGTGGTTGTAACATCAAGATGCTGGTGATGAAAAACATTTTATTATATTACGAGCAATGAAATACTGGGATTAATCAGTGAAATAAAATATCTACCAAGTTACAGTGAAAATAAATAGAGAATACCAAACAAGTTCCCTGTGGATAATGTATTTATTATAACGAGTTACTTGTAAACGTTTTTAACGAGAGAAAGCGAGTTCAATACGTTTGCGAGTGACGAGGTTTAGTAATATGGTATCCATAGGGAATGAGTTTGATATTGTATTTATTACACACAGATAAACAACCTTATTTGAGTAGATTAACATACAAACTGTTTGGAGTGAGAAAGTAATTTTTTCACTCGTGGCTGCGCAGTGATTTGGCCTATGACGTCACAGTGTTACTGTGGTGACGGGTTGTTCCTATGGCCGCTCGGCGAGAAAACGACCCTTTTCAACGCAATTACAAGGATTACCTCATATACTAAATAGGATATCCGTCAATTCTTGACAAATACCATGTTTATCACATCTCATGAGGTAGAAAGTTATATACTCCTGAAAATATAACCGTTCTACCTCACTCGATGAATAAACATGGTATTAGTCAAGAAAAGATATCCTCTATTTATTAGTATATTTAGTATATATAATTTGGACACAGTATGTATGGACACAGGACTGGTAAGTTCGTTTACACGAATCTTCTATTTTACATTCTTACTGTATCTTTAAGATCAACTTTCGAATGGAGCCCAACACAACCATCCAAACTGTGTTGCTTCCTTTCTACATTCCGATTTTCTCCTTCTGAATGAAATAGTATCATATAGATGCTACATTTGGAGAAGGGTGATAAATGCATTGTGTCCAATTTGAGGGAACAATTTCTTGAAGATGAATTCCAGACTTTATTTGGCTCTTATATTCACATACTTTAACTATGACGAGAGGGCGGATCAGTGATAATGATCAATTGGAACTTGCTAGTATGAATGACCTGGGAAGCAACTGTATAATGACCGTGTTTTTATTTATAGGAAACAGAGACCTCAAGAAAACAAGCGCACAATGAGACTTGTTTGCGAGATAGATTTGAAAATTGATTGCCAAGGTTACCACCTCGTGTGGTAAGCTGTTGGTACGGTCAGTGCTGGCGATAGTTGCCATACTCTGAGAGTGTCTGTTCGAATCCCGCATGGGACTCGGTCCGAAACAGTACAAGAATGTGTACTATTGAAGGTGTAACCAAATTTAACCTTGTTATATGTGTCCACTTTACTAATGGCATGAATTTCCAATGTCTACTGTTACCAGAAATGTCATTTCAGTTACTGACTTTATGACAACATACCCACATATCTATCTGTAAGGACAGGTATGCATACAAAATGAGCATTTCATGATAAGGAGAACACACAAGTTCCCTTCAGCAGTTAATTAAAATATAGGAAATAATAGACTTCTGATTTAGTTTGTTTCTGAGTTCAGGCACTGTTAAAATATTCATTGACATATTGTGTAAAGCTTTTCCTATTGTGAAGCTACCACTCCAATGTTTTATTAATCAAATCTGATCTAGTGATTAAAATGATATTTTTTTATTTAAAAAAAACGTGCAAGAAAATTGGTATCAGAACTGACAACCAATTATCACTATAATCGTTAATTGAGCAGTAATTAAGCAAGCTTAAATATACATATTTCACATTTGTAAACTTGAAGATGTATTGTGTTAGTCTTTACTACAAAAAAAATCATAAATGAATGCAAATGTTGTGTGGAATTTATCTCCTTGAAATTACACTTGTTTTTAAATTGACTCACATATATTTAGAGAATAACCAACGAGGTACGAGTGATTACGGGAAATATCCATGAGTCTAAATAATGTTCAGCCACGAGCTTTAGCGAGTGGCTCTGAACATTATTTAGACGAGTGGATATTTTCCGTAATCACTCGTACCGAGTTGGTTATTCTATATATTACCCATTATGCAATTAAATTTACCAAATTACGCTTGCTTGTTATATTTTCATGTTGGGCGGCCGCTGTGAAGGACCCGTCGCCACAGTAACATTGTGACGTCATAAGATAATTCGTCGCGTCAGACCATTGTTTTATGACGTCATAGTCATTCTTTCTCCGGGTAACCGACCAATCAACGTTGAGAATCACTTGAAAGCACATGTGCAAATATCACAAAAATAATCACCTGTGTCTTCTCATCCGTATGGGTAATATTTCAAAATATCTACCTACTAGAGAAAGATGAAATGGTGATGGAAGTGAAGGTCAAGTTTTGTTAATCATGCACGTACCTGTTTTGGTAAGGAATACACTGTCGTATGAACGAGGTTGCAATGTGTATACTTTTTGTGGTCAGTGATGTCCAATGTCGTATGGATCCTATGGAGAATGGAAAGTGTTTTAACAGCGAACTAAGCTACTATATAAACGAAATAAGAAAAGTGTCTCCCATGTAGTCACCACTTCAGTTACAAGTCTTATAACTTAAAGAAACATGCGATGATCTTAAGATGTATGGCCATTCCTTTAAGAGATTTAAAAAGAAAATGTTAAGTTACCGGACACAGGTGCAAAACAAAATAAGAACGTTGCCAATTCGCACGAATTAAGTATGATTGAATTATCATGAATTGTAAACAGATAATAGCTTTTGCAATACTCTCTCACTCTGGTTTGTTATATTCTCACTGTCTCGCTTAAAGAACAATAATAAACTCACCTGAACATGAACAGGCCACCTTGACGCTCTCCAAGATAAAGGTATACTCGTTCTGCTTCTCATCTAACTGTCCCTTTATCTATATACAGGTGAGCTTGATTTAGATAAGAGTTCAACGTACATGACCCAATTGATAGCAATGAATCAATTCGCAGCAACATACTTCACCAAAATTCAACTGAACTACTTGTATTTATGTTTTAAAATGTGTTATATAAGATTTCAAGTGAATAAAATACGATTAAGAAGAAAAAGTATATAATATGTATATACCTCTAATTAAAACTTGATTGAGAATTTTTTGAAATGAAAACATTACGAGGTAGTGTACACACTGCGATGTCCTCGTGTCGATATTATACAAATAGATTGGGATCTGGAAGTAATTGTTATTAAAACATCGTTTTTACCGACATTTTAACCGATTGTAAACACAGTTATACATTTCTATGTTTCTCTTGAGTTTATATAATGGTCAAATATCATATATCTTTGTAGTGATGTTACACGTTCCGGTGAGCAAGGATTTTTTCAGGTGACTGTACAAATTATATCTCTTAACGTCATTCGCAGGTATAACCTTACACCAGCACACTTTTAACACTTTTATCTACTGTAATATGTCAAATTGATTCCACATTAGAAAAACAAGCGTTCAAGAAACAGCTCAACAAAACCTTTAAATTGTTTATTAATAAGAGGTTTATATTGTGGAGGAAAACCATTTTGAGCATTTTTGACTTCACTTCTAGCGAGGGAATAGCATTGGATGTAAACTAAACTAACTTGTTTTCGTTAATAGCAGACATGAAAGTACATTCCTGTAGAGTGTCTGACCATTTACCTATATCGTGTACTTTGAACCTTGAATCTATCTCAAATGATACTTGAGATTCATCAAATATTCCAGTTTTTGGTGTACCTAAGTTCCGGTGGAACGATGATGGAAAACATCTCTTTACTGCTAGCTTTGAATGTATTAGGGCTACAGAATTGATAGCAGAGTTTACATCCAATCTTCAGAAAACTGATGTTAACGGTGCTGTTGAAACTTTAGGACAGCTTTTTTGCCTTGCTGGTCATCACTTTCTTTCCAACAGAACAGAGTTTAAGACCTCAAGAGAAAGCAACCAGATTGGTTTGATGAAGAATGCTTTTCTTTAAAATGTAAGAAATATAATGCTTTAGAGAAATTTCGTTCCAATAGAAACAGTGCCAATATAAACCAGTACTTGGATGCCAAACGTAGGAACAACATATCTCCGAAGCTTTGAATAACCTCTCAATTGCAGCTTTTAGTAAAGATTGTAGAAATGTCTGGAAGCAACTGAACTGTCTCAAGTAAACACGATTAAATCCATATAACTATCACAGTGCTAACACATGTATCAATGTATTATTTGTAATTTGATATGTTCCTATGTATTTTGTGTATCATATGTTCAAGTTACTTAGTTTAATTCTCATATGACACTGTCCATTTGTTTCTTGTAGTTATCACCTGGGGCTATCACCCATCTGCAGGTTTAATGGTTTATGCTTCAGTGAGTATCTATTCTTTATTGTAGATCACTTTAAGCATTGTAAATACAGCAATTGTTTTATTTAGAAATAGGGAAGTATCTTGTCAATCAGACCCTATGGTGCCATTATATTTGCTTTAGGGCTCTGTAGTCATTGGTCCTATGAATCCCTTAAATAGGGCCCAGTCTCAGTGACAAGGGGCAGATAGAGAGGAAGATATAACGAGAGAGGAAGGGAGAGAAGGAGATAGAGTTAGACCAGAAGACCAGCGGAGACTAGACCCCAGGGAAGACTTACAAAGCTTCCTTGGCGGTCGCTATGTCTCTGCATGCTGCCATCACCATCATCAGCTGTATATGTATTTATGTAACCACCATCATGAAGCAACAACCAAATAAACATCTCAATGACGTCATCATCATTATGTGTCTCTCATCATGTGCTCTCCCCAAGAACGTCCGAGATTGGCTCCCATAGCATCAAGCTAATTCCCTGGGATAAACGACACAGGCGGGCGTTGGCTCGCAAGATGGTAACGCCTATTGTCTTGTCTTGGCCGGTGTCAACTTTGTGTTATAACACCAAGTGAATGGTTTACATATTTTAAAGACCTTTTTAAATCCTGGACGTAAGCAGCTGTCAGACTCGCAGGAAGGGAGGTGGAAGGAATATAACGACCGGTGAGTGAGTATAAATAATGACGATTAATCAAAAACGTAACATTATTTACATGCTCTAGTTCATAACCCACCGTAGCCATCTATTGAATGAATTGAATTGGTGTTTTTTTTATCTCTTTTAACTCTCAGTATAATAAATTGGCTTACTCACAATATTGACAGCGTTATACAAGTTATAACTTGTACACGACTTATATGTAGTTAGTGTCAGAATGGCGTGTGTTTAATACCGGTTGGCACCTTCTTGTCCTTTTAGGTGCATTACATTTTTTTTATGATAAAAGTGCTTCAAAGTCAATTTTTGAGAAAGTTAATGATTTTCACTGGGTACATCTAAGTTTCTGTAGAAGTGATGTTGTTAAATAATAAATTTCCCAATTGAAACACTAATTTGATACTTTGGGAAAAAATAATATTTTGCTATAGTTTCTTTTCGCGTGATTTTTAGCATTATCTTCCCACATAGTTTACTCCATTAAGTTTGTCCATCTTATCTTTTGAGGCATATGAAACACTCCCTCTGCTAGAATTAGAGAATCTAATGTTAGTTGTGCAATCAAGCATCCTGTAAATATCAAAATGACTAGAGTTGCTTCATCTGTGTGATGCGCTCATATTGTTTACAAAGCAGAAGTCGGTTGCAGATGTATACGTTGTTTGATTTGACAAACATAAGGATTTTATCTGTATTGAAAAATTCCACCACCAGGGGAAAACACGAGAATCGTGATAATTGTAACATATGCAGCAGAGGTTAGGATTGAAACACTGATTGGAGTAGGTTTTTTTGGAAGAGAGTGCACTGATGTATATGTTTTTCGTAAACATTTATCAAAACTTATGTTCGTCTTGATAAACCCAGTGCTTTCATAGATACCTTTCTTAATATTAAGTTCTACATATATTTAAATCAAAACTTTGGAAGGCCGCCAGGAATAATGTTTTACAACCAACATTTATTTCTTAAAGTATCAATACTTTGAGATTCAACATTAACGATGTAAAGTTGTATGATCTTATTATTGTCAATAAAATTGACAATATCTACATCACTTATATTTAGATAATCCACAATCAAAATGCTGTTTTTTAAAGGTTTGAGATGCTTCTCATTATTCGCTAACTTCACATATTGACAGCAACACAATAAACTAACAAATTACCTTTGTAAAATGTTTCTTTATAATTGACCATTTTCCTTTTAAGATGATCAACTCATTATCATAATGTCGTGGCATTTATTTATTCCAGTTAAATATTAAGATTTACTTCAAAGCTACACGCAATCCTAGTTTTCCAACACTCGATATTTTTGATTTTGTACACAAACGACTCATAGATTTGTGTAATCTCGGGCGTTTCAGCGTTTTTATTATCGATTGTAGATTAATTTTAAAGAATGACCCGTATTGCATCGATATGAAGGTAAAATGTGCTCATATACACACATAAAAATGTGATCTATAATAGTTAATTTGAGCACGAAAAGCTTGCACGTGTGCCTTTACATGTAAATGAGGTAAACACAGATCAGCATGTGCAGCTAATGGCATAGGTGTCAGAAAAAAAACCCTTATATTTCCTCCTTGTTCATAAAGGATTAAAAACAATATTTCACATTCTCCATTTTTCTTTTGTGAGTTTGTGAAATACATCAAATACTAGATAAAGATCAGAAATGTCAACGTAGATTTGTCGGGAAATCTGGGTATCTTTGAGATAAATTTGATAATAATGAAGTTGTTATCTATATAAAGATATTAGCCTGTCATCTCTGTATAATAAATACCGGTCCACATTAGCTTTGCAATGTTCTACCGATCTTACCGATTCTGTTTTCAGTAACCTGATACAGAAACTTTACTTACTGAATGACAAACGGAATCGACGCATCCTCCTGATAAGGTATCATCCACGGGTTATCTGCCTCCATGTTGTTTATATCTATAACATCCTCGATTGAGTTTGTAACCAACTGAGTCTGAATACTTTGAACAAATCTCATTTCAATTCTATTGAATTTTTGTATTAGTGAATCAAAACTAAACAGCTACCAACATATGTGAATATGATAAAACAATCATATAGCAATTGTAAGAAATCACTCGTTTAGTGAACACAATTCATTTACAAATCACTGCCAACCCTTGTAAAACAACCTTAACTCACTAGATACCGCAATTGATGGAAGATTTAGAGGTAATCACGTGAGTGTGTTGTGGGATGGTTACTACCAGGTATAAGGAATATCGAATGTACGATAGTAAGATTTGCTATTAATTTACCTTTTAATGTATCTTACAGTAATACCTACATCAATGGGTGGAAGATAAAGCAAATTTAAAGGGACTGAATTGAATAGTTGTATTCTCTCTCCTCTGGTGCATGCAGATTATGCTTCAATTGGAGTATCTCCAAAGACTGACAATGGCAGTGACTTTGCGGGCTTTCTTCCTGCAATAATACTTAATATCATATTATTCATATCATGCATACAGTAGATCTAGCCATGTGGGATCGACATGAAAAACATGTTTGTTCAATCTCGTCAACGATATCCTATCTCGGAAATGATGTCCTACTGTGGAATATTTCCCGTTTACTTCAATGTCACCATACCCTGCACAAAGGCCAGGGAAGTAGTAAACAGATCAAATCGAATGTTATTAAACGAAAGCAATAACAACAAGTAGCTTAATCACATAGGTTCGTTGAAGGCATCTCATACATTGTTCTATTTAAAATTTCAGTGTAATGATACATATCTTATCTTGTGGAATTATCTGCATTGTTAATGTGTAAGTAATCAAAATGAAAACGTCATCAACACTGTTATCATCTGATTTATAGCTAGGGACTCATTTATGTATTATCGTTTGATAGTTTCACGATAGCTAGGGACACATTGTATGTATTATCGGTTGACAGTTTCACTATAGGTAGGGACTCATTGTATGTATTATCGTTTGATAGTTTCACGAAAGCTAGGGACTCATTGTACACGTATTATCGTTTGATAGTTTCACGATAGGTAGGGACTCATTGTATGTATTATCGTTTGATAGTTTCACAATAGCTAGGGACTCATTGTATGTATTATCGGTTGACAGTTTCACGATAGTTTGGGACTCATTGTATGTATTATCGTTTGATAGTTTCACGATAGCTAGGGACTCATTGTACAAGTATTATCGTTTGACAGTTTCACGATAGGTAGGGACTCATTGTATGTATTATCGTTTGATAGTTTCACGATAGGTAGGGACTCATTGTATGTATTATCGGTTGACAGTTTCAAGATAGTTTGGGACTCATTGTATGTATTATCGTTTGATAGTTTCACGATAGCTAGGGACTCATTGTACATGTATTATCGTTTGACAGTTTCACGATAGGTAGGGACTCATTGTATGTATTATCGGTTGACAGTTTCACGATAGGTAGGGACTCATTGTATGTATTATCGGTTGTCAGTTTCACGATAGGTAGGGACTCATTGTATGTATTATCGGTTGACAGTTTCAAGATAGCTAGGGACTCATTGTATGTATTATCGTTTGATAGTTTCACGATAGGTAGGGACTCATTGTATGTATTATCGGTTGATAGTTTCACGATAGGTAGGGACTCATTGTATGTATTATCGGTCGATAGTTTCACGATAGGTAGGGACTCATTGTATGTATTATCGTTTGACAGTTTCACGATAGGTAGGGACTCATTGTATGTATTATCAGTTGATAGTTTCACGATAGGTAGGGACTCATTGTATGTATTATCAGTTGATAGTTTCACGATAGGTAGGGACTCATTGTATGTATTATCGGTTGATAGTTTCACGATAGGTAGGGACTAATTGTATGTATTATCGGTTGATAGTTTCACGATAGCTAGGGACTCATTGTATGTATTATCGGTTGACAGTTTCAAGATAGGTAGGGACTCATTGTATGTATTATCTGTTGACAGTTTCAAGATTGCAACTACTTTCAGTAAGTAAAGTTTCCAGTATAGAATTCAATCGGTTAATCACAACACTCTGCTAATTTTTATGAAATAGTCTAGGCATGTAACGTTTATGAAGACAAATATACTGAACTGTAAATTGTAATCAATGTACAGATGCAAATTTCCTCTATTGAATTTGTCAGCTTAAGCATACTGTATGTTGGAAAATTGTGTTTTACCTTAGAGAAAGGGTTTTGCCAGATAGTAAGCAATCAAGCAAGTAAGCAAATAGTTGCTAATCATGCAACATCTCTTAAGGGGATAGGTGATTTTGTGGGGTATACATCTAAGACAATGTTAATGTCATTTCTGTTTATTAACGTACATTGAAAACTCAATAAATTTGGTTTTAAAAATGCCAAAAAACGTATTTCTGGCTTGTTCGGTAGTCATCATCATCTATAGCTGCTTCTAAACTGAAGAACAAAACAAACGTCACCCATCAGTTGTTTTTATCATATGTATAATTTTTAAAGTCAAATTTCTCGAGTTTACGACGTCGTATTCCAAAACTGAATAGTTTTGCAAATTAGTCCAAAATAATAACTCAGTCAAAGAAGTGTTATACATGTTTTTTAAAAAAATAATTAAAAATCAAAGTTTGGAAATTTAAAATTCCCAAAAATTATTTTGATAAAACACAACTGGTAATCATCATATAACACATACTCTGTGTGGAAATCAATAAATATACCTCGTCCTGCACACATTTACAACAGTTTAAACATGGGAGGGGTCATGTTTGTGTAAATTATATTTCTTACCCCTGTCTAGTTTAAACAATGATATTGTAATAAAAAAAATAAAAACAGTCACCAATCAAGTCATTAAAACTACTGCCAAAATGTGTTTTTGCATCGTGCCATAATCAAATACATCGCATGTCTTTAAAATATTGAATTAATCGAAACCAATTGAGGTGTGACGTTTCTTTTGTGCTTCAGTTCATATCATCTATATCATTTTCTAGTGTTATTATATAATCGGTGAGATCATTCATAATTGTTTTTGAGGTTAAGAGTACATGTTGTTCATACAGTGAAATATGACTACACATGACCCCTCCCTTTAACACTTGACCTCACCTTCCTCTCGAGTTACACATGTATACAGCTGCAAACAGAAAGTTTGTTCACCTACAGGTTTATCTTACAATATAAATATCATGTACATTGACCTTCAGTGTACATCACTTACAATGACAATGAATCATCATATATCCACGAATAAAATAATCATTCTCAAACGTGTCCTGTGATCGTAACACAAGTGGTGCATATATTGTTTAACTAGGCATGATGAAATATACACATGGGGTCAAATTTTGAAAATTCAAATTTCATTAATTTTCAAATCAAATTTCCATATCGACTAAATTAGAAAATTTCATCAAAGATATATTGAATGAGTATAACAAAAAATACATGATTTTGTCTGGCCAGTTGTTCACTTACTGAATATTGCAAAGAAGAACAAAAACTGTAGTTTTGAAAATATTGACCACTGATCAGTTCAAGGAGCTCTACAAAATGTAACTGTTTACTATGAAGTATCACATCAGATTATATAATGGAAGACTCATCTGTCTTATTTTAATTAAAAAATGCAAAGTGATCGGTCTACTTTTTACTTTGATATGATGCTTCAAAGACATGCCAACGTACATGATATTTGCACTGAAATACACAAGTAGGCCCGTTTGCTAAAGATATTTTAGAGAATGACGATAAGTTTGATTCAGAATACTTCCCAGTTTAGAGTTTTTCATCTACAACAATTTCGATTAAGTGTGAATGCACTTGAGTCTTTTGACGTTTTGAAACTTTGAAGCTTTGAAGTTTACATGACAGTACATAGTTATATTCAGTCACAATTGCATATCAATAGTGAACAACTACCAGTGTGACTACATGTTTCTATGTCCCTGTTGTCAGAGAGTGTCGAGTATGCTGGATAAATATCAAGTTACCACGACCTACGTGTACAATAATAATAGAGATAACCTGAAGGAATTGATAGGTAGAGATTGTAATATATAGATAAAATTGCCTACCATAATAACCATTGCCGTAATGATTACTTATGACATAACTACGTGTTTACATCTTCTGTGTTGTTGTTAAGGGACAAGAAAGTAGGACCATGTTAACATAAGACAGTTTATGCAATTTATTGTACACACTTAATGATCCTCAAGACAACACCCTAGCTTGTATTAACACATTGACTCTTTTCATTATACCCTTATAACATTACCATAGAAACAGCTTCAACGTATCAATGTTGAATTCAAGTTGCCATTGAAATTTAGATCTATGTGAAGGTACAATTATGTTTTACTTTAAAGAAAATGTTTAATACAAATTACAAATACATAACAACCTAAAATGAGTGAGACCGAAACGAGTATGAAATGTGCTATAAGATGTTAAAGTAAGCAAGATGACTGAACAGTCGTTAAAGGACAGTCACCATCACTGAGAAAGGAGTCAATATCATCATAAGCAATAAAAAAAATGAACCGGGGAGATTAACGTGTCAATAAAATTAGCTAAACCTTGTCGATAATGATATAGATATAACTAAGTTTAAATGCATTTAAATTTTCCACAGGGTAAGGGAAATAATCATGAAAAATCTCCAGTCGAGTCGTGCAGATGGGATCAAGAGTTGTCTCCCTTGTACTGATGATTTAGTCGACACAGTGGTCCACAAACAAGGAAGTATCAATATGCGAGAGAGAGAGAGAGAGAGAGAGAGAGAGAGAGAGAGAGAGAGAGAGAGAGAGAGAGAGAGAGAGAGAGAGAGAGAGAGAGATAAGAGAGAGGAGGAGAGAGACAGAGACAGAGACAGAGACAGAGGAGGAGAGTGAGAGAGAGAAATAGTGTCACAGATGTAGGAGGATTTGTTATTACACACATACATGCAGGTTCACAATAAGTTCTCTGGGTTGTTATGGGTAATGTTTGCATGTAAGGAGAGAAAGAGTCATGATCAATGAATCGGCTATAATAAGTAATTACAATCAATCAAATACATGTTGTCTAATTTGTTTGTAATCAGAGAGATAATGACATTCAACTCGCAATTCTAATCGTGATGAAGCTCGGAATGTTTATTCATTAAAGTATGATATTTAAAGATGTTGTATGTGCCATCTTCGCTGAAATAGTCATACAGAAAGCCGACAAGTCCCATTCTATTATCCTATTTAGCCTAGTTTATGCAGATTCTCAAAATATGTTTTTAACAATGTTTGTTTAAGAAACATTTACGTATATTGTTTTGAAGATTCATTATTACTTTGGCAGGCTTTTGGAGGCGTGGTGTAACTATGATAGTGTGGTATTTATCACTGGTTAGTTTCAATATTTGGCCCTTCGTTGCTATCGTTTCTCTTGCCCGATAGTTTACATCTTGGTTATACACATACCTGGTGGCCACATGCTTTAAAGGTGTTTGTAGCACACCGTTCTACTGAAATAAAGTGCTTTTACAAAAATGTAAATAAGTGTTACCAATGGCTAAATAATTCTCTTGAATCAACAAAAGGAGTTCTATATTGTACATGGTTCAGTTAAGCCATGCGAATCTATTTCTCTTTGATTAGCTATTTTAAGGTGTTCACATTAGAATTGCTACTTGAAGGCGATCAAGTGATCTGATTGATGTAGCTATACCTGAATACTCGGAGTAAAGTTTAAATATGGCACCATGATGTTATGACCAACCATCTTGCTGTCTGAACTCAGTACAAATCTACTTCTCACGTTCCAAAGTAATACCGCTTTACATGTCGCACCATTGTCTTCCTAAAGGTATAAACATGTTTTGTAGATACGGCGTATCGGGGAGTGTAGTGGAATGTGTTACCCTTTAACGTGACAATATTTTGTAAAAACTTTAATAACAAATAACAAATTAAAATAATAATATACCAAAAATGTGCTACAGCTGCTTTAAATATTATAGTCAATGCGACAGTGCCATTAGCATATTTATATTTGATTTAATCCTGTCATTATAGGAGGGTGTGTTGTTGGAGTCACATATGTCCACTGATATAGATGGTTTTATTTTATTAAGAAGTACTCACCTTTGCGAAAATCGTCGTTTTAATGTCAGTTTCATTGTAGTGACAATTTAAAAGTGAAACTAAATTTAGTAATGTCTGATCGAAAGGTCGACAATACACTTCGTTGATTACTAAGACGTAATTTTGGAAACATATCTACAACAGACAAAACGATAAATTAGGGTTGGCAATTTTTAATAGATCATATAAAAAATGTATACTTGGGACATGAAGTTCCAGTTGTTGTAGAAATGTATGACTTTTGCTCGATTTCCATTGGAAACAAGCAATTATCATATATTTGACGATTCGTCTGCGTTTTTAAGTGAGATTATTTGAACTGATATCAGAACAATTGCTAGTTTATCACGCACCAATGCTATAACAATTATTGTGAATAACTCCGAATGTTAATTGTTTAACTATTGATCTATTGCTTAATGAAAACGTTTCCTTAGCTATGAATCTATACTTAAACAATTCACAAATAACAACTAACCAAACAAATTGAGCTATATACATATAATATAAACAAATATTATAGCATGATATATCTCAAATGCTCTATCAATAATATGATTTGGTTATCCCCCTCCTCTGATTACTGAAACTCTACTTCACAACTGGGCTATTAATATAGGAATTCAAGCATTTCTGATTCTCAAAATACGCAATATCATAAACAAAACAAACCATAATATGATACAACCTTCGGGTACGATTGGACTTTGACGGTACGACGAATATTTAGTGGACACTTTTCATTCATTCACACATTCTAATATGTACCAACTTCCAAACGCAAGGCATAACTCTTGTCAGTCTGGATTACTGGCTGATTTAACCCTTGCAGTATTTCCCTCGCTTTGTTGTGTCAAGATAGTGAATCGCTGCACCAGAAATGCATAGCGGGCCTTGATTTCTAAACACAGATTGTTTAAGGAAAATCAGCCAGTAATGGAGACTGGCAAGAGTTATGCCTTGCATTGGGAAGTTGAATATGTACACGCATGTATCACTTATTGGGTCCATAAAAAAACAATATTAAAAACATGTCACTAAAACGCAAAGACATAGACAAAGACATTGTTTGACATATTATAGTATGACTAAGTTATTTGCAATAAGCTAGTGATATAAAAACATACTTTTCTGCTTAACAACTTCTTCATTGTGAACTTAAACAACGTTTCGGAGTAAATCCTAGCTCCTTCCCTGGTTAATTGTAGGGACTACATGTACAAACTGAGATATACATTGAATTAGGAAAGAATATATGCATATTTTGAGGAAACACATCACAACAAGTCGAGTAAAAACATGAGTATGTTTTACAGTGAGCGGGGTGAATACCGTGATGGTACAACAAACATTGGCCATTAGGAGTCAAGTCTGGGGAAATAGTATAGATGTTACATAATCATTAAAGTATGCATTGCAAAACAAGCATATTTACAGTTGTGAAGTCACTGTGAGGCTGAACCATCAACCCACAACCAGAATAAACATATCAGTATGTTCAACGAGCAGGTAAAATATACAACTTAAAACATTCAACAAAATTCAAATAATGTCAACTACCATGTCATCGCAAGAGGAAATCTTATACTCGTAGAGGGGTTATAAAAAACACTGATAATCTTTCACACTTATTTTCTTTATTTGTTGAGCCTGTGTGTGTGCATGATAGATCTCGTGAACTCATCACAGCTGCGTCCAAGTCTTTGTTTTGATTGGAGCACTTATAACCTTGTTGACTCCAATATGCATATTCTAAGTTTGTTTTCCATGTTGGGATCGGTTAGAAAAGAATTGCCACCATTCCTGCTTGAAGCTTTAGTCGATTCGGTTAATAGATGTCAACACTCCTCCTAGAAGAGAAACATATAGTTTAAATGGAACTAAACAGTAAATATCAGTTGCGCTAATGTAATAATTGATTAATAAGTACACATTACTTGAGAAAAACATTTAATTGATTAATTGGTATTAATTTATTATACTTACCATATATATAAGTAATTATATTTTATTTTAGATATTATAAGTTAATTAGAATAAATATGAAACTTGAGTGACCTAACATCCAACGCCAGATCGTATTTTCCAGTGTGTATGTCGAAACACTGCATATAGAGTTCTCATCAAATCTTACACTGTAAAATGTCCTCCGCCGTTGGAAATATAGCCACGATAGCTACTCCATCCCAAACAGAATTAGCTCATCTTTTCAGAAACCATAGATCCAGTCTTACAGTAGACATCAATACACTATGGGATATATATGTTTTTTTAGCATGCACAGACAGTTTGGACGCTTTAACTGTTTGTCTAAACATTTCCAAAATAACTGTTATCAAACTTATAGCATAACATCATATACTGTGAACTTATAATGTCAGTTGTCTAACCTGGGCAGCATTTGATGCGGTCAAAGCAGTTATGTTATCAAAACAAAAGTGTGTTATTTTAGGATCTTACTCACTTTGTTTAGTTCAACTTATATTGTTGAAACCATTGTTTTTTTAAAAGTGTGTCCTTCATAAGCTGCGTTCGTCAATGGAGACGTCACATTGCTGTGTGGAGCTTGAGTGTTTTCATTCAGGAAACGTCCATTCTTATCCATGGTTCGAGCTGGAAGATAATTGTTTTCATTATGTGTATCAGTGATATTGCCATGGATTATCAAATAACAACATAATTCCAATTCAAAACAAATAAATATGTTAATAATATTTCGAACAACGATGCACTAAGTGTGACCGGGCTGTAAACAAAATTATGACTGTGAAGGGAAATATAGGATATAAATAACTGTCGTATAATGATGAATGATTTACATGCCACATCGTTAAGATTTAACCAGAAACTGAGTAGAGTAGCCTCTGTTGGAAGGGAATGGTGGAACAGAATTTGTGCATCAATTCTTAGGTCTTGAAGATTTCTCCTTTAATCCTCGACATCATGTGTGATTTTACTATTTCTTTCTGAATCAATACATCTGGTTTAGAATCAGTATAAAGATCAATTCTTTATTTCTTGTTCTGTTTTTTCTTTCTTTCTTTCTTATTTCTTTTCTTTTCTTACAATCTTGACATGTATAAGACTTACAGTGGCTTACAGCTAAAATGAAACACAACAGAAAATCCAATCCAAATTTAAGATATTTTCCAAAACAAATGAAATATCTAACTTGAATTTACTGTATTTAATTACCAGCACCAATATATATATATATTTATATATATATATATATATATATATATATATATATATATATATATATATATATATATATATATATATATATATATATATGTATAAAATATAAGACAATATTATACTGTGACGCAGAGAAGTTGAGCTGAACAAAAACCTACTTCATTGACATAGCAAGGGCAATATTTACCTGTCAAGTACATCCTCAGTTATGCTACAGTTATATAAACATTTAACATATTCAATACCAATGATGAAATTTAACCTAAAGCATGTTAACCTCATAATGTATGTCAAATACCAGGTTTATTTGGTCCCTGTGGCAATAACGAAATACCAACTTTATGCATAACACTTAATGAAATAAACCGACAAACTCAATTCAGTATCCTGTATCTTGTTCATCATAAAAACTCTCATAATGTATCTCAAAGAAGATTAGTTCTATATGTTCCTTAGGCTTAATCTAAGTTTCAAAGATAATGTTTCAAAGATCTAAATAGAAATAGAAACACATGCTTTTTCGGAGGACAAAATTCACATTCCCTCTCCTCTCAAACCTCGATGAAAAAGTTTCAACTGTGTTTATCCATATATCATATCAACTTCCAAATGCAAGGCATAAATCTTGCCAGTCTCCATTACTGGCTGATTTAGGCCTTGCAGTATTTCCTTAAGAAATCTGTGTTTGGAAATCCAGGCCCGCTATGCATTTCTGGTGCAGCGATTCACTGTCTTGACACAAGAAAGCGAGGGAAATACCGCAAGGGATAAATCAGCCAGTAAATCAGACTGGCAAGAGTTATGCCTTGCGTTTGGAAGTTGATATCATATACATGTGTCTGTATCAAAGAAGAAGAAAATGCAATGCTTACATTTCTGCATGTGTATATGCATACACTGATACAACCTATAAAAACACACTCTTTAAAACATGTTAAGTTTTTGCATTGGAAATAAAACAATATAAACCAACAGTTTTACATCAGTTTCACTTCACTAATAAATATAAGGGTACACAAACTTCTGAAAATATACAGTAATTCATTTAACAAGTAGTGCATTGTTTGAAATATTCTTTGGTTTATATTTTGCTTTATTGTATAGTATGTTAAATGTTTATATCTTTTCCGGCGTACCATACGGCGTTCCGGTACCGACGCATAACTTAAATTAAATAGTGTTAAGAAGTACACATAAGAAAGTCAAAAGTTTGTAAACATATGCAAACTAAAATGACACAAATCCTAATACCTTGTTCATATTTGGCAGCCTTCTTTCTTTCACTGAAATGAAAGAAGCATATATGATAATTCCACAGAAGCTTTGTTAATCAATAAATTAATCAGGTACCGTACGACAGATAGTAAAGAGTTAGCTCCCTTTAATAAAACTTTCAAGATTGACAGTCTGGTTAAGTTCTTATTACCAACTTTAACTGACAATCCGTTCCCAATTTATTCATTCTGTTCCTCCATGTATTTCTGTTCACATCCTGTAACCAAGTTACATCCTAACACAACACAGTATGGATCGATCTTAATGCTTAAGACTCAATGTTGGGTATTTGTACAGTCGACTCTCTTTAAGTCAGTTGACCCCGCTGTGTTATAGTTTACTGTCAAACATTACATATTGTCTCTAAATATTCTACCATGCAGACATTCAACGTGAAATTCAATTCCACTGATTTACAATTGGTTACATGTAAGAATATCATAAATGAATAACCATTACCTTATTTGTCTACGTCTAACCCAGAGGAACCAGGAACAGCAGGCTCTGAAATGAATTATTATAAAATATAAACTATCAACGGCAATGAAACACAGGCGTGCTTTATGAGACAATAACACATGCTCGTGATTTTAGACGTCAGTTAGATCGTCGTTTTGCAAATGACGTCATATTTAACGTCACTTTGATTGTTCAATGCTTGTGAATGTGTTCTTTGACGGGAGGCATTAATATTTTCAAAATATAATTTATCCACAGTTTTTATATAAAAGCGAGTAACTGTTTAAAGGTATCTCATATAAGAAATAGAAGACTCGTTGTCGTGCTTTATCGTGTTTTATGCTCCCTGCTATGTTTTATTCAACGATAAAGCAACGACAACGAGTCTTCTATTTCTTAATTCATGTTACATCGCTTACATGCAATAATTCGAGTCTTGTGATTTACAATTGGTTGCATGTAAGAATATCATAAATGAATAACTATTACCTTCTTTGTGTACGTCTAACCAATAGGCACGTGTAACAGATCACACTGGTGCTGAAATGAATTATTACAACTTATTGTTACATCGCTTACATGCAAGAATAAGAAAATAATGTTCTGCAATTTTATAATATTCACATAGTTGGCTTTTTGATTAAGATAACAAATATTTCAACGGTTTGAAAGACATTCTAATTGCTGATGTATTGAGAGGATGGACACATAGTTTGTTTTTAATAACATAATTTTAACACATTCCAGCATTTACTTACAGGAACACGAGAAGGCAGACGAGCACGGCAATGATGACATGTTCTGTAGTTTCCTAATATCTACAGGGTAGGTGATGATTATGATAACGAATAGTTTAACTGTTTGAAAAAAGTTTATTGTATTGAAATGACGGACAAATGATTTGTATTTTTAACGTCAAACACAAATTCCCATCATATACTTACAGTAACACGACGAGAAGACAGGCGAGCACAGCAATGATCACATGTACAGTAGATCGTGAAGCTTCCAAGTTGACTTCTGAAAGAGATTTCCTTATAACATTACATTGTCACATCAAATCTAATAATTCGACCCAAATTACGTCAGAATACTCTGAAAATTGGTTACCTTATTTCTTATTTTCTATATATCGAAACCGTTGCCAAGAAATGTGAGCGTTTTTTAGATTTTGAAGATTTCAAAGTAATGTTACTCCGATGTCATATTTGGAGTTTCCAAGATTTATAGTTGTCTTGTAACGTCGTACATACTGTTTCAAGATGTATTTATTGGTCATCTGAACCAGATGGAAAAGAGGGTCCTATAATGAATACCATAGCATTAAGATACCTAAAACTAGTCAACATTTCTTTTTTACATTTTAAAGACAAGATTATTACGAATAACCAACCATAAACCAGGTTTTAGAAAGTCAGTAGTTTTGAGATTCATTTAATTTGTTTTATGTTTATGTTTTTTTATGAACATTTGGATATATTTCTTTTCACGAGCACTTATACAATTTGTTATGCACATAAAAACAAAATACCAATTGCAAAAGGGTGATACAACATTACATTGTCCGTATGCTGGACTCACCTGGCGAGACGTTTAACCTATTGCTGGGACAATGGGATAATGAATTACAGTAACTGATGCGCACGTAAAATGAATCATTCGTACTCATTGCTTGGATTAGATCACATTTAATCATATAATGTTCACTCTGTATTCTTAAGGTATCTAGTCCGATTCCTTGCTGGAAAACATGTGCATGTTGAACAAATATATCTGATGATATACATTTATGTCAATTCATTTAGGTAACTGTTTTCTGTACACATGATATTTGTATTTACTGTAATGGAGAGTTGAGACAGTCAGTAAACCGGCTATGAAAACACATAAAGGCTTGTTCATGTACTCATTTTGTTGTCTTACATAATCTGCTCCTGTCGAATTTATGTATCCTAACAGAAACAATGATGGTGGTCGCCTATAACGTTGAGACTCGAGATCTGTCTGATGGTAACCTTGCATAGTTCTGAATACAGTTCCATAACCACAGCAAACAATTCTTGTAATTATGGGAATCGGAGGATCGTATTTCTTCTATTCAGAATTAGTATATTTTAATAGAATAAATGGCCTTTTTTAAATAATTTCTGGACGTGTTTTAATTAAAATTTACATAAAGATATCCTTTGGCAAACCTTATTGAGAATTTGGAATTGGTAGTTAATTCAACTCTAAAGTAGTAATTAATGCTAAGCTCGTCAGTTTATTACTTTCATCGTACCTGTATCATGCAGCTTCTCACAAACATCAAACTTCTGCTCATAACCATGGATACATCCAGATGTACAGACCCCATTGTGTTGGTTACAGATCCCGTCCACACAGAATCTGTTACAGGTGTTGTTACAGGTCAGACCGTGATATCCAGACACACACCCAGCAGAACATTCTCCTGTTGCTCTGTTACATGCACGTCTAGAATCATCGTTAGACTGTTGACAGCCTTCTGAGCATCTGTGTTCACATCCCTCTCCATAAAAGCCTGGTGTGCAGGTTTCTGCATCAGACAAAATGTCTCCTCAACCACAATGATTAGTTGATTCGGCTACTGATTTCAACAATGTACATGGAAACATTAAAGACTTGTTGAATTAATTTAGTTGTTAGATATTAGGAAGTCGTCAAGAAACTAAGGGTGTCAGCTTCAACTGTTCCGACTTCTCCATAGCCACAATATAATGGGCATTTTCAATGCTTTATAAAAAATATCACAAAGACATCTGAAAATTAAACTAAAACAAATCGTGACTTTGACCTTTGAATTTGAATGTTAACATGTCAAGAGATTACCAGGGGTTTAATAAACAAATTATTAATTTGAGTTTTTAAAACTTTTTCTGATTTCAAAAGGGTTCACATGTCTTCAATCGATATTTCTTAACCTTGACCTTTGACTTTCAAGGTCATACACTAAATGATAATAATAAATAAATAATAAATAAAATAAATAATGATAAGTGATAATAATAAGGCTTTTCAAAGGAGCAACCTAAGTAGTAACATACCCCACTGTGACCATGACCTGTGTTGGATTTAGCGAAAACCTTATCAAATCTTGATAATTTGCGATAGTTGATATGTACCAAATAAGAGCTACATTACAGAATACAACTTTTCTAGTTATCGTGTTTACAAGGAATGTTTTATTTTATTTCAGAACGTGACCATGACCTTTTACTTTGAATGTGAACATGCCCAAAGAATTCCCAGGCGGTATAATCAACAACTTGTTAATTTGAGTTCTTAAAACTTTTTTCTGATTTAAAAATTTGATCAAAGGGTTAAAATGGCCTTAACCCATATATCGTGACCTTGACCTTTGACTTTCAAGGTCACACGATCAATGGTCACTATTCCTTGTGTATCACAATCATATAAAGATTCGAAATGTAAGTAGTTAAAATAAGATGTATTCGCAAAAGTCATGATATCGCTGTGACCTTGACTTTTGACGGATTTTAGCCAAAACCTTTTCCAATCTCGGCAATTCTCCATAAATGATATATACTAAATAAAAACCTAATAGCAAAAACAATTCTAGTTATCGTGTTTACAAGGAATATTTTTTTTATTTCAGAACGTGACCATGACCTTTTACTTTGAATGTGAACATGTCCAAATAATTCTAAGGCGGTATAATCAACAACTTGTTAATTTGAGTTCTTAAAGAGGCAGTAGCACGTTTTTTTCGCTCAAATAAGTTGATGAAATGTATTTGAAAAATAATTTCACCAATAGTAAAACATCCTTCTCTCTTCGGAAAATAAAGTTTAAAATGAGTTTACGTGTTTCGGTAAAGAAATGGGAATCGTTTTTGTAATAGAAAATAATAAATTGTGTTCACAATAAAATGGCCGCCATGCAAGTTTTGCTTTATATGCAACATAGTTTTTACCACGACAGATAATTGGTTTGTGTAATAAGATGTTTTACCCTGTAAAGTTAATTTAAATGACATAAACTATCATTATAAATGGGAAATTTGAAAAAAAATTTGCAAAAAACGTGCTACTGCCCCTTTAAAACCTTTTTCTGATTTCAAAATTTGATCAAAGGGTTAAAATGGCCTTAACCCATATATCGTGACCTTGACCTTTGACTTTCAAGGTCACCCGATCAATTTTCACTATTCCTTGTGTATCACACTCATATAAAGATTTGAAATGTAAGTAGTTAAAATAAGATGTATTCGCAAAAGTCATGACCTCGCTGTGACCTTGACTTTTGACGGATTTTAGCCAAAACCTTTTCCAATCTCTTGATGGGTTTCACTGAGGTTGTTGTAACTAAAGATTATAATAGAACAATTTTAAGATCGTAGTGAATAACGAAACTTACGTAACCCCTAAACAATTCATTAATTTGCTGTGACCTTGAAAATAAAATCATGGTCCCCACCATCCCCATTCATCTATTCATGGGGAGGTTTGTGTTGAATATGAAGAGCATTGAGAGAAACTTTCTTGGGACACTATCAAGGTAAATAAACTTAACTGGATACTGCATCTTCCTGGATGAATAAGCTTTTTGTACCAGTGAACGGTCCTTACGCTATCTTGCTAACAAGGGTGACAAGAGTGCTCTGAGAGCACACGAACCCCCGCCCCGGGTTCCTTATCATCCAAATAAGGATTTTAAATGTAAGGGCGTTTTAATGACCTTTTAAAAATAAATAAGCATGTCAAATATCTAAGGCATATCACCAATCAATAAATAATTATGGCAATAGTTAGGTTTGTCACAAAATGGTCAAATGGTCAAAGGCTACAACCTCAGTGCATGACTTGGATACACAACATTTTCAAATGCTTACAAATCAAAAGTTACTGTCAGTCTGAAGAAATACAATTTCTGGTACGAAACAAGAAACTAACATGTCAGTGTGTGAATAAAGAGTAACATTTAAAGGAGTCTCATGTGTTTTCAAATTAAGATTTAATTATCTGTGTTTAAAAATTAAATTTTAAATGTTTAAAAATATAACTGTTTTGGTTTACATGACTGTAATACGATGGAATCGTTACATAGTTATTATTTTATTCTTATTATTTGTGCTAATGTTATGTATACTATATTTTTGTTCTTGTAATGAGAGGAGATTTTGGTAACTAGCTGTCTGTCGATATTATTCTGCTTGTTTACTAACCGGGTTCCTTTCACGGGAAAGCAATATGTGTGAATCAACCAATTTAAAAATATAGCTTGACCACAAAACAACGCCACTTCCATTTCGTTGAGGGGGAAACACAGAACCAGTGAATTTATCTTACTTTCTGCTTGGCATTTTTCACATCCAGACAGGCAGTTGCCAATCATGTCATCTATTCGAGTGAAACACGCCAGGCATTCCTGGTTACACTCGTCCCCGTAGTATCCTCGTCTGCATCTGATGCACTGTCCAGTTTCTCTGTCACATTTCTCATACCTCGGACTGCATACCCTACTACAGTCAGCTCCATAAAGACGTCCAGGACAGAGAGTCACATTGCAGGAACCACACTGTCTGTTACACGTCCTACAACCTTGTGGGCAGCGAAGAGAGCACTTGGCACCACAGTATCCGCGTCCACACCCATCTGTACAGATAACTGTTCCTTTGATTCTATCTATGTAACACTCATTGTTCACACACCTGGTGGGACATGCTTCATCACAGTATCTACCTACATACCCAGGTAAACACCCGATGATACACTCTCCGTTGTTATAGCATCGTCCTTCTAGACAAGTAGAGCATTGTCCAGAGACGAGGAGGGGACACATCAGTAAAATCAATATCCAGCTAAAAGAACAAAAGGTCTGGTCTGAATATGATCAACAGTTCGATAGCTATAAATCATAAGCTTCCATTTTTCAAACATGACATTTAGAATATATGATATACTGGACATTGATATTTTATGCAGCTGTTAAGAGATATATACATCGTACCATCTACTTGTGCTTAATACACATCACACAGTTTTGACGTCAACAAATTACCCGATAGGAATGATCTTCACTTCACTTTTTGGGAATTATTGATTATAATTCAAACCTGCATGTAGTTATCTTGTTTTAAATGTATTGATTAAACAAGCAATACGATAAATAAGTTTGCTAATAATGAGATTATATATCACTTACTTATTTAGTGTTTTTTTAAAAAAAAATGTGGTTGTTATTTTGTCGTAATTGTCTCTAAATATAACAAAATATACAACGTACCGAAAATACATTCTGATCCAGCCATGTTGAGTTACAAGATTTCCAGTTTGGTCTGTAAAAGCAAAATATTAAAAAGTAAATGTAATATAAGACAGGAAGACCATCAACAAAACACTCACCATCAGAGACACCACCCACAAGCCTGAACCATCGCCAATCCGGGTCACTAGTCCCTACATCGGCCCCCTCAGCCACAAGATCGCTCGCCTCATCAAGAACAAAGCAAGCATAGATGTAACATTCACAAGCGGCAAGACTCTCAAGCAACTACTCAAAGCAAACGGAAGAGGAACCAGCACTGCAAGCCCCAACCAAAGAGGATGCGTCTACAAAATTCCATGTCATTGTGGCCAAGAGTACATCGGAGAAACGCTACAACCTATCAACACAAGGATCAAGGAACAACAAGCGTCCGTCAACAAACTTGACCAGAAATCCGCCCTATCTGAGCATACCCTACAAAACAAGGATCACATCATCGATTGGGAAGCTACCAAAGTCCTGTCAACCAACAACAAGAACAGGCCCCAAAGAAAACTCCAGAAGCGATTGACATTCGAAGGGAACAACCTGCAATAAACCGCGATCAAGGCATCTTCCTACCATGTGCTTGGGATTCACTAATCTAAAAGTTCTTCTATCTCCTGTCGGAGGAAATATCCGAGGAGAACCAAACCCAACCAAATTCCAAGTATCCCCACCTGCCATCCACTCCTGTCGGAGCAAATTATCCGAGGAGTCCCCACCAATCAACACCTATCAGCTCCAATCACCATGCAACAACTTCAAAGCCACCCACATCAACAATTGGCCTCTCTTCCAATCAACTGTAATTATTATTTGTTTAACAATTTCAATAAAGCCAATTGGCCTCCCTCGTTTCATCATGTGTGTTTATTTACATCTTCAATAAACCTACAGGCCATTCTTTATCTACTTACTCCCCCCTCATGTTCGTATTGCAAATCCTCACTGTATACCATTCTCATGCTTCCCCCCATCATGTTTGTATAACAAATCCCCAATGTATACCATTCTCATGCATGACAATCTCCCTGATTGAGTTTCCTCACCATTGTTTTGTTTGCTATATAAATGTACCATATTTTGTTATTTCCTTACATTCCACCTGATGAAGGAGTGAGTATATACTCCGAAACGTCGTGTATTTTCACATTAAAGAAGTTGTTATCCAGAAAATATTCCTGTTCCTATGTATACCACTTTTAAATGCCCTTCAAAGACCTAAATGTAATATGGCAACATAATCGTACCGGGTTTTTATCATTAAGAGTATAGAGAAATAACAAATAAGGATTATATGTTAAAGAGGATTAGTAACTGTATCATTATTAATGTATGAAATTAAGCATCAATAGCTGGATTTTTTTACAACAAAACTGTGGTCTACTCAACAAAATTGAAACTACCATTTTGCTTTCATCAAAGCTTCACAATCAATTGTACAATCAAAAGTGTGCAAATTAGTTTTTTACCTGAAAGAGAAACTGATTTTGTGATGGTGAAAATGTTTAGAATAATGATTGGGATTTTTAATACCGAGTTCATATTCTGATATAAGCGTATGTGCACATATCTTGTGTGCCTAGCAACCATTGTTTCAGCGCGCCCTCCCGCATTTTGTCGTATGACATGTCAATACTGTTTTTTCATGACGACACTAGAGCTTGCTTGGAGTATTGGTGCCGTTTCCTGACATGTTTAGGCGATTCAAATTGTATAGAATGGGTAATAAAAACAATCGAAAGCGCGTTATATCACTTTTATGAAACTCCTGCAAAGTTATGTATAACACTCGCTCTCGCTCGTGCAATACAAGAGTCACTTTATAGGGTTATAATCTCTATCGATCAGGCCCAATGTGTAGTCGAGGTTAACTAGCATGACTCAATTGTTAGTGTAATATCCGTTTAGAGTGTTATTAATTATGATATCACCAACTCGTATCCATGTTTTAGCAGGAAATAAAACAACTATTTATTTGAAATCATTAGAGTGATGGTTTCATTCTATCAGTCTTCATCAACATGCTACTGGTATTCAGTATAGTGCTCTTCTTGTCTCCTGGTATGTATGCTTTACCGGTTTTATGTATTGAAGCTATGCAAGAGTTGATAATAAGTTTACCTTTTCAAAGTTGAGGATGTTGAATATAAAGTTGGTACATTTGCAAGGCGTGTATTTGCTAATATGCTTTTTAGTTGATTTAAGTTAATTAAGTTAATAGATTCAGGAATACATTTTATTCGTGCATTGCAATTGTTTTACTCTGATCATATTGATTTTGTTTGTAAAGTGTTGTGCACAGGACAATGTCCAGAGAACTGTGCACGTGTGGAGGGCAGTCAGGACCCCCCTTGTGACAAGAGTGGACACTGTTCTGAGGGATGTAAATCAGGATTCTACGGAGCGACCTGCAGCTTATCGTGTGACATCAACTGTCTGAACAACACCTGCCATCAACAGGACGGGACCTGTTTCTGTAAGACTGGGTACAGAACCAAGCAGGGTCCATGTCTAGTCATTGAGGGTAATTGTCCGTCTAATTTGGTTTGATGTATTTGATTAAAATCTTGTTTGAATAAGGACTTCCAATTTTTGTCTAAATTAAATAGATAATTTGTCATATTGTTTTAATATTGTTGTGTATATTTTATATCATATATTGTAATATATTTTGGTATTGCGGGCAAACCATGTTCCTCTTACCTTTTCAATTTCTGGCTTTGGAAAGTATGATAGTTAACAAAACGATAACACAAAGGACAGGTATCAAAGATCCTTATGTCAGTTCCTATGTATAACATATGATAATGTATATGTTGTGCTATGTTATATTCTACTTATTCTCTAATGCAATACTTTTTAATAGCGGTTTGGTTGGACAGAATTCACTGAACTGAACTGAACTTTATTCACAATCAGACCGACATATGATGATACATTGTATTATATGCACGCACGCACTACCATAACAAAACAAAACAAAACAAAGCATAACAAAACATTACATAAACATTTGGTCTAGCATAGGAACAACAAATTTTTATGAAGCAAAAGTTGTTTGCCTTTGAATTAGACCTGACAAATGTTACTCTCAAGGAACGATGATAGTCGAATAATGTGATAGTGAACTACATTGTATGCTCATGATAAGATTATGTTAATCTTTTTGAAGTCACTGCTTCCAGGTGTCCGGTGTAAAACACATCAAAACTGTCGGAACGACATGTGCACATCAGGCGGACGAGAGGAGTGTTTAAACGGCTGCAAACAGGGCTGGTACGGAGAGTTTTGCAAACAAGAGTGTTCCAAAAACTGTATCTGTGAGATTATTCAGTGCAGCAGCTGTATCTCTGGATGGTATGGATCAGAATGCGAGTCTCGCTGCAGTCCGGGTTGTAACCATGGAGACTGTGACAGGAACGGACGTTGTGTTGAAGGCTGCGCAGATGGATCATACGGAGAGAGATGTGACCTGAAGTGTTCTCCTGACTGTGTGTCTGGGTGTGATCAGCTGTCAGGAGAGTGTGTCCAGTGTAGAGCAGGTCGGTATGATTGCAGTGATGGATGTTTGGACTGTGACTGCGACAAAAACGGAACCTGTATCAGGGGTTGTACCAAGGGCTACTATGGAGAGAAGTGTGAGCGCATCTGTCTACATAAATGTTATGACGGCTTGTGTGATCAACATACAGGTGAATGCAACAACGGATGTGACAAAGGCTACACTGGAAGACAGTGCCAATCGAAGTGCCCACAACAGTGCCATGACGGCGTGTGTGATCTGCAAGGAACGTGTACAGTCTGTAAGATAGGATTCTATGGACCCTGGTGCAGCAGGAGATGTCAGGGATGTATTGATGGAGACTGTCATAAGGACACTGGGAAATGTAGCGATGGTAAGTAGCACACACAGAGTTATTCATAGTATGATGGTGTAATGTTTACATGTTTCATAATATGGTAACATGAATAAAACAAACTAAATAACAACTTAATGTGTCAAATGAAAGTTGTACTTATTTTAAAAGTCTGTTTTCTGTGATAATGTTGTAATAGAAGACAGCAAGGAGACATCAAACAGTTCATGTGAGTTAGTTATATGACTAAAACTTTGAATAACATAATAATCTGTCAATTAGAATTTGCGATAAATATCATATCCAATCTTTTGATATCCTTGTAGCAGAAGACAGCAAGTTGGACATCATCCTGTACTGTGTTGCTGGAGGGATCACTTTCTTCATCATTGGAGCTGTGTTGATGGTGTATGTCTTATACCGACTAAAACGGTGAGTGTATTTTCAACTGGAGAGTAATATAATGTGATTGTTAACATTTGATATATATTTTAGAAGCTATTCTAGTTTTGATGAAATATTTCCGGTTTGTTGTACTATTTAAGTGTATTTATTATATATTTTGAACTTTTATCATAATATAAAGCGATGATTAAGTAACTGTGTCATATGACATTTGCGAAATGAGTGTAAATGGTTATATATACATGTGCACGAGTTTCGTAAACGTCATATGGCACACTTTTGAGTGTAATACTTTCTTTATTACCCATTCTATATCATTTGATTCGCGTCAAAAGAGTCAGGAAACGACCTATTTCTCTTGCGACGGCAAGCTACCGTGACGTCACAAACAATTGTTTTATGACGTCACAGACAACAAAATAAGCACATATACTCATATCATATTAACTCGGTTATTCAAACATATGGGTAATAAATGTCATTATGTATAGGATAACATCCAAGTAACACTCCATTGTGTTGAGACAATGGAGCCAAGGCCCGAAACTCACAAATTGCCTATTTTTACAATTGACCTTCAAAAACTTGTGAAGAGATTTTTTTGTGCAGAACTTGGCTAATTTCAAAATAGCATCTACCACAAACATATAGACATATAAAGTAGACCATACACATTGTTTACAGGATAGACGGTATGATGCACTGTGGTGCGAGGTGGAGAAGACGTCCTGATGTCGGTGAATATCTCAGAGCTGAGACCAGACCTGGAGTTGTTCCAGACTATTCTGAACTTCATGACGATACTCCTCCCCGAGTCTGTCCTATCATTCGTACCAGATCAACCAGTTGTACTGATCCTTCTCACGGAGACGGTAACAACCTTTCACCACAGCAACAGGTACTGCCAGAAGCTTCTTCATCTGTGAACCCTCATCCTTCAGCCTCCCTGTCTTCTGACGATAGTTTGGATAGACCAGACAGTTATGTTTTACCAAACTATTGCGAGATAGATGAGGATTTAATCTCAACTCGTCAGCTTCAAAGAAGGCAACTAACTTCTGGAATGAGGCAATCCTTATTGGCTCCAGTATCTGATAGAATGTCAATACAATCTGATGAAGGAAATGCAACTGGAGGCGTCATCAGAATGCCCCTTATTGCTGAATGCCCTTGGAACACTGAGACTGAGGACTCCCCACCTGACGAGACCTCCTGGCTTAATGTTGAGAACTATGATCATCCGTTTAGGGAAGGTTACTGTCCCAGAACAACCAGCTATCTTGACCCTGACAGTTTCTGTAACAACGTTCTACCAGAGCAGAGGACTGACTGGGTGACTGATCAACAGGAACCACAGGCATCAGCATCCGCATCTATGAACCTTCAACCATCAAACATACAGATAGATGGAGCTGTAGTTTCCTCAGCTACAGGCGATAGATCGGATAGCCTAGACAGTTATCGTCTACTAAACTATGGTGAAATTCAAGATTTAATCACTCCACACCAGCTTCAAAGAAGGCAACAAACTTCTAGACTGAACCAATTCTTATTGTCTCCCTTGCCTGATAGAACATCAACAGTGTCTGAAGAAGGAAATGCGATTAGAGGTGACACAATCATTCCTCTTGCAGCAGAAAGTTTCTTGAACACTGAGACTGAAGACACGTCATCTGATGAAGAACCTGATGATGAGAACTAAGATCATCCATTTAGGAAATATCACTATTGGATGATCAGGGACATTTCAGTCTGACAGAAGTTGGCAGCACGTGAATGCATAAACGTGTTCGGATCCCTTGCACGTTCAAATTCCTTTGTCTAACTATGGATTCGAATGGATAAGCACGTTCAGTTTATTTTGAGGATAAGCTTTTAGGATATGCAGTGGTGACTTATGGATGTTAACCCCGCACAAGTACCAAAAGAGTACAATAATTTGTACTATTGCAGATGTTGTAATCCGAAAATACCACACTTATATTGTGTATCTCTGTCAAAATGACGGATATTTCCAATATTTTAATATATTTCGAATAACGATGTTATCATTTAGTATAAAAGTTCAGTATAAACACAACAGTTCGTTAAAGGTTCCTTTGTGAACGGGTTATGAATGAGGAAAATATGTTTGAAACTAATTGAAACTGACTATATACGTCTTGGACTTCTTTAATCTTTATTGCAGACGGAACAAAGATTACATGGAGTAGTCAAAAGAGAAACTAAAATGAATATAAACAGGAAGATTTTCTGGAAGACAACTTCTTAAATGCGAAAATACACAACACGACGTTTCGGAGTACATACTCACTCCTTCATCAGGTGGAATGTAAGGAACCAACTCATTATTCATGTAATTGACTATATTGGGATCAAACATAATGGTGATATAACTTTTAACGCGTTTTTTGACTCAAATATTATTCAAATGCTTCCATGTGTAATTATCGTAGCCTTAATTTGATTCACTCAATGCTCACTACATGTTGACTCTCATTAAGTGTAATCAATGTTGGTAGCAGTTAGTATATGCCTAATTGTATGTGGGTCAGAGGCTTGGAATAAAGTGAACACAGTATTGTATTCAGTAGAAAACATAACTTATCAACGACAAAAAGATTAACACTTAACTATATGTAAACTCACGTGCAAAAGAAACGTCCCCACATTTTGAAAACAGTATAAAATGAAATATTGATGTCGGAGAAAGTAGATTTTGAATGTATTTGGTAGCCACATAAACAGAAGTAAAGAAGTATCCACAATTTCAGAGTATGCAATTTTTATTTTTACATCTGTTCAAATAGACATGGGGTGCTAAAATCGTTTTTTATAGATGTTTTTGGCCCACACTATTTGGTATTTAAGTTTATAACATTGGAAAAGTAGAAATTTAATTAATTAAAGATATCCTCGACATAAATAACCTTCTTTGATTTAAATTTGGTGACGCGTCATTACTGTAGGACATCACAAAACAAGCCAAAATTGGCTTTTTGAGGCTTCTTTCTCGTCTAGTTGAGGAGATTCCAAAACGACCATTTCTTAAAACTTGTGTTTCTCAGAGTTATGATAGATAGTGTTTTGAAAAGTCATATTTAGTATTGTTGGGTTCTGAAGACATGTTGTAACGCTGTTTCATTCGCATTTATCGCCCGTCGATTGAAGTATCTTGTATTTTGTATGGGGACGTTTCTTTTGCACGTGAGTTTATAATCCAATTTCGTGAGACCAATATCAACAGCTCATTGCGAGGAACATCTTCTAGACTAACAAACTGACGTTCGAAAACGAGTGTCTCGACAAAATGTCAATATTTTAATCAATTATATGCATTTATTATACCTTTCTTACTTCCAACAGAACTAATTGATTAGAGCAAATATATTTAATCTATATATCATCATATTTTGAATGTATAGTAAGTGTTTTCTTTTCCATTAATTATTCTAAGTATATCTCTATGACTGTACATGTATATGTTATGTATATATTATATCAAAAGTTTTATGACGTCACATACATTTTATTGT
This sequence comes from Gibbula magus, assembly GCA_936450465.1. Taxonomy (NCBI): domain Eukaryota; kingdom Metazoa; phylum Mollusca; class Gastropoda; order Trochida; family Trochidae; genus Gibbula; species Gibbula magus. The sequence goes on from OW388302.1 coordinate 2,953,932, forward strand.
CATATGTTTTTTACAATATTTTCACTTAAATTGATTTATTGTTGTAGATACCGAAAGTATAAAGATAATCTCACCCAAGTGTCTTCTGATATCAAATATATCAACACGAATTGATAAAGTTACATATATCCGAGGCTTGTCGTGTCTCTCTCTGCTCCATTCTCTCTCTCTCTCTCTCTATCTATCTCTCTCTCTCTGTGTCTATCTCTCTCTCTCTGTGTCTATCTCTATCTCTCTATCTCTCTGTCTCTCTCTCTTTCTCTCACTCTCTCTCTCTCTCTCTCTCTCTCTATCTATCTCTCTCTCTCTGTGTCTATCTCTCTCTCTGTGTCTATCTCTATCTCTCTGTCTCTCTCTTTCTCTCACTCTCTCTCTCTCTGTCTCTGTCTCTGTCTCTGTCTCTCTCTCTCTCTCTCTCTCTCTCTCTCTCTCTCTCTCTCTCTCTCTCTCTCTCTCTCTCTCTCTCTCTCTCTCCACATCTCTCCACACTATCTATCGCTATCTATATATCTATCTATCTATCTGTTGTTTTTAGAATGTGGCATTAAACTTTCATTTTATTTCAAACCGTAAGTTGGCATATTGATACTTCTGTGTTTGTCATTAAATTGGGTGTGAACTTCAAAGGATATACAGAGCACATCTGCGTGATACAGCGTTTGGTTGAAGAGAGTTAGACTTTGTTTACCATGACCAACTGACGGGCAAGAGCTCATACTTTTGATACAGCCACCATTTGATTATTAAACTTGCGAGTTTATGATTATATACCATACATTCTATAACATTAACGATGAATCGTTACATTTTAGCTAGGATTGTTATGGGCATACAGTGTGTTGGTGACTGTTATTATATTCATTGTATATTGGTCACGACTTAATTTATGAAAACTTGTAATGTGAATTTGATTACACACTTCTATCATACAGAGCAACTAGTTCTGGACCACTATAGGCTGTACTTGCAGAACTTGCTTACAATAAATGTATATGTTAACTAAATACTAAACAGTCACATCAACATACGTGAGGTACCAATGTCTATTGTAATTTGTATATGTAGGTTTTTAAACAGTGTCATCAGGTAAAGGAATATAAATGTAAGTGTTGTCTATTCATGAAAACCTTGTTAGTAATTACACACTTCTGTCATGAACTCCAGAGCAACTATTTCTGAACAACCAAATATTTGTACATGCAGAACTTGCTTACAATAAATAACATTTTACATTGAATAAATGCTGTTCTAAGCAATCTTACAACTTGTGAGTTGATGATATTAACATATATCGTTACATTTTAGTTAGTGGTGTTGGTGACAACCACGACTGTAATGTGATTTAATTTATGGAAACAATTGGTAATGTGATTACACACTTCTATCATATGAATTACAGAGCAACTACTTCTGACAATCTGTAGGTTGTACTTGCAGAACCTTCTTAGAATAAATGAAAACCCAGACACAATTCTATTTTAAGCAGGCTCACAAAGTTTATGTTAAGGTTGCAGAACGCCATAACTACAGCGACACCACAAGATTGTCATTTGTATATGTAGGCTTTTAAACGGCGTCACAATCTCATCTCATCTATTCTGCCACATTATTAAAATCAATACATACCTAAGCTAATAGGTCCTCGGCCCAGGTTAAAAAGTACAGGGAGAGGTTGTTGTAACATCGGTTGTTTCTGTGATGTCGTGGACGACTGCCATGCCGGCGAGACAGAGTCTGGTGGGTTGTGGTGATGTTGTTGTTGCTGCTGTCGCTGTCCTTCAAAGCCATAAACCGGGGGGTTGAGATCAGGAGATATTGGAGCTGCATGGGGTGGTAGTAATGGTGGCTGCTTCCGTCGATATCCTTGCTGTTGCAGCTGGATCAGGTTGCAGTGTCCAGATCCAGAGACAGACACAATTCCCTCAGTGAAAGGCGTGAAGAACTTGTCCCATAGAGTCCCTGGCTCCTCGTACAGTGAAGCAATACCTGAAATAACCATGGCGGGTACACATAGTAAATCATAAGAAATGTGAACATGGCATGGTTCAGTATCCAGTTCTTTTTAAAACTGTCCTGAATACTTCCATGCATACCCTTTGTGATTAGCAAAAGGACACAATTTATCCCTTAATTAGATAAATATGAAGCTATTGCATTTTCATTATTTTGCAGCAAGTTCAAGCAATTTTGCAGATATTTCAAAATCATTTCGGACGTTCCCTTTTCTTCATAATCCCAATGACTAACTCTTAGTTATTGTTACCCATAGCAAATAATTACAATGTCAAGGAGAAATTTTTAAAGTGTAAAACCTTGCTAAAGATTGTAAACGGTTATAGCCATTGCGCAATAACTGTCAGACAGGGTGTTTTAATGATGCCTAATCTTCACGTATATGTTGGACAATGCATTTGTGCAAACTATCATCATCCAATTTCTATTACTAAAGTAATAACATTGAAGATAAGTGGATGGACAGTCATTTACATCAAATACCATACAATACTATTTCTGGCAAAAAACAGCATTAAAGAGATATATGGATATTCGTTGGTCAGTTTCGAGACTTCTTACCATTAATTATTTCAGAGAATATCAAAATGCTGCAACTAAAATAGTGTGGACATTTTATGTTGTGATACTATCGATTTCTTTACTGACATTACTGTTAATCTTGCCCATATTCAACTATATTTTCATACAGTAGGTGAAGTAGGTGTAGATGTAGGTGAGTCAAAGTCTTTCCTCGTGTACCAATGCTAATGTAAGACCATTTGGCTGTGTATACTTTGCATATATATATATATATATATATATATATATATATATTTATACACTATGTGTTGTCTCAGAATTGATCTTCCCTGTGTATCAGAATGTTTGTCACAGTATTTTTAAATTGAGAAATGTCTCAAAAATGACTCAAAACATGCATGCACTACTTGTCGGTTGATGTTATTGACAGAAATTCATTATTTATTTTATGAGAGGGTGGTGTGCAGTTGTGTCCTCCCGTTGGTTTTTACTTGTTACTTATCTTCGTATCCATGGAAATCATGTTGATATCGTAGGGGCTATTGAAGCATGTCAAACAAAATATGTTCACTTAAACCGCGAAAGTGTTGAGTAGACAGTGACGACGAGCACAGTGGTGTAATTATCACTCTGAACAACTAAAAAACAGACATGATTGGTTTAACTTATTGAGGCCATGATCGTGAACATAGTATCTTTAAAGTTGCGTATAATATTTTGTCAGTTGATAATAACGTCCGTGGTCTAACTGAAAACAGTGTTGGTAAGACAACAGCTTACCACACAGGAGCCATGGTCAAACCTGTAATCAGTTTGTCGAAACTAAAAACACCCCACCTTGATCGGCATCGCTGACAATGTATTGTAAATTTATGTTATTCATATAAACGACAACCTTGTCCTGAACAAAAGCAGGGTAATGTTTTCAATTAATTTGACAAAATGCTAAACATTGAATTGCCATTGCTATATTTTACTTCAATACCATCACAATAAAGATGTGGTTTATCATTATCATGTTTCTTTGAGAAAACGAAAGCTTCAGTGCTGATTCTTCGCTTTTACCCCATATATTTGGCATACTTAAATTTGGCTTTCGCATTTATTTACAACCAAATGTCGCACACCTGCAATGTAGTAGTGGTATATCAATAGAACGCGTTTCTCTCTCATAAAAATACATCTTAAATAAGTGTTTAATGATTGCATGATATGTTGACGAGTTTCCTCAGCTTAAAACATCAAAGAGAACATTGCATAAACAATTATTTGGGGGCGGGATAGCGCAGTTCATAGCGCGTTCGCCTTCGGATCAAGGGGTCCGGGGTTCGAATCCCCCCAGAGGCACGGCAACTTTGACTGCAGTAGAAAAATGTTCTACACACAGTTAGGTTTTGGTGCAATGCTACACTGAATTTCAGCGCAGTACCACCCAGAGTTCGCTAGTTCCAGCCGATGCTCGCAGGTTTCACCGCAATGTATAGCCACATGGCGTTGCGGTCTTTCTCCCTGCAACAATACTAGTAGCCGCGATATAAGTGAAATACTCTCGAAAGCGGCGTTAAACCCAAACTCACCTCACCTAATCTATGATTATTTATTCGACTTCAGAAGTTAAAGTATTGTGTTGTCTCGTATTTGATTCATTCTTCAATTTATTGGTTGGCTTGACACAATGGTCTTCATAGTCAAATGTATGACTAGGCAATGCTTTTAAATCGGAAAATAATGACGACACAATGCTATGACGTCATTAGAATGATGTCGCCACAATGCTATGACGTTTTTGCACTGGAGGTTTGATGTGATCAAATATGTACATTTTGTATTGAAAACTAACAAAGAATGATTATCGTGTGATAAAAAGAATCACAAGCCTCAGATATTTCTAATTTTTTATCAACTTATGTTGACATGAAGACACTTTGGGAGACTCTCTTTACCTGATCATGTGCTCGATTAATTTCGACGAAATTGGTACAGTCAAACCGCGATAGTCCGGCCACCAATAATACGAATCTTGCGGTGTCCGAACGGTAGCAAGCTGTAACCAAACTAATCTCTATATAAACTCATTAAATGTTGATTCATTAATCCGTTGAATCCGTTTCCGAATCCGAACGCCAATTAGCCGTAACGGATTAGTTAATAACAACTATTTCTGCTTCATTAATCCGGTGACACGCGATCATCACACTGATTGGATCGGTAAACTGCAATGACAGTGGATTGACACGGGAGTTGAGCGTGTCAGTAGTTTGTGATTTTAATAGATTGCAATGTTTTACATTGTGTGTCAGTACTTTGTGATTGTAATATATTGAATTTCTCATTTTGTGCGATAGTTATAAATATCCAGCGTGTAATACTCATTTAATATTTTAAATACATTCTCGTCTGTCTGTAGATTCAAAGGTTATCAACTCCATCTTGTTTAATTCATTTCAGTAGTCCGAACATTTCACTATCCGAACGTTTTTGATGAAAAACGGAAGCGTTCGGATTGTCGAGGCCTGACTGTATATGAATGAGAGGGTTCAGGTTATCACTCTGCCACTATGTTAGAATAATTAAACATCACGACTGAGGTTATACCTAATAAAAAGGTTTCCTTTACCTATATCGATTATCCAAAACAACTCTTGCTCCAACTCTTGAAACGCCATTTGGCCAATTGCTGAAACAGAATTAGGTGATGGAAGGTTAAGGATTACGAGTAGCAGTACATTATCGGGATATAAATGTACTGGTTTGAGAGGACCCTCTCAAACCCGAATTTGGGAAACATTCTCTCGAACACAACATTAGCATTTCTCATTTCATATGCACATGTTAGGGAGATTGACGTCATCATCGGTACTCTGAGCACTGAATTTCTTAAATTGTCCTAGGTGCATGAGGCGTACATTTTATATAAAACTTACGAGTCGTGCTAAAGCGTTAAGCATAACCGTCGTGCTTGAATCACGAGCATGCACGATAAGCACGTTTTTATTCAGAAAGATTGAGCACTTATACAGTTCATTGCCTATAAAGACCGAGTTGTTTTGAGAATGAATCAGTTCACACAATGGCTTTATCATGGACAGTCGATGGACAAGTACACTATTCATTCATAAAGGTAACATTACTTTTTTACTCCTTACCTTTTAAAATGTGTATTTAAAAAAATCAATACTAATTTTCATGAGCTTTGTTTATTTAGTAACAGTTTTTGTTTGTGTATTTCAACTATTTTTACTGTCATGTTAAGCTGTTTTTTAAAGCTATATTTATAAATGTATGGGTTGGTAATATGGTAATGTGCATCATATTTATATTGCATACCGTATTCGCCGTAATAGAAGCCCTGGGCGTTTACAAAAATGGAAAAAGGAGGCGTTTATTAAAATTACTTTCAAAATTCATAAAAAGGGTGCTATTAAAAACAAATGCCTGTTGATGTCCAAAAGAAAACAAACATAGATTTTATTTCAGAGTTTTAATCAAATAAGTGTTTTAAATAAATGTAAAGAAGAGTTGAATGTCGCAATTTATTATTTGTATCAAATTCCAACCGGTACTGATACACACTTTGCAATGGAAATTGAAACTAATTCAAACTCAAGAAGATACATCGAGTGATTGAATCCGCCATCTTGTCGTGTCATTACTCTTATCCAATGAAACTTTAGTTCGCTAGGAATCTAAATATAACCACCAATGAACGGCAATGAACACAATCAGCAGAAAATAAAACTATTATATTTTCACACAGTGGTTACATTAGTTGACGCGTGTCTCTGTTTCTCTTACTTTCGAGATATACATTAAATCCACTTGAAAACTTTTAATTGACCGTACTTTACCTGCTTTATTTACATGCTTATATTCTTCTTTTAGGAATCTCAAGCTCCTGAGCATAGAAGACCAAGCGACATTTTCCTTTCGGAAAGGGGACACAGCAATTCAGTTGTCAGTGTAATAAGTATTTAATTGTGTATTATCCACATAAATAAGGTGAGGTGAGTTAGGGTTTAACGCCGCTTTCAAGAGTATTTCACTTGTATCGCGGCTGCTAGTATTACGGCAGGGAGAAAGCCCGCAACGCCACGTGGCTATGCATTGCGGTGAAAACACATAAATAAAACAATCAGTTAGCATTGTTTGTTTTTAATAAAAGTCTGTGAACCAGTTTTATGAGCATGTTACCCGAACGCAACCAGACAAGTGTACATCTATCGGGATATAATTGTACTCCACGTGGCCACAATACAATCATATGATTGGACGAAAGCATTTGACTGTGCTCTAAAATATAGATAAAGAAAACATCACAAATAATCCTTACCATCCTACTGATACCTCCAGCCCCGAATGAGTTGATTATTTTCTAACGAATCCATTGCTCTGACTGCACTCTCCATCTTAATCCATATATGACGCCACCAAACATGCATAAGTGATTATCTTATAAATAATAAATTTCAATGATGCAACACAACAATAAATTATTTTGCAAATTGCGGTGGCGATTCATCGGATATGATACACGTAGCTACGGCCCTTATGACATTGATTCTTCCATGCATGTCCATCGCGCAAGTGATTCACAGTCAAAACTCCTGCATTTTATGTGTTTCAGCACGATCCCCATGGGTTCATACTTAACCAGGGTTCTTACTGACAAACAATCTTACGGTTTCCAACAGCTCTACATAATTGGAATATACAATTTTCCTATGATTTAAAGTTGCAAAAAAAGTGCATTTAACAGGATACAATTTCATATCGTTTCCTCGCATAACCAGGGGCGTATTCCATTGGCCCGTTTTCTTTACTCCAAAAGAGTACTCTGTGCTCCGACCAAAGGAGCGAAATTGGAACAGGAGTAGCGATAGAAAATGGCGGACGAATTTATTTCTCTTATGTTCGTGGAGAGCATGACGGAGCATCAGGCAGACATCGTCAATCACAGTTCAGATTTTATTATGCTGTCATCGCTAGCAGCTTCCGTGTAGGTTTTCAATTCACTAAATTGCTAATGATAAGTGATAACATTCGAATAATCATATTTATGAGCAACACAAATGTAGCGATTACCGTCGCGTTACCCGTTTTCGTGGTATTAAAAATAAATTCCTGTGAAATTGAAATGTTACACAATGTACACTCTGTAACACTGTTTTTCAAGTTTATCAAGTTTTGTGAATTTAATTTTGGGAGGTCTTCTATCCTATGCTCTCATTACGATCATGTTCATCTTCCATCGCTTTCTATCAATAGAATAATAATTCTCTGCACTATAAAATCTTACAAAATGTTTACAAAATGATCCAACATTGAAGAATGTGCAGCTACAGCTACGGCCTCTTTAAATATGTGATTGTTCAACTTATTATTTCCTTCTTGGATCCATGCAATAAACTGATCAACATAACTGCTAATTGAGTGGGATGGCTTCATTTGTAAACATCCATAAAACAAATAAACAAGGTAAATTTAATTATTTTCTCAATATTCCTATTCAGAATCCGACAAGAGAGGACGAAAATTATCGGCTATGCTGAAGAGACCATCCCTATGTATCAGCTGGATGATTTCAGGCGTTTGTTCAGGGTGTCAAGAGACACATTTGAGACCCTCTGTGCATTCTTGGCCCCAAATAATCACTTAAATCCTTCATGGACAGGAGGTAGAGAGTGTATTTCGGTTGAGAAACACTTGTTTGTAACGTTATGGTACCTCGCAACACAGGACACAATCCATAACATATCTGACAGATTCAATATCACAGAGTCATCTGTGGTGCGTTGTCGAGAAAGGGTGCATCATGTGCTGTTGAATGATGTTAAAGCAAGAGTTATTGTCTGGCCTAAAGGTCAAGATCGACAACAGGTCATTGACAATTTCCTTGAAAAGCGACATTTTCCTGGTGTAGTTGGGGCAATCGATGGGTCGCATATCAAGAGAAACGCTCCTCAACAACACAGCCAAACGTACGTCAACCGAAAGGGGTTCCACTCGGTTGTGTTGCAAGCAGTGTGTCGAGATGAAATGCGATTCACCGATTGTGTGGCTGGTTGGCCAGGAAGTTGTCATGATTCACGTGTTCTAAAAAACTCTGAGCTGTGGACAGATGGTAAACAGTTATGTGGCCCAGGTCACCTCCTTGGTGATGCTGCCTATCCACTGAAGTCCTGGCTGCTTACACCATTCAGGGATAATGGACATCTTACACGAGAACAGCGACAATACAATTACAGACAGAGTTCAGCTCGTACTGTCATAGAGCGTGCATTTGCACTTCTAAAAGGCCGGTTTCGCAGACTTCAGCATCTGGACACCCAGCAACTGAAAACAGCAGTGAACACAATCATGGTGTGTTGTGTCATACACAACATCTGCATCTCTAAACATGAAGACGTCAGAGACTTCTTCCTCGATGACCCAGCCCAAGACATTGGCAATGTCAACATTGGTCAAGAAAATGATGTTGAGGGTGCCACCTAGCGTGATCGTATTGTCAGAAACCTCAATTAAATGACTGACAGTATTGACAACCTTGTCAAAACTTTTCACATTCCTGTGTTTTACAATAACTTTTCATTAATAACAAAAGAGAATCTATTCAATAAAATTTATTCATCAAACAACAATTTGTCATATGGCCATACATTTTTGGCATCCTTGACCGAGTTTATTACCCGTAGATATCAATTCAAATAAAAGAAACATTAAAACTTTGTACAATATCAACGAAAAATAAATATCACTCTTTTGGAAAATGAGTATCACAAATAGTCTATAAAGAGCCATTTGATCTTAGCTCAGGCTTTATAATGAACATTAAAACAAACAAAACAAGGAGTCATCAGTAGATGATATGATGAATGGAAGTCCTATTTCCAAATTTATTCCATGAAAACCAAATAAACCTGAAATTATCAAAAGGCACCACTTCAGATTGTTGGTAATAAACAAACTCATGTTTAGTAAATCAAATTTTAACTCGTTTTCAAGGGAACAAAAAACAATAATTCTGAAATCTAAAATATCAAAGGCACCACGCCAGTGAACTTGAATAAACAATGTCTGAACAGTCTTATCTTCAAACTTAGAGACAAGAAAAGTGCAACATCAAAACTAAAAAAGAAAAATCTGTCATGCTTGTTTCGAGTCTAAATTGTCAAATCATACAATGGACATTTCCTTTGTACATTTAGTGTAACACACTGTTTATTGATAAATTTTCAAATTTTGAAAACTTTTAATGCTTGAGTAATTGAACACCTACACATTGGACAGTCCTTGACTTTAATTGCACAGCTATTGCAGGCAACCATGTGACCGCAAGGTACAAAAACAGTGTCTGTTATGGCTTCATCTTCCATGCAAATACTACATTCTGATTCATTGTCGGATCTCTTCCCTGAAATGACAATTTAAAAATGTACAGAAAACATGAGGTATATTATGTTAAGAAATCAAATACTACATTAAGACATTGTTTTGAAGGAAAACCCTAAGAAAACTAGATGTCTCCCCTTCCCAATTCTAAAACGAGCCATCAAAAGAGATGGCTTATCAATCCCCCCCCCCCCCCCCCGGACTGACTGTAGTTTGGACTATACTAAAATAGAACAGTGATCCTGTATCCACAATTACCTTAAGAGGCTGTAGCACGTTTTTGCAGTCAAATGAGACACTGATGACATGTATTTTAAAATCAATGTTGCCAACAGTTAAACACCCTTGGTCCCTTACGTCTTTGATAAAGCAAATTAAGAAAGAGTGTACATGGTTTCGTGAAGTCATGAGAAATCTATTTCAATCCAAAATCATAAAAAAATAAATTCACAAAACACATGCTACAGCCCCTTGACATGAACATAAACAATTATTTTTCTTGAGCCCGTTCCCCCAAAACATTTAAAAAATCTCTAAAGAGGCCCATTCGTTCATTATGCATTGCTTCTTGTCTTTTGGTTTCTTCTTCATGTCGGGTGCCCTGGTCCTTTATGTAATTCTGCATGACTTCCACAACATCTGTGACAATGCTTCTCACTCTTCGTCGTTTGGGAGTAGTACCTTGTTCTGTGTCGGCCTCTGGTGGGGTGTCCTCCTCCTTCTCAGGTTCCTCTCCTTTGCTGGTTGCCACGAACACGGGTGTGATGTTTGGCCTCTCTTTGAGGAAGGACAGCTCGTCTTCATATGGGTGATGTTTCCTATCGTTTCCTGATTTGTTGTTGTGATCGGTTATGTTCTTGATCCCCCGCACCAGGGTTTTCCATCTTCCTTCGCACTGGGATGCTGTGACATGGTGGCCTTTCTCTTTCATGTAACCTGAAATTTTGGCCCACATCGCCTTTTTACGCAAGCGTCCCTCAGTTACAAGTCTTTCATTAGTCCTGTAGAGGTCGATGAGTAGGAGTGTAGCGGGTCGAGACCAGATGGTCGGAGTCGTGGAGGACGCGGTGGACGCGGTGGACGCAGAGGCAGAAACAGAGGCAGAAGAACTGCTTTCCAGACCAAGGGCGTCCTCTTCTTCGAAGAGGGTCTCGGGATCGTATCCGCCAGAGTCTATAACATAAGCAATTGAACAATGACTAGTCTGTACCAAATTAACTTCATATTATCAAAATCTGGTCAGTGTTTAACAGTTACCTGTAAAAGCTCTATAGAGTAATGAGAAGGGTTAATGTACAGAGGGACGGACGGACGCCGGACGACGGGCCATGCCATAAGCCCATGTGGTCTTTCAGACCTGGTGAGCTAAAAAGGGATAGCAAGGAGATTCGCCATATATGCAATATTGAAATAATCAGATTACAATCAAATGTAAAGTTTGAAGCATACGTTATAGAAAATAACATTTTAATTCTTGTTGTTATTTGGTATTAGTTAATTTGCTTCAAAATTGTAAAGTTTTCATTAATTTGCCATAATTTAATGAATTAATTTGATATTTAACTTTTTACTACTCGACGATAAGTGGTCGAGAAAAAAAATTCTCTTGAAATAATAATGGTGGTCCAAAAAAAGTTTTTGAAATGTTTTTATGTATTGAATATAAGAGAAAACTTCAAGGATTTCAATTGTGCTAACAGTCAACGAGTCTTCCAAACAGCGATTCAGTCTGATCACGTGTACAGAGTCGTACAAAAAGTATTCGGACGTTGACGCCATTTCCATAGACTTACATGTTAATTTAGTCTGGGATAAATAATTTTCATAGATAGGATATTTGTCCGATCCTTTTCACATTTACCATGTTTGTGGGGAATTATCTTGGCTACAACCTCATAATTTATGTTTAATTTTCCGTTTTATATATAGGAAATGACAGTAATTTCATCAACATACATAGTTGTGAAAACATTTAACATGGCGATCTATGGGACCGTTTTTATTTAATGTACACACGTAGGTAAATCGGATGACATTTGTTAATTTGTCGCCAGAAAATTTAATCCAAATTATGTACTTCAAGCTGAGATGTTTTCCAATCAAGCTAGAAAATTTGACATTGATCCAACCAGAATTTATTTCATGAAAATTATAAATTAACATGCAAGTCTATGGAAATAACGTCACCGTCCGAATACTTTTTGCATCACTCTGTAGCAAAAGTCATCGGGCGGGTTAAACATGCTTATTTGTTCATTTTAGCGGAAAATACCTTTTGTCATTAACATTATCATTGTCTTGATTGTTAATAGTGTTATGCTTACCAGCTTCAGCACAACTATGTTGGGTAAACAGGGCCATGTCGTTGAACAACCGTCGGCACGTTTCACACTCGAATAGTGTTTGACGTTCTGACGCCATCTTGGATTCTGGCTGCACCACCTCAAAATCCCGCGCAGACGGAACAGTGCGAGAACAGCGTTCTCGCGTGCTCCATTGGCTGAGTACCCGTTCTGGGAGTTCTCGCACAGTCAGCACAGCCAATGGAATACACCCCAACTTATCACAGCCCATAGACTCCCATGTTCTGCCGCATGTTAACCAATCACAGGACCTCCAAAAAGGGCAGATAACTCCAAACAGTTATCATTTCGTCTGTTCAGAATGCCTTCAAAACGGCAGCTGTGCAGGGAGAGAGTCTCCCAAATATGTGTTCTCATGAGATGGATTAGAAGGTCAAACAAAATGGTATGTATTCTTATTCTAAGTGTATTTAGTTTGGGTAGCATAATGTTAATTTGGTAATTTTGAGTTTCTTTTTACCTTTTTCAAGAGTAACGTTGTCAGTGAATGAACGTAAGCTGTTTTCTGTATGTTGTTATTGTTTTATGTGGACTGAAACTTATGATCCCTATTGACATTTGTGATTTTGAATTAGAAATTAGAACTCTACAATTATGTTCATGAAATATAGTGTAGAGATACTTTAAAATTTGGACTTTATTTCCGTGATGCATCATTGCTGTAGGACGTCATAAAACAAGAAAACAGTCCTTTCACCACTCTCATAATAATAATAATAATAATAATAATAACTAGGATTGACGCGTCAATACTTAGGTCTTCAAGACTTCTGCTTGACCTAGAACTCTATGCTGGACTTAGGGTTAATCGTCTGTTTCTCCGCTTTAAAATGAGCTATCAAACATGTCTCTATCTTCAGTAGTTTTTTTACAAAAATTCTCCAAAGAAGGTACCCCTCTGAAAAGGGAAAAATCACTTATTAATGGACCCCTACATTACATTTCTCACGATTAAGACAAAATGGTTAATATTTCAATACTAAGGTGCAACATAGAAAATGTTGTGCTTTAATTTCCAATTAAGAAGATGTAATCATCAGTTAGATTGCATAATAATAAATGCGTTATGCTGTTCTGAATATTCAAGAAAATAGTCAAAAATGCTTAAATTTGGACCCCTAGACATCGCCTGCGATCTTTGAGGCTTAACTGTCAACTTTTTGGTGAAAGGGTTCAACAGAAACGTTGTTGTTCTTTAAATCGTCCATCCGTAGGTATAAATAAATTTTCAATATCATAATTAGTTAAGCAGTTATGATGCTTTGAACTTTGCTTAAAATGGTCATTTTTTAAAATTGACAAACTTCTATGACTTGTCACAAAAAAACTAAGACAGATACGAGCTTGAAAAATATTGACCTTAATAAATGACGCTTCTACTCAAACGTGTCTCTATCTTCAGTAGTTATTTTACAAAAATTCTCCAAAGACAATGACCCTCTGAATATTGAGCAATCGCTTTTTAATGGACCCTCCCATGATCTTTCTCACGATTAAGAGAAAATGGTTAATATTTTCATAATAAGGTTTAACATAGAAGAGTTTGTGCTTTAATTTCCACCTAAGTAGATGTAATCATCATTAAGTTTGCATGTATAAGTAATGCGTTATGTTGTTTTGAATATTCAAGAAAATACTCAAAAATGAGTTAATTTGGACCCCTAGACAACATTCGCGATGTTCGGAGCTTAACTGTCAACTTTTTGGTGAAAGGGTTCAACAGAAACGTTGTTGTTCTTTAAATCGTCCATCCGTAGGTATAAATAAATTTTCAATATCATAATTAGTTAAGCAGTTATGATGCTTTGAACTTTGCTTAAAATGGTCATTTTTTAAAATTGACAAACTTCTATGACTTGTCACAAAAAAACTAAGACAGATACGAGCTTGAAAAATATTGACCTTAATAAATGACGCTTCTACTCAAACGTGTCTCTATCTTCAGTAGTTATTTTACAAAAATTCTCCAAAGACAATGACCCTCTGAATATTGAGCAATCGCTTTTTAATGGACCCTCCCATGATCTTTCTCACGATTAAGACAAAATGGTTAATATTTTCATAATAAGGTTTAACATAGAAGAGTTTGTGCTTTAATTTCCACCTAAGTAGATGTAATCATCATTAAGTTTGCATGTATAAGTAATGTGTTATGTTGTTTTGAATATTCAAGAAAATACTCAAAAATGAGTTAATTTGGACCCCTAGACAACATTCGCGATGTTCGGAGCTTAACTGTCAACTTTTTGGTGAAAGGGTTCAACAGAAACGTTGTTGTTCTTTAAATCGTCCATCCGTAGGTATAAATAAATTTTCAATATCATAATTAGTTAAGCAGTTATGATGCTTTGAACTTTGCTTAAAATGGTCATTTTTTAAAATTGACAAACTTCTATGACTTGTCACAAAAAAACTAAGACAGATACGAGCTTGAAAAATATTGACCTTAATAAATGACGCTTCTACATCAACATGATCTATTTTCAGTCCTACTATCTTCAGTGGTTCATGATCAATAATTCCCCAAAGGATAAACACCTAAAAAAGTCTTAAAATCAAAATATTTCATTGTTTTGGGAATATGCTCAAATTATGCCCAAACTAATAACTTTTATATGATAATGATGTGTTATGGAATTTCGAAACTATTTGTAAGAAAGAGATTGGTCTAAGTAACTTTGACTCTTAACAGAGTTATGACCCTTTGAATGCGAGCCCTAAAAAATGTATTTTTAAAAAGTTCATATTTCAAATGGCTGTAGTTCGTTAACCGCTCAAAATGCTCAATTGGTTTGGAGATTCATTTAAACTACATTCATTCAGCTTTCAAATGAGCTATTGCATGATGATGTATGTATTACCATCATTGAGGAGAAGATTTTTGAAGACGCGTACCCTCAAAACCGCGAAAGTCCATAACATTTTCAGTTTTTTCAAAATAGCAAAAAATCTATTGTTACGGCCGAGATTCGCGATAGGCCTAATCGATGCGGAATATTGTTGCCTACATTTTGGTGAAAGTTTTATGAAAATATCGTCAATAGTTTTCGAGCTATTGAGGTCTGAAGTTTCAACTTCAAGGGGAGATAACTCAGGAAAGAAGTGGAAAATCCAAAAAGTGGTTCTTAGTAAGCTAAGTTGGGTTACAGGCTACCACCCCTGAAAATTTCATGCAAATCGGCTCAGCCGTTACTGAGAAATCTGCATCACAAAATTTTGTACAAAGAATAATAATAATAAATATAGTCGCAAGCGACGACAAGCGGATTCTGCCGTTTCAATGCGTATTTTTTCAAAACAAGATTCAAGTGTCTAGCATATCTTTAGGAGTATTGCCATCCAAATTTTACATGTTTAAATCGAACAATTGTATGACTATAGAAAATGGTTTTGATCGTGTAATTACGTAAATGAATAGACCGCAAGTGTTTTTTTTCAGACCTATTTTCAAAAGGGAGCAATTGGTGTACTGGTTAGGTAGAATATGATTTGATAATAACGTTCGAATAAAAAGAAACGAGAAGAATAAAATTGAAATAGTTTAGATTTGCAAGGACAATGAATATTTACAGCACAGCATTTAACTGTTAGAAAGGGTAGAATAAATGTTTGTGTATATGAGACAATGATGACTCAAATCCGTTACCCTTGGCTGGTTTTAGAATACGCATTGAATGGTTACAGTTAGTATACTGTGAGAAAGACTGGCTTAAAACAAGGGTAGTTTCATTGAAGTCGAAAATTCAAAATCGGCAAAACGACAAACGTACCAAAATATTTCAAAACATCATCTTAAATTATCGGTTACATGTAGAGAACTATTCAAAAATACAACCAAAAAACGTAGCCAGTACGCTATTGTTGACAGTGTTGCCAGTATGAATTTTTAGATGAATAAAAGTTCAAAAACAAGTCAAAACAAATTAACATACAAAACAAAATAAGTTTTGAACATTTAAAATTATATTTAAGTCAAAAAAGTTTTTCGCTGGTGGATTTGAACTCCACCATTTACATATCCCTGGATTAGAAATCCGACATTCTACCATGAGACCACGAGTCCGGTTCGACTAACAAACGAAAATTAGTGATTATATTTTATACATCTATAAGACACTGTTTTGTTCCGATAATATTTATCGAAATTAAGGGAATTTATATAGCTTTGGTTGATATTTTGTTTAAGATCATTGCTTTGCTCTTGGGAGAATCATTATGCATTGATGCAATTACGTCAACATACACTGTACAGCAGTACTGTATGATCACATTCGTCAAGTAGAATAGATTTGCGTTAATCGTGGTGCAGTGTCCGGTTTTCGATCAGAACTACTTTTACATATATATTGTCATTATCCTGAGTCGACTATCTTCAAATTGGTAATTTTCGGCAATATTCAGTACTTCTCGATACAATAACGCCATCTATAATCTTTAGCAGGACTGATCCCCCAGCAAAACAATGTAGCCTATGTCAAAACGAAAGTAGGAATTTCCTCTGTTTACACATCAAAATGAAATGAACTGCATTGTTACTGAATTGCTTCCGGGTTGAAGTAAAAGTTCGTAGCTATGTCCAATGCCTCTACTGTACAATAGAAATTAATGAAAATCGAATTAGGACTGGTCTATTGTCTAGTGACGCTCCAATGAAATCTTCATCAAGTCAGTTCAAATAAAACTTATCAAATATTCAAAATTACCATACTTTGAAAGGTGATTGTGAAACAAGTATTAGGAGTTTACTCAAAATATAGCAAACTTGTTATTCTCGAATGTTTCAGCTACATTTAAATCTAAGATTCAGCGCTTAGATGCAACTGTCTTCAAAGTGGTGTTTCCCCAAAAGTGCATGATCAAAAAACGTTAAAATTCAATATGCCGTCGAAACTACGTGACCTACGACTTCGAAATGGTAACATATTTTGCTTGTCTAGTTATTAAGCATCTTTTAAAACAAGTTGCGAGTCTCTAGTATGTCACTGGGGTTATTTAGACCCAAATTTAACATGTCAAAATCAGACGAATTGAATAAATTAGATGAATAAAAGTTCAAAAACAAGTCAAAACAATTTAACATACAAAAGAAAATAAGTTTTGAACATTTAAAATTATATTCAAGTCAAAAAAGTTTTTGACTTGTAGATTCGAACTCCATCTGCTGGAAGAGGAAACAATTTTAACAATTTTAAGAAAATCAAAATGGCGGCTTAACCACGTGACCTACGATTTGGTCATGATTTACTTTTTTGCTTGTATTGTTCCAGCGCATCTTTTGAAACAAGTGTCGAGTCTCTAAGTGGATTTTGATGATTTTCCCCATGTTAAAGTTTTTCTTTATTATGACCGGAAATGACTGTTCGCGAGCGATTTTATTGTTGATTCATAATGACCATAGTCTTGTCTTACTCTCCTGAAAAAATCATTCAATTCCATTCCAAGGTTTTTGAATTATGGCCCTTTGAAGTTTGCGATTTTCAAAAATTGTCGGACTTTGAAAGGTCACTGTGTCAAAAGTATAAGAGGCACGCTAATGCTTTGGAGTATCGTTTAATCACCAACCCTTTAGCTACACATACATACAAGTTTGAGCTCTTAGATGCTAGCATCTTCAGAGGAGAAGATTGCCAAAGGTGCGTGGGGTCGGAAAATTGTAAAATGCGTCTAAAATCAAAATGGCGGAAAAATCACGTGACTTACGAATTCGTCATGATTTACTTTTTTGCTCGCATGGTCATTGCGCACCTTTTGCAAAAAGTTCCAAGTCTCTAAGTGCATTTTGAAAAAATTTCCCATGTTAAAAATCAAAATTTGGATTCGAACTGGACCTTTAGTGGGACAACTGATTGGGCCCAAAAGCTTGCTGTGTCGTGTGGTTAGTAAGGGCTGTCAGACTGCAAAGTTTGGTTGTATTATCTATAGCCGTTTTGGCTGAATTGCTGTCACAAGATCGGTGCAAATAATAAAAACAAAAAACACGCCAATAACAATAAGGATTCTGCCCCAAAGGGCAGAATCCTTAAATATAGTCGCAAGCGACGACAAGCGGATTCTGCGATTCAATGTTTTATTTAATTCAAAGTTAATGAATTAGGAGATCTTGATTTTATATGTATTGCTGTAATTTAGGGAAAGATTTTTGAAGACACTTACCCTAAAAACTGAGAAAGTTCATTTTCTTTGAGATTTAAATTTTGAACTTATTGGACCCAAATCTCATTAAAGAAGTCGAAAATTCAAAATCGGCAAAACGACAAACGTACCAAAATATTTCAAGACATCATTTTAAATTATCGGTTACATGTAGAGAACTATACAAAAATACAACCAAAAAACGTAGCCAGTACGCTATTGTTGACAGTGTTGCCAGTATGAATTTTTAGATGAATAAAAGTTCAAAAACAAGTCAAAACAAATTAACATACAAAACAAAATAAGTTTTGAACATTTAAAATTATATTTAAGTCAATAAAGTTTTTCGCGGGTGGATTTGAACTCCACCATGTACATATCGCTGGATTAGAAATCCGACATTCTACCATGAGACCACGAGTCCGTTTCGACTAACAAACGAAAATTTGTGATTATATTTTATACATCTATAAGACACTGTTTTGTTCCGATAATATTTATCGAAATTAAGGGAATTTATATAGCTTTTGTTGATATTTTGTCTAAAATCATTGCTTTGCTCTTGGGAGAATCATTATGCATTGATGCAATTACGTCAACATACACTGTACAGCAGTACTGTACTGTATGATCACATTCGTCAAGTAGAATAGATTTGCGTTAATCGTGGTGCAGTGTCCGGTTTTCGATCAGAACTACTTTTACATATATATTGTCATTATCCTGAGTCGACTATCTTCAAATTGGTAATTTTCGGCAACAGTCAGTATATCTCGATACAATAACGCCATCTATAATCTTTAGCAGGGCTGATCCCCCAGCAAAACAATGTAGCCTATGTCAAAATGAAAGTAGGAATTTCCTCTGTTTACACATCAAAATGGAATGAACTGCATTGTTACTGAATTGCTTCCGGGTTGAAGTAAAAGTTCGTAGCTATGTCCAATGCCTCTACTGTACAATACAAATTAATGAAAATCGAATTAGGAGTGGTCTATTGTCTAGTGACACTCCAATGAAATCTTCATCAAGTCAGTTCAAATAAAACTTATCAAATATTAAAAATTACCATACTTTGAAAGGTGATTGTGAAACAAGTATTAGGAGTTTACTCAAAATATAGCAAACTTGTTATTCTCGAATGTTTCAGCTGCATATAAATCTAAGATTCAGCGCTTAGATGCAACTGTCTTCAAAGTGGTGTTTTCGCAAAAGTGCATGACTAAAAAAGGTTAAAATTCAACATGGCGTCGAAACCATTTGACCTACGACTTCGCAATTGTAACATATTTTGTTTGTCTAGTTATTAAGCATCTTTTAAAACAGGTTTCGAGTCTTTAGTATGTCACTGGGATTATCAAGACCCAAATTTAACATAATAAAATCAGACAAATTTTACGAAAATCAAAATGGCGGCTTAACCACGTGACCTACGATTTTGTCATGATTTACTTTTTTGCTTGTATTGTTCCTGCGCATCTTTTGAAACAAGTTTCGAGTCTCTATGTGGATGTTGAAGATTTTCCCCATGTTAAAGTTTTTCTTTATTATGACCGGAAATGACTGTTCGCGAGCGATTTTATTATTGATTCATAATGACCATAGTCCTGTCTTACTCTCCTGAAAAAATCATTCAATTCCATTCCTAGGTTTTTGAATTATGGCCCTTTGAAGTTTACGATTTTCAAAAATTGTCGGACTTTGAAAGGTCACTGTGAAAAAAGTATAAGAGGTACGCTAATGCTTTGGACATTCATTTAATCACCAACCCTTTAGCTACACATACATGCAAGTTTGAGCTCTAAGATGATAGTATCTTCAGAGGAGAAGATTGCCAAAGGTGCATGGGGTCGGAAAATTGTAAAATGTGTCTAAAATCAAAATGGCGGAAAAACCACGTGACTGACGAATTCACCATGATTTACTTTTTTGCTCGCATGGTCATTGCGCATCTTTTGCAAAAAGTTCCAAGTCTCTAAGTCCATTTTGAAAACAATTCCCATGTTAAAAATCGAAATTTGGAATCGAACTGGACCTTTAATGGCTGAAACGATTGGGCCCAAAAGCTTATTTTGCCGTGTCCTTAGTAAGAGCTATCAGACTGCCGAGTTTGGTTGAATTATCTGTTGCCGTTTTGGCTGAATCGCGTTCACAAGATCTGTGCAAACAATAAAAAAAAAAAAAAACACGCCAATAACAATAAGGATTCTGCCCCAAAGGGCAGAATCCTTAAATATATCCTTCTGATGTAATTGCGAAGCTTGTCTCTAGCTCGTCTGTATGATTATTGAGACCCAAAGTTTACATGTTAAAATCGAACAATTGTGTGACAATATACAATGGTGTGAGCGTGTACTTACGTAAATGAATGGACCGGAAGTGGTTGTTTCAGACCTATTTTCAAAAGGGAGCAATTGGTGTACTGGTTAGCTAGAATATGATTTGATAATAATGTTTGAATAAAAAGAGAAGAGAAGGAATAGAATTGAAATAGTTTAGAAATGCAAGGAAGGACAATGAAGATGTAGAACAGGGCTTCATAAAGTGTTAGAAACGGCAGAATAAATGTTTGTGGATAGGAGACAATGATGTCTCAAATCCGTTACCCTTAGCTGTTTTTAGAATACGCATTCCATGGTTACAATATGTATACTGTGTGAAAGACTTGCTTAAAACGAGCGTAGTTTCATTGATGAGTTTGTTAATCAATTGCCACATGCGTAATGTGTGAATGATGGAAGCGGGACTCTTTTGGCGGGCGCAGGAAAATATCATCTTGCCTTATTTGGACGTAGCTTACTATGACAATAGTAAAATCTTGTTTATGAATGAATGAAGTGTTAATTCGTTGACTCGTGCTACGTTCCTTAATAGTTCTCTCGTATGCAAATATAACAAATTGCATACCAATGTCTGTGTGCATTACACTCAATGTGAATCATAAAAACTATTTGAAGAACCGAAACTACAGTCCGATTTACGTGCACAGATCTGTCAAGCATAATCAACCTTGATTTGTCTTTTTCGTTGGCTGATAGAAGTGCGTTAATCATGATGCAGTGTCCAGTTTTCGACCAGAACTACTTTTACATATATATCGTCACTATACTGAGTCGACTGTCTTCAAATTGGTCATTTTCCGCAACATTCAGTACTTCTACATACAATAGCACCATATATAACACACCTGACCCCCAACAACACAATGTGAGCCAAAACGAAAGTGTGAATTTCCTGTTCACACATCAAAATAAAAGTCAAATTTGATGAACTTCTATTTAAAACTCATTAGTCATATAAATTATCGTGCTAATGGCCCTTTTCCAGTTAGGTAGTGTAGGTCAGTCTGCATGCTCACAGCATCGTAGGGTGGTCAAGGGGAAGTAACTCTTCCACATGACGCTTCAATAAAATCCTCATCATATCCAACTTGTTCAACGTCACCATACCATGAAAGGACATTATGAGTTATTTAATGTTACTTGTTATTCCCCAATGCTTCAGCGGCATATAAATCTAAGTTGTATCGCTTAGATGCAAATATCTTCAAAGTGGTGTAACGTTTTGTTTAAGTATAGGCCTATATAAATGTATCATATTTTGTTATTTCCTTACATTCCACATGATGAAGGAGTGAGTATGTACTCCGAAACGTCGTGTATTTTCACATTTAAGAAGTTGTTATCCAGAAAATCTTCCTGTTCTTAAGTAAAGGCCTATTAGCAAAATAAGTATGATTCTCCCATTTATAATGAACCTATGCCGGGAGTACAACAACTACCCGTGTGGAATGTACCATTCACTCAACCAGTACAGACAAATCCATTTGGCATACGAAGTCTGACTTGGAAGACATAGACCAACGTGTACATGAAGACACTACATCCTCATCCCACCTGCCATCGGGAACCACCCCCATTAACAATGTGTAGTCTACAACGCAGACAAAACATTACTGCCTGATTTAACCCTTGCGTTATTCTCCTCGCTTTGTTGTGCCAAGATAGTGAATCGCTGTACCAGAAATGCATAGCGGGCTTGGATTTCTAAACACAGATTTCTTAAGTAAATACTGCAAGGCCTAAATCATCCAGTAATGAAGACTGGCAAGAGTTATGCCTTGCATTGGGAAGTTGGATTTTGTATGTATTGCTGTAATTTAGGGGAAGATTTATGAAGACACGTACCCTAAAAACTGAGAAAGTTGGTTTTCTTTGAGATTTAAATGTTTAACTTATTGGACCTAAATCTCATTAAAGAAGTCGAAAATCCAAAATCGGCAAAACGACAAACGTACCAAAATATGTCATAACATCACCTTATTGGTTACATGTAAAGAAATATTCAAAATTACAACAAAAAAAAGTAGCCAGTACACTAACCTTGACAGTGTTGCCAATATGAATTTTTAGATGAAAAAAAGTTCAAAAACAAGTCAAAACAATTAAACATACAAAACAAAAAAAGTTTTGAACATTTGAAATTATATTTAAGTCAAAAAAGTTTGTACTGGTGCACTCGAACCCTGTAATTCAGCCTGCTGGATTTCAAATCCAACGGTCTAACCGCTGAGCTATGCATCCTCTTCACTTAGTTAGGTTAAATTAGTGACTTCATTTTATACATCTATAAGACACTTGATATTTTGTCCAAGATCATGTTTTTGCTCTTGGGAGTATCATTATGCATTGATGCAATTACGACAACATACACTGTACAGCAAACGTGTAGGTTATTTCAGCATGAGCAACAATTAACATCATTATAAATATTCAGAACCGAAACTACACGTCCCACTGAAATGCACAGACCTTTAAAACAATATAAACCTACATTGTCGTGTTTGTGTGTGTGTTGTTAATGGGTTTCCCATATCAAATCCGATCGTCTAACAGATTTGCGTTAATCGTGGTGCAGTGTCCGGTTTTCGATCAGAACTACTTTTACATATTGGCCTATATTGTCATTATCCTGAGTCGATTATCTTCAAATTGGTAATTTCAGGCAACAGTCAGTAATTCTCGATACAATAACACCATCTATATATAATGTTTAGCAGGACTGACTCCCCAGCAACACAATGTATGTCAAAACGAAAGTAGGAATTTCCTCTGTTTACACATCAAAATGAAATGGACTGCATTGTCTCTGAATTGCTTCCGGGTTGAAGTAAAAGTTCGTAGCTATGTCCGATGCCTCTACAATAGAAATTACGGAAAATCAAATTATGAGTGGTCTATTGTCTAGTGACGCTTCAATAAAATCTTCATCAAGTCAGTTCAAATCAAACTTATTAAAATATTCAAAATGACCATACTTTGAAAGGTGATTGTGAATCAAGGATTAGGAGTTTACTCAAAATATAACAAACTTGTTATTCTCGAATGCTTCAGCTGCATATAAATCTAAGATTCAGCGCTTAGATGCAACTGTCTTCAAAGTGGTGTTTCCGCAAAAGTGCATGATCAAAAAAGGTTAAAATTCAATATGGCGTCGAAACCACGTGACCTACGACTTCGCAATGGTAACATATTTTGCTTGTCTAGTTATTAAGCATCTTTTAAAACAAGTTGCGAGTCTCTAGTATGTCACTGGGATTATTTAGACCCAAATTTAACATGTCAAAATCAGACAAATTTTAAGAAAATCATAATGGCGGCTTAACCACGTGACCTACGATTTGGTCATGATTTACTTTTTTGCTTGTATTGTTCCCGCGCATCTTTTGAAACAAGTTTCGAGTCTCTATGTGGATTTTGAAGATTTTCCCCATGTTAAAGTTTTTCTTTATTATGACCGGAAATGACTGTTCGCGAGCGATTTTATTATTGATTCATAAAGACCATAGTCCTGTCTTACTCTCCTGAAAAAATCTTTCAATTCCATTAATAGGTTTTTGAATTATGGCCCTTTGAAGTTTGCGATTTTCAAAAATTGTCGGACTTTGAAAGGTCACTGTGAAAAAAGTATAAGAGGTACGCTCATGCTTAGGACATTCATTGAATCACCAACCCTTTAGCTACACATACATGCAAGTTTGAGCTCTAAGGTGCTAGTATCTTCAGAGGAGAAGATTGCCAAAGGTGCATGGGGTCGGAAAATTGTAAAATGTGTCTAAAATCAAAATGGCGGAAAAACCACGTGACTGACGAATTCGTCATGATTTACTTTTTTGCTCGCATGGTCATTGCGCATCTTTTGCAAAAAGTTGCAAGTCTCTAAGTGCATTTTGAAAATTTTTCCCATGTTAAAAATCGAAATTTGGAATCGAACTGGACCTTTAATGGCTGAAACGATTGGGCCCAAAAGCTTATTATGCCGTGTCCTTAGTAAGAGCTATCAGACTGCCGAGTTTGGTTGAATTATCTGTAGCCGTTTTGGCTGAATCGCCTTCACAAGATCGGTGCAAATAATAATAAAAAAATATAGTCACAAGTGACGATAAAAGGATTCAGCGCATACATGAGACACTTCTTTTGAATGTCATTGACATTGTCCATCGTTCAAAACAATCTGCAAGTCTGTAGAGTTATTTTGAAAGTTTTGCTCATGTCTCTAAGTGAAAATGGAAAAATCACACACTAATGGACCCCTACATTATGTATCTCATGATTAAGATAAAACGGTTAATATTTTCATACTAAGGTGTAACATACATAATGTTGTGCTTGTATTTCCCCTTAAGTAGATATAATCATCATATAGATTGAATACATACTTAATGAGTAATGTTGTTTTAAATATTCGAGAAAATACTAAAAAATGCTTATTTTTGGACCCCTATACGACATTTGCGATACTTGAAGCTTAACTATCAACTTTTTGATGAAAGCGTTCAATACAAAAGTTGTTGCTCTTGAAATTGTGCATACGCACGTATAAATAATGTGTCACTTCTTCATATGGTTTAGCACTTGTGTACGTTTAAATTTTGTAGAAAATTACGATTTTCGAAAAATGGCAATATTCAATGGACCGTAACATGGAAACCTTGATAGATCAATGCTTGAAAAATATTCTACTTAATATAATATATTTCCGCTTTGAAATGATATAAGATTCAGGTTTGTATCTTTATTGGTTGAAGAGAAATAATTCTCCAAAGAAAATGCACTTAAAAAAGTCGCAAAATCATCAAATTACAAATGTTATTAAAACTGCTTAAATCATGCCCAAACTATGAACTTTTATATGATAATGTTCTGTAGTGGAGTTGTATAGGTAACTATGTCAAACAGATTGCAAGAAATAAATTACTAATCAAACAATTTCTGACAGAGTTATGTCCCTTTAGAATCTAAGGCCAAACAATCTTTTTTTTTAAAGTTCAATTTTTAAAATGCTGTTACTCATAGACTATTAAATGTAGAGCTTTGGTTTATAGATTCATATAAACAGGAATGAGTCAGCTTTACAATGAGCTATAATATGTGTCTGTATGTGTTGCCGTTATTTAGGAGAAGATTTTTGAAGATGCGTACCCTCAAATTTGCGAAAGTTCATAAAAATTCCATTTCTTTTAAAACTGCTTACATTGTGCCCAAACCATAAACTTTTATATGATAATATTCTGCAGTGGAGTTGTACAGGTATCCATGTTAAGCAGATTGCAAGAAACAGATTACAAATTAAACAATTTCTGACAGAGTAATGTCCCTTTATAATCAAAGGCCGATTTTTTTTTTTTTTTAAAGTTCAAATTTTAAAATGCTGTAACTCATAAACTATTAAATGTAGAGCTTTGGTTTATAGATTCTTATAAACAGCAAAGATTCAGCTTCAAAATGAGCTATACTATGTGTCTGTATGTAATGCCGTTATTTAGGAGAAGATTTTTGAAGAAGCGAACCATCAAATTTGCGCAAATTCACCTGTTTTTCAGTTTTTTCGAAATAGCAAAAAATCTATTATTACGGCCGAAAACCGCTATGGGCCTAATCGATAGGGAATGTTGTTGCCCACATTTTGGTGAAAGTTTTATGAAATTATCTTATTAAGTTTTCGAGTTATTGAGGTTTGAAATTTGAACTTTTTTCGAAATTGTCAGATTTCAAGTACTCTGTATGAAAAAAGTATTGTGAATAAGTGCCCCTTGGGGAGATTCACAATATATATCATGTCTCAGCTACATTATGTGCAAATATCAGCTCTGTAGAGTTTATATCTTTAGAGGAGAAGATCGTCAAAGATGCATGGGGTCCGGAGATTTTATAAAGTTTTTAAAATCAAGATGGCGGCGAAACCACGTGACTTACACATTCGTCATGGTTAACTTTTTTTCTCGCATGGTTATTGCGCATCTTTTAAAAAAAGTTGCAAGTCTCTAGCTGAAATTTTCAGTTTTTTCCCATGTTAAAAATTGACTTTTAGATTCGAACCTGACCCTAAATGGCTGAACCAATTGGGCCCAAAAGCTTCGCGGTATAACTACATAGTTAGGGCTATCAGCCTGTAAAGTTTGGTTGTAATAGCTGCAATCCTTCTTGTAGAAGTCTGGTCCACAAAAATCTTGAAATAATAATAATAATAAATATAGTCGCAAGCGACAATAACATGATTCAGCCGGCCATTGCTTTTATCTGTAATATCTTTAACATTGTGAAATGATAAAGAAATGAGAAACCTTGTCAGTGAAGGCGTGAGTGAGGCCTTAGAAGGCACTATGCAGTTAGTTTTGAGTCAAAAACGTAGGAGATACGTTGATGGTGACAGGTGTTTTATGCAGCAAAAGTTGTTTGTGTCATTCTCCTTTGCAATTTGGCAACTTTTTTTTCTATCACAATGTCTGACCTATCCAGATGAGAGAGGGTGCATGTTTAAAAGTTGAACAAGTGCGGCAGTTGAAGTAGAGGCTGCCTTAAAGCAGCTTTCACACCCAGCCGAGTGAAATCTGCCGCATGGTACATGAGTAAATGTGCGTTTTTTACTAATAAATATAAACCAACTCAACTCAACTCAACTCATCTCAGCGAAGCAAGCAAGCTTTATTTGCTCGTTACGCTGTCCTGGTTGGTTGAGAATATGCCTTTTGCATGTACATGTGCATTCGGTCTTGTTATATCTTGACCAAATCTTCATTCTTGAAGACGTGTGCTGCAAATCGCTTTCTCGAAAAGGTCAATGTTTAAGATGCTGTCACTCAGAAACGGTTAGACGTAGAGCTTCGGTTTATAGATTCATATAAAGAGCAATGTCTCAGCTTCCGAATGAGCTATACTATGTGTCTGTATGTATTGCCGTTGTCTAGGAGAAGAATTTTGAAGATGCGTACCCTCACATTTGCGAGAGTTCACCTGATTTTCAGTTTTTTCGAAATAGCAAAAAATCTATTAATACGGCCGAAAACCGATGATGTACTTTTTTGCTCGCATGGTTATTGCGCATCTTTTAAAAAAAGTTGCAAGTCTCTAGCTGAAATTTTCAGTTTTTTCCCATGTTAAAAATTGACTTTTAGATTCGAACCTGACCCTAAATGGCGGAACCAATTGGGCCCAAAAGCTTCGCGGTATAACTACATAGTTAGGGCTATCAGCCTGTAAAGTTTGGTTGTAATAGCTGCAATCCTTCTTGTAGAAGTCGTGTACACAAAAATCTTGAAATAATAATAATAATAATAATAATAATAATAATAATAATAATAAACACGCCAATAACAATAAGGATTTAGCCCCAAAGGGCTGAATCCTTAAAAATAATAATAATAATAATAATAATAATAAACACGCCAATAACAATAAGGATTCAGCCTAATGGCTGAATCCTTAAAAACACGCCAATAACAATAAGGATTCTGGCCCAAAGGCCAGAATCCTTAATAAATAATCAGGATAATAACAATACGTCTTCACGACTATGTCTTGAAGACCTAATAATGATGATAATAGCACATGCTCGAGGATGCTCAAAGCGCTCAATTTGTATTATTACCCTGAAGGAATTGTACTTTCGGTGCTGCTAATTAGTGCGACTATATAGATATGTACTTCCCTGTGTTCAGGTACCCATTTAAAAAGCTGGGTGGACTGTGCAATGTCAGCTGGGTGGACTGAGTGCAATGTGGATGAAGTACCTTGCCAAGGGACACAACACAGTATGAGACCCAGGTCACAAATGTTTGGTGTCTCAACCGGGATTCGAACCCGGGCCTTTGGGTTGAGGGGCCAGCATGCTAACCACCACACCACTGTGCTCCACTAGATACATGTAATATGGGGAGGATAGCGCAGTTTGGCTTTGGATCGATAAGTTCAGGGTTCGAATAAATAATTCAGGCTTCCTTTTTATTAAGGAGTTTTTACAACATCGATTAATAACCTCACAATTTTATGACGCAATAAACATGATGACATCACAATACTACGCCATCACCGCATTGGAAGACGAATGGCAACGCTATGCTAAAATATGTACAATCACCCTCGGATATTTGTAATTTTTTTGCAAATCGTGATGGTGAAGACAAAGGATGGTGCTGGTAATATATAACTAAGATCACTCCGACCATAATGTATATTAAAAATTTAAAAGAAATACTGACAGAACAAGCGAATTGTTGATTATCAGCGCTTATTACCTCAATCCATGGGTCATTCTTACTGTTTTGAAATATTGAGCTACCAACAAATTCATTCTTTACCTAGGAACCTATTTACAGTCAATTAATTGTTAGGTGCATGTATTAAGGTAACAATGTCACTCAGGTATAAATCCTTCTTTAGATACGATACTTTATTAAAACAGATCACCAACTACGTTTCGTACATACTGATTTATACCGGGGTAAGCTGATTGAGTGAAGGTGACCTAAGTGTATCACGGTACCCAATAAACAGTCCTGGGTTATAGCAGATGTACAGTCACGTACGTTTATTAAGTTTATAGCGTTTGATTTTAAAAGGTTTATGTTTACTTTTTAAAAAATTACTACTATTTAGAAGTGGTCGCCAATTATTTCTGACCCTGAATTGAAACAAAACGTGTTAATGTGTTAAAGATCTGTGTGTTGAAACATTGTAAGTGTGATAAACTAATGAAGAGG
Organism: Gibbula magus; assembly: GCA_936450465.1. Classification (NCBI taxonomy): domain Eukaryota; kingdom Metazoa; phylum Mollusca; class Gastropoda; order Trochida; family Trochidae; genus Gibbula; species Gibbula magus. The sequence goes on from OW388302.1 coordinate 2,983,389, forward strand.
ATTAGAAATACTTGCCATTTAGATAGTGAAGAAATATAACATGGTTATATAGCATGGTTATGGTGAAGAGGAGACCGCCATTAAAACTCGACCAGTTTGAATAGTTTGTGACATTTAGAGTCAATGTTCATTTAATTATTGCATATGGATAGGGCGTCTTAATTAAAGTACAGAAAATGATTTGACCAAATCACGTTGTTCTGAAGATGTAAGTTCAGGTCTTTGAAGGGCATTTAGAAGTGGTATACATAAGAACAGGAAGATGTTATGGATAACATCTTATTTAACCCTTATCCGACCAAGGTGGGTATTTGAGGCCCAAAGGACTCTTTATAATCCCACACAAACTAAACCGTTGAATATTCAGGTGTCATCCTTCATGTAATCCTCTAACTCGGTATATACCATGTATATAAGTAAATATGAAATACATAGTCCAAAATCATTGTTTAGGGAAGTTTAAATTTTGCATGCAAAAAGTACTCTGAGTCCCGGTACCCCCTTGCTTTTAAAGACAAGACAACTATTGTCTCTTACCAGAGCAAAAAGAGCAAATGCGTTACCCTGTTGAGTACAATGCACAGCGACATGGCAGTGGGTGATTCAGCAAAGAAGAGGCCACAGATCATTCTATACTATAATGCCAACAAAGGTGGTGTTGATACTTTGGATCATATGGCCCACCACTATTCAACCAAACGTAAAACAAAGCGCTGGCCACATGTCATGTTTTTTAACATGCTTGACATTGCGGGCATTTCAGCATTCGTTCTCTGGAAGACAAAGTATCCAGCATGGAAAGACTCCAGCAATGATAGAAAGCGGATCTTCCTTCAAACAGTTGCAGAAGACCTGATGCAACCCAACATAGAGAGGAGACAAGCAAGTCCTATCGGGTTGAGGACAGGACTTCAACACATGAAGGATGTTCTGACATCTGGATCCTCACAGAGTGCTGCTTATGATGCACTGGATGAAGAACCCATCAAACGAAAAAGATGCTGCATCTGCGACAGCAAAAAGGACAGAAAAACCAAAATGGTGTTCAGCAAGTGTATGCGAAATGTGTGCAAATCACACAGCGAAATGACACTGATTTGCAATGACTGTAACGATTGCTGAAGTGCAGGGTTTCATTCATTATGACCATTTGGTGACATAGCAGTATTGTAATGATCACCACTGTATCTAATGCTGATGTTTTTTTAAAAGTTCAAGCAATATCATGGTTCATGTTGATTTATTTTCAAGATTGTACAGGTCGAATCTAGTATGGCGTTGAAGCCGTCTTTCTGCATGTTGAACACTTCGCTGGAGGGGAGCGCCATTTATGTTCGGTTATTTGTTTCAGTGTCAGATGACAACTCTGAAAAGAAATAAAGCATTACATTAAATGAAACTGGTTTTTATTATCCATATGTACAAACTTATTTCGGAGAAAATAAAAGTTATTTGTCATACTTACTTTGTCCTCACTGTACTGTGCGTCATATGCTTCAGCAGATGGGTCAGGAAAGCGCTATCGGACGACAAGTCTAATCTCTTCAGGATATACCAATGTGATGCCAGGCGCTGCCAACTTTCCTCCATACTGAAAGATAAATTTGTGCATCAAACCATGCAAAACGGTCAACATTCATTAATAATTAAAGAGTGTATGCAATGTATCTCTATGAAATGAAATGAAATATAGTTTTGTCCGAGAGTATTCCATTTCATTTCAAGAATGTTTGCTTTCGAGTGATTTAACATTGTTATAGATCAGGGCAAAAAATATACTTTTTACACATTCCGACCGATGTGGTGTATAGTTTAATTCTGCTCTAAGATATCAATACACATTAACGGGCAGGCCTATTTCAAAATTGATGTAAATTCAATTTTCGCAAAGTAACGTATCTGTGATCGTAATAATTGTGCTTTTTTGCCGTCAATGTAATTTTGAGACACCAGAGTGACGAAACAATCCTACAAAGCATATTTTCAAGTAAATAAGGTATATGTACTTACAACCAGTTGTCCATATAAAGCTCTATAAACATCTTTCCGACTGTCCCAAAGATGCAACAAGATATGCATCAATCCGGAAGGAGCAGCTAGGCTGAAATAGTAGAACGACAGTAGCTAACCATTCACTTCATGAAATATGATTCGTGTATGAATAATTACTAATTGTATTCAGAAGTAATAATGAACATTAAGGGAAACATTTACATGTTGTAATCATCATGTACTACAAGAAGCAGCTCAGCAAAACATTTCTTTATAAAACAATTTGCATAAACCAATGTGAATGATAAAATCTTGATTAAGAAATGAAGACAAGTTTCAGAAGAACACAATGTTACAATGATTCTTACCCATTGGCTTTCATTTGACGATTGAACGCCTCCATTGTGTCAGCGAAGAAGTATCAGCTTTTAAAGTCAACTAATGACTTCGACGTTTTTACTTGTTACGTGATATCTAGGAAGGGTGTGGCTGGGCCTCTAAGGCCCGACTTGGTAATTACTGTTGACACACAAGTTTGGTAGGATAAGGGTTAATGTGAAAATACACGACGTTTCATACTCACTCCTTCATCAGGTGGGATGAAAGGAAATAACAAAATATGGTACATTTATATAGCAAACAAAACAATGGTGACGAAAGTCAATCAGGGAGATTAACATGCATGAGAATGGTATACAATGAGGAGGGAGTAAGTAGATAAACAATGGCCTGGGTTTACATATAATTAATTTAAATCAATTTCTATTTCTCCAGTAGTATAATAACTATTTATTTTCTGTGTGTGAATGTTATGAAGAAGGCAGACTGTTAACATATTAATAATAATTGTTGAAATGGGAACGGATTCAACAGGAGAATATAACTGAAATGGTTGAAGATGTTTAACATAATTGTGTGTCCGTGTTGTATGATACTATTATTATTATTATTATTATTATTATTATTATTTATTGTTTTGTTAATCATTGCTCTATATAGGTTGACTCATAGTACTATGTTCACAGTGGAGTGAAGTTGTCGACTCATCAGTCAGCATGCACATTTGATTAAATAAGTCACATTATATTAACGACTATGTTTCAATTCGTATTGAACATGTTAAAGGATATAAATCAAATGTCCCATGAATATGTCTCAAATGTAAATTGATTCTCAAATTGTTAGTGCCAACATTCAGGCAATCTCATTAAAATCAGATCGTAATTAAGTTCTACTACGTTACAAATATACCGTCGGACTCCCAAGGACATCGGCTGTCAGGTCGGCCTTGCATAACCCTCAATTCATACCAACCAATCAGCGTTTATGCCCCGTATTCTCGGGCTGCGGTTGACATGACATGTCTGATCTTCAACACTGGGATTTTAATAATTCAAGGATTGGAAATGGATCCAGGTCGCTTAACCCAAACATGATACTTTAACTGATGAGACGAAGCATTTGTGATTGATAACACCAAGATGGACATTTATGTTCAAATTGGTGTAATTTTATAATCGACAAGATACTTCATTAAAGGTGTTATTTCAAACATGTTTTGTATATCTATTTAAGCTGCATTGATTCATATTTAATGGAATGGAGTTTTCTACAGATATTGGACTGTTTTGGCAAATTATAACGAGGCTGAAACAGGAATACGGCCACGTAATACGAAGAAATAAACTGAAGGAGCATACTGAAACTCAGTATCCAGAGGACGAGGAGACATTCTTTCAGCTGTGACGTCATCAGTTGGAATATGTCATAACTTCCTAAGTGCATATCAACCTCCAGTTACGTCATGTCAGGTTGATATTTGTATATACAGTTATCCACCACTATGGTTCTGTCATCCCTAGATGTGTATTTTCAGATATCTTTGACATATGGTGACATTCTTCATAGTTGGTCTTATCTCATGTTAAACTTCCTCGAGCAACGTTCGGACTTACTGATTGGGTTGAGATAATGTGACCGTATCGGAGTTCAAACAAAAATAGTTTCAGATCTTTAAACGAATCCGATTACCTTCAAAATGGATCAGTCAGTCAGACATTACTCATCGGTTACTCTCGTCAGTGAATATACAAGCGGTCTGTACAATTGATAGTCTGATTGGGCCAAAGTACAATTTGATACAATATCCAATATATTAATAACATACTGCTCCTCTCAGTGTATTGAATCGGCAAACCTACTATAAACATCTGATTGTGTAAGCAACTTTCGCCTCATATTACAAAAAACTAGATTAGCGTTTGCGGGACACCGCAAAAGCAGAGCAGCTCCGAAACTTAGGGTCTCGCCTTTCCCTGTTCCGCCTTCTCGTCAGCATCAATAAAATGGGAATTCTTTTTAACAAAAGTTTGTTCATTATTCGAGTTATTACTAATCATCACTGGGGTCACTTTTCACAAGTTTGTTCTTAAAACCTATTTCTTCTTTCAAAATTTGATCAAAGGATTAACGTGGCCTTAACAAATATCTCATGACCTTGACCTTTGACCTTCAAGGTCACACCATCAATGATCACTTTTCATCGCGTATAATAATCATGCAATGACTCAAAGTGTTCATAGTTAAAATATGACATATTAACAAAAGCATGCTTAAGTTTCGACCTCACTGTGACCTTGACCTTTGACAGATTTGAGCGAAAACGTTTTCAAATCTTGGTCTTTCTCCATAGTTCATATATTCCAAATAAGACCCATATAGCACAAAAAAAGTTTGAAGTTATCATGTTTACAAGGATTGTTGTAGTGATTTCAGAACTCATGACCTTGACCTTTGACCTTGAATGTGAACATGTCAAAATCATTCACCAGGTGTATAAGAAATAAATTAAGCTGAGGTGTTAATCTCCTCATGGAAAAAAGTTACTTAGTGACCAGTCAGTCAGTCAGTCAGGCAGTCAGTCAGCATGACCATATCTCGTGACCTTGACTTTTAAAATTCAAGGTCACACAATCAGTGATCACTTTTCATTGTGTATCACAATCATGTATTGATTCAAAGTGTTAATAGTTGAAAAAAAGACATGTTCGCAAAAGCCTGCTTAGGTTGTGACCTCGCTATGACCTTGACCTTTGACGGATGTTAGCGAAAACCTTTTCAAATCTTGGCCTATCTCCATAATTTATATAGACCAAATAAGAGCCTGATAGCACAAATATTTTTCAAGTTATCGTGTTTACAAGGATTGTTTTAGCAATTTCAGAACTTGTGACCTTGACCTTTGACCTTGAATATGAACATGTCAAAATAATTCCCCAGGGGCATAAGTAAGAAGTTATGTATATGAGGTGTTGATACCTCCTTGGAAAGAAGTTATTTAGTGATTTCAGAACTGGTGACCATGGCCCTATCTCGTGACCTTGACCTTTAAAATTCAAGGTCACACAATCAGTGATCACTTTTCATTGTGTATCACAATCATATAATGATTCAAAGTGTTAATAGTTGAAATAAGACATTTTCGCAAAAGCATGCTTAAGTTGTGACCTCGCTATGACCTTGACCTTTGACGGATGTTAGGGAAAACCTTTTCAAATCTTGAACTTTCTCCATAGTTGATATATACCAAATAAGAGCCTGATAGCACAAATATTTTTCAAGTTATCGTGTTTACAAGGATTTTTTTAGTGATTTCAGAACTCGTGACCTTGACCTTTGACCTTGAATGTGTACATGTCAAAAAAATTCCCCAGGGGTATAAGTAAGAAGTTATGTATATGAGTTCTCAAAACCTAATAAGGAAAAAAGTTATAGCCAATACAAAACGCGGCGGCGGCGGCGGCGGCGGCGGCGGCGGCGGCGGCGGCGGCGGCGGCGGCGATGGAAACTGCACAAAAACTGATAGCAGCTCCGACTTAGTCCGAGCTGCTAATAAAGTGAGAGTGGTGATCGGTCTTTGTTTTGTAGTTTGTGATCTTGACCTTGGCGCTAGAAGCATTTTGTTCGAGCTTAGTCATCTGAGCTTTTAATTGATCAATAATAGGCCTTGACATGTTCAACCCTTGTGATGAGATCTTTATGTGTTCATATTGGGATATATGCACATGTTGAGATTATGAAAAGGGATGTAATATATCAACTAATATGTTATGACATATATAAGGTGCGTGCACTTATGAGACTGAGCATTTGTGATTGATAACACTGAGATGGACATTTATGTTCAAATTGGTGAAATTTCATAATCGACAAGATACTTTATTAAAGGTGTTATTTCAAACATGTTATGTATATCTATTTAGCCGCATTGATTCATATTTAATGGAATGTAGTTTTTTTCTACAGATATTGGACTGTTTTGGCAAATTATAACGAGGCTGAAACAGGAATACGAATATCTACCCTTACAACATGTCATCACGTCTATGAGTGAAGACCTGCTTATTGATGTTCTTCATGACCTTACGTCCGTTTGTGTCAAAGCACTATCTGAATAAAAGTATGAAAACTTGTCGTGTCCTTCATTCTGTCCATTGATATTCTGATATTGATATCAAAGAAGTAGAAAACTAACACAATGACAAGGTTCATTGAGGTTGGTCTCATGTGTTTGAGTTACAGTTTGGAAAACAATTCAAAGATGAGTATTAATGGAAAACTTGGAAACGGCAAAATCAATTCGATGAAATTGAAATCGCAAAAAGGTAAAATGACACATGATGATTGTTCCATATTCTAAGTTTCATTTTAGACTACTTGGTTGATACCTGTACAAAGTTTCAGCAAAGTATATTGAATAGTTTTGAAGTTTGAGGCCGGTATGGAAAAGCCCGGACGCACAGACAGACGGACGGACGGAGCTCATTTCTATATCCCCCGCCAACTTCGTTGTTGCGGCGGATAATATAATACCAATAATTGATATTTACACCCATATGGCTGAAAATAACCGAGTTAATATTTCGATACAAGTATATGTACACGTTGCCTAGCGACCATTGTGTCAGCGTGAATTGCCGTATTTCGTGGTCTGTGACGTCATAACATTATTGTTCGTGACATCACTGTAGCTAGCCATCGCAAGAGAAGTGGACTGTTGCTTTGCTAATGTTATGCTAATTGAATAGAATATAACGGTATGATGAACAAACTATCACAGTCGAAAGTTTGTCATATGATGGGTGCACACTATATATAACCCTTGCTAAATAATAATTGCTAAATAATTGCATTACTTGTATAATCAGAACTGTTTGTTACATCGATATTCTTAAAACATGTTCTGTTCACATTAAACATTATTTAATTGGCTGTAACAAGGTCATATTTGGGATCATTATATCTGCAAGAGAGCAAATTCTTGTACTTTAACGGGACACCATCATTCAACCCCCTTCTGATTATATGAAAACTGACACAGCTCCAAAGGCTGAATGCTTTAGAAATACATGTCATTTAGATACTGAATAAATGTTACAGCGCTAAATTTGGGATCACACTATCAAAAATCACTTTGACAAATACAAATACAAATTGTAAGTTTTACCCGTTGTTATTCCTGTATAATTTATTCCTGACAACTATGAATTCAAAACACGTTAAACGAATTAAAAATCAATTTCCTGTTTCTTGTTTGGATAATTTTGACGAGATGTATGGTGAACATGTATAAGGTTTGCTTTACTGCATTATTAGTTTTTGTCGAAAAGGACAGCCGGAATTTGAAATGTGCACGTCGTTTGAGTCATCTGATTTCTGCATATGTGGGTTACAGACCTTGACTTTAGTTTTGAGGATTATTTTTTCTTAATGCTTAACGCTTAATGAATTAGAACTCGATTTCCGTCTTCTTGCTTGGAGTATTTATGATATAAAAATCAGGACGTTTACTTAACTTCTTTTGTAAAGGAAACTGAACTAAGCCTGACTACTGTCCTCATCAGTTTGACACTTGTGTAGATATCAGATGACACCTTAGAATGACCAAGACGGTTCTGTGTTAGTATTGAATATATTAACATGACTTCAAACTAAATCATTTTAATATAGAATGAGAAATCAAAGTTAACTATAACAACACTCAATTGAAAAATTAAAATGAAACAAATCTAAAATAGGACTTGCTACCCAATTCAAAACAGCCCCTTTCTATATAACCGTATTTGTTTTCGATGTATTAGAATATTAACCGTTGGGTTATTACATGTATCTCAGGAAAATTAATGTAGTAATATATGTGATGTGCCTGACTATATAAACGTTATCCGATTCAAAATAGAAATATATGAGAAAAGTATACTAGAAAAGTATAGACAGAGAACTTATAATTAAAAGAAATCTCACAAAAGTTAAAATAATGTGTCTTTCTGTATAATCTCAAAATCACATCTTTACTGCGTGTCCGTGAACAAATTCCAAGTCAATATATACTTCTCATTGCTTGTGGTTCTTCCCATCGAAGAAGCTTGCTAACCTTCTACAATACCAAAATACCTTACCTCTTATAACTGAATGAATTAGTGGTTATAGTATTGGAAGTGGAGTTCTCAAAGTATTTTGAAAGTAATATTTTTGTGATTGTAAATTTCAATCATTACTTTTCATTAAACAGTTTTATGAGACATTTAACAATGATACATGCAAAATTCATTACACACACACACACACACAACAAGACTAGCATACCTAACTGGAGTAATTAATTTACACTCTACATTTTTACAAGAAAAATTGTTTTATAATTAATTAGATAATATTTCTAAAAACAACTTCCATTCTTATAAATAATTGTCTATTATCCAAAAGATCAATGTAGACGTTTTGCTGCCCAAATAAAGTAATACTTTTCATTTATTGATTGGCATTCTATAAGTTGAGAGGAAGAAGACACATTTTTATGGATAAACAACTTCTTTGTTTTCGGTAGGCAACGTTTCGACAATTGTTTCAATGTTAATGAAGCAAGTGATTTTTTATATTCAATATTACTAATATTTTATATTTTTGTGTACTTTATTTATACTATGTAATTACTGCTACCTAATCCAATTCATGTACATATCAAGCTTATTTATTGAATAAACATTCACTTGCCGTCCAGTCACTCTCTCGTATTTATTATGTAAATTACATAACACATAAACTGACATGCAATACATGTAAGCCTTGATTGTAATTGCCAAAGTTATCTGCCCTATTTTACTATGAAAGGGAAAGATCGGAAACATACATGACTGTTTTATGATTTCTGTTCATCGATTTGGAAATACAGTTGATTGTAATAGTAATAAAAAACACTATTTCATTTACAATAACAATTATTTTCTTTTTCTAAAAAAGTATGATCCGACATACTCAATGTGTAAGCTGTATTATAAGATGGAAATATATTTTCATATACCCAAAATTGAAGCTAATGATGTTGAGTCGTGAAAATGTTCAAGTACACATGAAAGTAAAACAAATGAGAGAGATATGATTCACCTGGATTACAACAATGAACAAATCTCCAAAAGTGTACTTATTAAAACGTGATGTGTTCGGCAGTATTTTGTCACATCACTTTGGTGTTGAGGGTTTCTCCTAGTATTAAAGTTTAGAATAAATTCTAGAAGAGATGCTCGATATGCACATATGAATTTAACGAATTTCATTAATAAAAATAACTGATATCCACCTTTAGCTCTTCTCTCTCTGTCCTTTTCTCTCCCTTTCTGTCTTTCTCTCCCTTTCTGTCTTTCTCTCCCTTTCTGACTTTCTATTTCTTTCTTTTGATAATACAGGGGTTAATGGTTAATATGTGCATTGATATTGAATTAACTTAAGTAAAATGACAAATTTAATATTAACAAAATGGTAATACAGTTTATTAATATGGAAGAATTGTTTGAAATAATGCACATAATAAAAATCATGTTTTTAGCTCTAGTTTGTTTTAAAACCGCACTAGAAATGGATGTGCACTGGAAACTTTCTCAATAGCACTAGAATATTCTGGAAACTTCCACATCCATTTTATTGTTGGGGGGGTCACCAATTCAAAACGTTATAAATGATGTTACTTTATCGAGAAGTACCGACTGTTACCGAAAACTACCATTTTGATTATTGTCGACTAAGTATATATATATGAAGGTAAAAGTAGTGATTTCTGATCGAAAACCGGACAATGCCCTGCGTGTGGCGCGCACCAATGAGCAGACGTAATTTTGAAATCTTATTTATAAGAGACAAAATGATAAATGTGGGTTTATCATGTTTAATAGGTCATAACACTACTATGCGTGTAATGGGGCATGCAGATTCGGTTTCTGCACATGCATAATTATGAAACTCGATTTTAATTGGAAACTATTAGTAATGATATTTTTGGAGATAGGGGATTAATATGCAAGCTGAGTGGAAATATTTGCACTGTAAACAGCACATATGGTGAGTCGCGAACATATTTAAGCCTTATAAAAATTGTATGAAACACAATGGATGTATCTTTAAAAGGTGGTACTTATTTTTGGCTGAACTGCATATCATATTCAATATTTACATACAATATTTACATGCACGTGTTGTCAGGTATTGGGTATGTAAACACACGATAAACCCTTGACATATTTCGTAGAGATTTGTCAAACTATTTCCTAGGAAAAGGAAGCGACGTATTAAAAAATGTGGCCGCCAAGATACTTGTTTACCTTTTTAAGTTTTTACTAGTTGTTAAATATCTCTGTTATGTTATGTGGTATATTTAAACTAACCTTTGGACACTAAGATGCCCTAACTTTTCAAGTTATACTGTTTGGCAGACAAATATTATTCAACCGTATATAGTTAGAAATACCATATTTTGTTAAACAGTCATTAAACACCTTTGTTAAATATGCTTCAAAATTCTCGAAAGCTTTTTTTAGGTTATATTATCTCAATAAGTTACATGTTTATTGCATTGTTTTATGAAAGGTTTATGGAAAGCCATTGATAATTTTGGAGCCTATCTACAAAGGGCAATATTTGAAAACCTCAGAATGTTGTTCCACAATGAGGCGCATGCCCTAAAAATTAAAAAATGTAAAATGCACTGCATACGTTTAAGTTTTTATATCGCTAAATATATAAGAAAATATAACTTTGTATTACCCATATGGTTGAAAATAACCGAGTTAATATTGTTGATATGAGCACATGTGCACATATCACTTTTGCCTAGCAACGATTGTTTCACCGCGGTTTCCCGTATTACGTCCCCTGTGACGTCATAAAATGATTGTTCGTGACGTCACTATGGCTTGCTGTCGCAAGGGAAGTGGGCCGTTTCCTGACTATTTTAACCCGAATCAAATGGAATAAAATGGGTAATAAAGAAATTATTACACTCGAAAGTGGGCCATATGACTATTACGAAACTCGTGAAAATGTATGTATAACCCTCGCTCTCGCTCGGGCAATACAAAAATTCACACTAGTTTCGTAAAAGTCATATGACACACTTACTCGGATAATAATCTCTATATATGTGTTCTTATGAAAGAAGGACAATAGGTTGAAGCCAAGGTCATCGCCCTCGTACAACCCCAAGTGGATGCAAAAGAATCATACGGCTATGTTCAGGCTGTTGATGTTGGTACGAACAAGGTCAAGCACGTTAACACCCATACTCGATAATCCAGCGCTATTGTTCCGATAAATCTACACACAAGCGCTGGAAAACAGTAAGGGTATTTATCGAGGATGGTTAACACCTAATATGATATGATTGTTCTGATGATAGTCTGATGAGAAGAAGAAATTAAGAACATTAAGTAGACATGCTCGATGAGTTTATTTCCTCCAAAAGAGTGTGAACAAAATTGTTTCCAGCATTTTATTGGCATGGAAAATAGCAGAAGGATTCATGCTGAAAACGAGGGCAACATGAGAGAAAAGTTTCAATGAAGGACCAAAGAGGAGCATGGCGGTATCCTGACAAAGGTTGCTGAAGACAATGTGTGAAAGTGACTGGGGAGGAGAGAGCATATTGAGGAAATGAATGTAGCAAGACTGAAGATGATGTACAATGGCGATGGGAAAATTATCAGAGATATGTCAACTTCCCCCATGGATTGGTCACAAACCATCTGGTAGATAAGTTCTGGTTTAGCGACAATCAACAGCCCCAATGAAAATAAAATGAGAGGAGATTGTTTTGTCAGAATTGATCATCATCATAATGCAACATCTCTACATGTTAAATAAGTATGCATATTATATGATATCATAATAAATCTATTATTTAGACATGCATACACGTATTATCCTAATCTTGCATTGTTATTACTGTCAATGAGTTTAACAATCACACTTGTATAAGGTATTCTTCACTGCATTATTTTTTTTATTGAAAAGGCCTGCCGGAATTTGAAATTAGTTTCCTTTGGTGTCAGACCTTGAATTTGGTTTTGAGGATTATTTTTTCTTAAGGTTTAACGAATTAGAAATCAATTTCCGTCTTCATGCTTGGAGTAGGTATGGTATGACATAGGGACGTTTACATTACTTCTCAAGTTAAGGAAACTAACTAATCTTGAACAACATCCTCATCAGTTTGACACGTGTGTAGAGATCACGTGACACATTAAAATAACCGAGATAATAAATAATTGGTTTTCAATTAAAAACGGCGAAATAAAACAGTTTCTACTTCTTTAAACAATTTACACGTTTGCTATCGAATATATCAAAATGACAGTCTTCAAAGTGAATCAATTTAATATGTGAAGTTATTGGGATATTAAAACATGAAATGGTTTTGCTTTTGAAGCTTTTGACGTTTCAAATGAATTTGGTAGGCATAACATGCACAATTTAAATATTTAAAATTAAGCGATTACAACAGTAATGTTATGGTATAAGTTATGGATGTGGTAAATCATATGTAGTAAATTATGCTTAATTATTTTGGTTACAAGTCATTGTTAACCACCGAATGATGTCTTGAAATGTCGAATTTGTATTTAGAAACACATTGAAACAATTGGCATTGTTATGTTAATGCAAACCCTATCTATTTTAAATTTCGAAATAATATTTCCATGACAAGCTGTTGTTTTCCAAATCATGTATAATAACAAACTTAATGAATATTAAAACATATAATTTTACTTCAAATGACATTAAATAATAAGTTTGAGAATCGAATGAGAAATCAAAGTAAAATATAACAATTGATAAAAGAAAAATACATTTGAACTTTTCGGCATGAAAGCGCAGAAAGAACATAAATAAGGTAACGTCTTTAATTTGCATTCAAGAATTTGAAGTGATGAAGAATAGAGACAATTTATGGATCTCAGTTTAACAAGCTTCCAGTATGTATTCCCTGCCAATGCCCCCTCACAATTAGACACATCTTGTGTGAGTGATGGGACACTGCGCACATAAGGGAAACCTTTTATCCAGATATCGCTATATCTCAAATTTGTTCGCCAATTTTGCGAACATCGTGTTTTAGACTTTTAAAAGCTGTAAATCTGTTCGACAAAGTGTAACTTTTAACTATTCTCAATCAGTTTTTAACCAAATTGTGATAATTTGCTGGTGTTTTTTACGGCCTTTGTGTCATTACGTTTTGCTTTTGCAATTATTTTTTAGATTAATCAATTAACTTAATTTCTCGCCGCTAATGGCCGAAGCGGCGTTAAGCAATAGCTCACTCACTTTGGCATGACAGTGCAGAAAGAACATAACTAAGGTGACGTCTTTAATTGTCATTCAAGAATTTGAAGTGATGAAGAATAGAGACAATTTATTGATCTCAGTTTAACAAGCTTTCAATAGGTCCAGTTCATAATTCTTTCTTTTAGAGTATTTGTATTGGGGATGTTACAAGCGCTTACAGCAGAGCTGATCTCATACTTGGCTTTCGCAGAACCTTTAAATGCCAAAATGTTTAAAAAGAGGGGGTGGGGGAAAAGTTTGTAATTTGGAATGAATAACCTCGCTTAAGAGAAGGAGAAGGCATGGGAGTGTTTGGGTGATGTTTTGAATTGTTATTGTTGAAGCTGTTGGATTGTTAGATTCGGGCCAGGACTAGGTTGTTACCATCTCCTCTGTACATCAATTTCATCTGTTGTAAAAACATTCACCTCATGCAAACACAAAACATTTATTCTCTACTTGGTCTAAAACATTATGATCTGTGTGAGAACATAACTGTATTGTAAGGTGGACAGTTATTTACAAAAACCCATAATTGAAGTTGAAGTACAATTGTAAATATTTTCAAGTTAGTAAGTTTAACAGTTGTAAAATAACACAATTACATCTCAAATCAAAGAACCTTAAACATGGAATAGATAAGACAGGTATTCGACATTATTTTTATCAACCACATTTGTGTTTAGAGTTTCACTTAATGTTAAAGTTACTGTTAGAGATACTAGAAAACACGAATTAAACCAATTTCATCAATTTTAACCAATTTCATCAATTTTAACTAATGTAATCAATTTTAACTAATGTAATCAATGAAATAATTGATATCCACCTTCAACTTTCTCTCTCTCTCCCTGTCTTTCTCTCTACCTTTCTGTCTTTCTCTCTACCCTTCTGTCTTTCTCTCTACCCTTCTGTACTTCTCTTGATACGTGTCTCTACTTGTAACTCCCTGTTAGAAGATGGACGTCTGTTGTTGCTGTAGTGTAATTGTAGTGTTATGCATATGGTACGGTATTATTCAATATGATATAACCGTAAAGGATAAACCGTGTGTACAGTGTCACATGTCTCATTTACAATTCGGATATATGTAAACGGAGCTGCTGTGAAATTGTAGTGTTAAGCTTAATGCATGGCGTTCCTCTCCAATATGCAAGTAACATTATTCACCATGCACACGTTAGGATGAACCGTGTGTACAGTGTCAGATGTCGGGTAAACTAAACTTTAATCCGCCTATAACAGTTCTGCATGTCATCCCGATTTAATATCTCAATATTCTTATCATCGAACTTAACACCACAAGTATACGAAACTTGTTACATGAATTATCCAATAGCAACAGGAATATCTTATGCTTTAACTATTACATTTAGTTAAGAAGGGTTCTAGAGACCTGACCTAACTCTACTGCAGTTAAATTCATCACTCCTGGGTTGAAGTACATACATTCACATACTGGATTCTGTCCATATAGGTTCACTTTAAGCTCATAACGAGCATATCCCATGTTAACTTTGTCAGCGGAACAGCCCAAAACCCGTTTCCTGGAAAAAAAAGTCCTAATATACATGTACATGTACATACAGGTTGCAGACCATGCCATTAATCAATGAACAATACTTTTGTTAGTGAGATATCTCAACGAAGATGCAAGATCCAATCAATGTTGGTGACATTGACATTATTGATGCATGAGAGTTTTGAAAGTATCAACACCTACACAGAAACCGACATGCATTTTCAAACCCACTCAGTTTGTGTAGGCATTGAAATGGATTAGTACTCATTATTTCTGAATAACAACGTGCTTAGCATCCTTGCTCGTGATGTGAAGTGTATGCTGTAGCACTACTCATACGTTTTATATAAAATGTAACCCTCATGCACCTCGTGCAATTCAGGAAATTCAGTGCTCACAGTGCCGATGATGACGCCATTGTCCCTAACATTTGCATATAAAAATGAGAAATGTCAATATTTTGATTGTTGTGCGTAAGAGATTTGAAATATATTCATTTTCATTCATTTATATTCATTCTCGTCTAGCGCCCCGCCCAGCCTCTCAAAAGAGTTAATTTATCTTCCGGCAATGTACTGCTACTCGTCTTCTATCTATTACTTAAAACCGCAGCACAAACATTGCAGTCGGTGATCAAAAGTCACATCGGTGTTGTAACTTGTCACATATGTGTATTTCGGGAGAGGCGTGGTTTTGTAAAGTTACAATCAAGACACATATAAACACATAAATATACGCATAAAGTCCATACCATGTTGTCGTGTTACAGTTTCTATATATAGGTCGTGTTGATTCACTGTATCATGTGTACAGTAGATTTATCAACCATGTTGACAGTGTATCGGATGTATTAAATCTAGTGTCATTATTTACAAGAGTCTTTCTCATTTATATACAATTACAGAAGGGATAGAACCATCGGCAAAGTCTGAAGTGCTGTTGACAAATTTTAACATTTGTTTATAGATTATGACTTCGTGATGAAAAAGGCATCCCTTGACCACAAAGATGACTCAACTTAGATCCGTACCACGTAACCCCTAATATCACTGGCCACATATATTGGTTCTCGCATCACACTGGAGAATGAATAATAGTCCTACTAAAAGTCACAGAACAGAGCGAATGCTTTGTTTGAAACAACTTGCCTGGATGCTAAATTGCTCAAACATGAAAAGCTTATTTTTCATTTTCAAATAATAGTTCAGTAACCTCCGTTGGGTATGAATTGAAGAAAGGCTTCTAATTTACTTACCAAAACTACTTATACTCACCTGTGATAATAAACTGGTCAATTTAAGAGAACAACTGAAGCGCAATGTAGGTTAAACTGAGCAATATTGTCAACCTATAGTTGAATTACATACCTACATAGTTATATAATTTATCTTCTATCAACAGGTGTACTGTAACAGAGGATGCATCACAATAGTCCAATACATGTGTGGTGTAGCATTACACTACAACAGAGAGTTACATGTATCTATATACTTAATCAGTTATATTTAGGTGCTGGTAAACACAAGGAATACTTATTATAAAACAACCTTTCTTTAAATAAAATATGAATTAAACCGTTTGATTTTGGTATGCTTTTGTGTATGTTATCCTTGTCATTGTATTGTAAACATGTAATGTAAAAAGTTGCTCTTCTCTACACATTTGTTATATTCTGATTCATTCTATTCAACAAATCAAAATTGAATTTAAAGGGGCAGTAGCACGTTTTTTTCGCTCAAATTAGTTGATGAAATGTAAAAATAATGTCACTAATAGTTAAACACCGTTCTCTCTTCAGAAAATCAAGTTAAAAATGAGTGTATATGGTTTGGTAAAACCATGGGAATCATTGTTTGTACTTCGAAATATTAAAATGTGTTCACAATAAAATGGCCGCCATGCAATTTTTGTTTTATACCCAACATCGTTATTACCACTACGGATAATTGGTTGGTTTAATAAGATGTTTTATTATATGACGAGCAGTGAAATACTGGGATTTATCAGTGAAATAAACTGTCTATCAAGCTACAGTGAAAATAACTTATATTTTCACTGCGAACGGTGACTGATATAATTTGACGTCATAAAACAATGGTCTCACGCGGCGAATTGGCGTATGACATCACAGTGTTACTGTGGTGACGGGCGATTCCTTGCGGCCGCTCGGCGTGAAAAATACCCTTTTCGGACTTAATTACAAGGATAACCTCATATAATAAATAGAATATCCGTCAATTCTTGACAAATACCAATATCACTCGTGAAAATATAACCTTTCTACCTCACTCGATGAGCTAAACATGGTATTAATCAAGAAAAGACAGATATCCTCTATTTACCCTCTAACATAGATATAAATGACATAAACTATCATTATAAATGGGAAATTTGAACAAATAAAATTTGCAAAAAAGGTGCTACTGCCCCTTGAAGAGTTCTAATGCCTCTTATTACCATGTTGACGCCTTATTACCTGATTAGGTAGGCGAGAGAGAAACTGACGAACAATATTCAAGGTATTGCCATGTCACTGTGCATGTAAAGCTTTCAGAAAATTAAGAACATTTCTGTTTTAATTTGTGAAACCTTGCACACCCTTAGTTTTTCTTGAAATTAGTGGGGGGTGGGATAGCGGAGTGGTTAGCGCTTTCGGCTTCGGATCAAGAGGTCCGGGGTTCAAATCCCGCCGGGGGCACGGCAACTTTGTCTGCAGTAGAGAACTGTTCTACACGCAGTCAGGTTCGGGTGCAATGCCACACTGAATTTCAGTGCAGTACCACCCATGGTTCGCTATTTCCAGCCGATGCTCGCAGGTTTCACCGCAATGCTTAGCCACATGGCGTTGTGGGCTTTCTCCCTGCCATACTACTAGCAGCCGCGATATAAGTGAAATACTCTTGAAAGCGGCGTTAAACCCCAACTCACCTCACCTCACCTTGAAATTAGTGATGTTTCGTGTAATCCTCTTTAAAACCCTTACAAGTCAAGCAGGAGACAAACAACCGGAGACATATGTTGCAGTGTGTATAGGAATTCTTCTTTCAAAAGAGAAGTCCAACTACTGGGATGAGAGTCTTGACACAATTTGATGCAGACTATAGTGTGAAGCCGCTGCGTGACAGCAGGTTCAAAAGAGACCTAAGTCAGTGTATGGACACAATCACATGTATAGTAATCAGTAATACGAATATGAACCCTCAGCACTTCAAGACACAACCTCAAAGAAATAATTACCAAAGTATATGTCCGACGATGATAATTACCAACAGAATGTATCATACTGAGTACGTTACAAACCTTAAACTTGAATCATATAAATCAAGATTACAAAGGGCAAGCTGGGCTGTAAGAGAGAGGAACGTTTGAAGGGAGATACTCGTAACTCGGGTTTTGTGTGAAGTGTCTATTGTTGGTAGAGGCTATGCTAAGCTAACTATAAATCAAGGCAATGGCTTGCTTTAGTAGTTAAACTGATAGAAATCATAATTAATGAAAAACATTACCTTTTACTAAATAATTAATTTTAATGTTAAATTATCAAAATCTAGTGGAATACAATAACTAAATAAACTTACGATTCTTATCACTAATTCCGATTCTAAAAACACTAACTAAAATAATGTTTAAAAGACATACACAACATAACTGGATAAATGGAACTACATTTCGAATTCATATCATATAAACTTGTTAACATATTTCATTCAGAAGAAAATAGTTTCAGAAAAACAAACAACCAATAATACTCAGTTCAGTTCATAGAGCATCCCGGCATCAACAGGTAGGTCGGCGTTCGAATCCTGCCCCCGTCATACTGAAATGTTTAAATAACTTTGTTGCTTTCTTGCTTGGCGCTCAGCATGATGAAGATAGAACAACCCTTGAACTGGTGCTGCACAGTGTCTGCCGGGTGTCAAGGGCACAAACAAGAATTGAAATTGTAGTGATGACGATGGTTATTATTTTATTATAAGTAGCAGTAGTAGAATAATAACAAAAAGTGATAAAGTAATATCCTAACTCATGTCAATACCACACCTGAGAGGTTACCGATAATGTAAGCAACATATTTGAGAGACATATCAATATATATTTTATTAATGATGCTGTTCAGTAGAGAAACACTCTCCGGGAAGCACTTCAAATGATCTCTGCCAGAGGTAGCTATAGACCACTATGTCAACTAAGCCCTGTACAAGGGAGGCAACTCCTGACAACATATACAGACTACGACTGAAGGTTTTACACGATTCTTTCCCCTACCCTGCAGAACATTTGAATGGTAAAACAGTATGTGTTTTCAAACATATGAGATCATTACGGATCATTTCGGTACCATTATTAATCAAAATACATTTAAACATTGCTATATTGTATCACCACATTGAGAACAGTGAAAAACACGATATAACGGAGAAAGTCGATAGTGGTTTGATTTATAGGGCTAAATATGTATCCTCAACTTCATACATCAGAGTATATTACTTTCATTTTAATGTCTGTTCTAGTACAATTGGGTTGATGGAATAGATTTGTTTAACCGAAATGTTTGTCATTTAAATTACAAATTCAGTAAATGTAGATGTTGATGTCGACATATATGACATTCTTTGACTAAATAAACCTTTTAAACTCTTCTATCACGTCTTGTTAAGAAGAATCGAAAACGAAGATTTGTGTTTTTCAGAAATATAAACCAATAATGTTTTTAAATTTAAAGTTATGTTTAGATGGCTTCTGAAAACATTATCTTTGTTTTAGCCATGTTTATCACTCGTGGAATGAAATATCTTGTAGTTAAATGCTGACGTTTGCATGTTTAGGTTTAGAAGGTGAGACCCAGGATTAAGTAGCGGGGGTCACTTTCGGTTCACTAATTGTGAAGGAAATTAACAGTTTACGTTTAAAGGGGCAGTAGCACATTTTTTTACTGAAATAAGTCGATGAAATGGTTTTGAAAAATAATGTCACCAATTGTAAATACACCCCTCTCTCTTCAGAAAATTAAGTTACATGGTTCTGTATTTTTGTCATTCGAAATAATAAAATGTATTCTCATTAAAATGGCAGACATGCAATTTTTGCTTGATACGCAACACCGTTATTACCACTACGGATAATTGGATTGTGTAAAAAGATGTTTTATCCTCTAAAGTAAATATAAATGACATAAACTATCATTATAAATGGGAAATTTGAAAACATAAAATTTGCAAAAAACGTGCTACAGCCCCTTTAAAACAAGCTGTAATTACCTTTCCCTCTCTTCACCTACTTGATGATGATTCATTTGGAAAGGTTTTGACAATCTACTCACCCAGAAAAAGGAAAACACATACATGACCCTCTTGTCTACACGTATTTTCAAATATCATGTATATAAGCTAAACGTACGTCATTGTCTTAACGTATCCGTTTCATTTCACCACTTTAATTTTGTGTTGTTTCTCTGATGTGTACATCTGTAAATTTATAATCATTCCCAACTAAACTATGAACTCTAAACTAAACAAGGCTACAGTTGAAGCCATTACACTAATACCCCTCAGCAGAAAGAGTTAATAACAGTGAGTATCCTCTTATCATGAACTAACACGCAAATGCAAATCAGTGGTTCAAAACAACAGTGTACATTTAAACGCTTCCATAAATGTATTCAGTTTGTTGGTTACTTAACTTTGTGCTCACGTGTTTGAATTGCACAGGTATTTGAATTAAGGTTTGTTTAACAGAAAAAATAAGTATAGTTTGAGGTCCGCAACCGGTATATCTGTTGAGGTGGATATGGTTTTCTATGGTTGATTTCGGATATCCCAGTGAATAAAACTGTGTCCCTGACACCAACATTAACACAGACATGACAAAACGCAACTTGTGGATGATGTAATACGGAAAGTATGTGTCTTGTAAGTATGGCCCTATTAAATGTTGTAACTCAACAAAAAATTAAATGAATTATGAATTATAAATTCCGAATTGTCTGCTATTGTCTGTTACATAATATTGAAGTTTTATTTCCCTTTAGGAGGTGAGGAATTGCAAGCACAGATATTACCGAAAATGGTACAAATGCAGTCTATTCTAGTGTAAACTCGTTTGTGTAGGTTTGTGCAATCATCGCCAACCATTTCTTTCAGATATAATTTTAAAACAAACTTTTTTTTTAGTTTTGCATTCTTGATCCTAATTTATCAAATATGTACCAATTCAAAACAAGCTTATCTTAATAAATTTAGATCAACATTTTCGTATACACTGTATGTATGAACATAATATAGAACAGTCGATCCAATCGTATCTAGATTGAAAACAAGCAATAGTCAATAAACATTGGAAAAGTGTTCAGGACAGTTTTCACAAAAGTGCTACAAATGATAGCACTGGACAAAAAGAGAAGATATGCAATACGTGTGCCTTGAGGACCCAATAATCCTTCGACTGATGTCCAGGTCTCACAATGTTAACATTGTTATTTTTAAAAATGAGGAAAACAATGTTCTAATGAAAAATAACCCTTTGAAAATATAAACCTGTTTACAAGTAACAAAAATATGAACAAGAGTTAAGTTGTTCTTTTTTTAATTTCATTATAAATGAGATAACATAGATACATATTTCAAAAATAACAAAAATAAATATAAAACAGATCGTTGCGTTCATAAATGTATACAAATTATTAAAATAAAATGAAGAATAATATCACAATAATTAAGATTAAATATTATCATTTAGTGTATGACGAGCAATGAAATACTGTGAGTTATCAGATAAATAAACTGTCTATCAAGCTACAGTTGAAACAACTTATATCTTCACTGCAATCAGTGACTGATGTAATTTGAGGTCATAAGACAATGCTCTGACGCAGCGAATTGGCTTATGATGTCACAGTGTTAATGTGAAGGGCATTTCCCAGCGGCCGCTAGGCGTGAAAACGAGCTTTTTCGGATGTAAAGCACAAGGATAACATTATATAATATTCTCTCTACACATAATAGTCAATACTGTGTAATATTATATATTATATTCTCACTACACAAAGTGAAAGGGGGGAGGGTCACCATTGGGTTTCATCAAATGTACATGCACAATGTTCAAAAGGGTCAAGAAGTAGAGATCAGATGGAACCAGTATCACAGATAACGCTTTCTGGAATATTGATTTTATGAAGGGTGTCACCTAGCTTACGACTGCAGTATAATCTCTTCCACTGAGGAGTCATGTACACAACATGTCACTTGTCGTGAACTGTTTACTTAAAGTGAAAAAGACGTTTTCCGGTCAAATCTATAATCCCATCGACCACAGACTCTGTAGACAATATGTCGGCTTACTAGCTCTAGGAAACTCATACATATACCGTAGATTGTACTTTGGTCACAGGTTCACAAAGTCAAAACTTGACAAATCGTACTGGTCAATGGTGCAGTTCACACGATTTTAAGATCTTTTGAGTGTTTTACTCCTCGAAATGAAGTACAACAGCTTTTTAGACATTTCTCCCGTGGTCCTCAAACTAGACATAGACACAGTGTAGGACACTTTTATATGTATAATCCCAAACTGTTAAGCAGTCTGTGCACAAGAATTCTGGTTTCAACAATGTTTAATCTTCAGAAGACGAACTTTGTTTAAGGCATGGCTCAAATCTACAATTATACACTTCTACTATCGACCAAGTAGTCTAGATCTGTGTAGACGATGTCAATTTTCTATTTATAGTAAAACCATGTTTAACTACATGTTACAAATGAAATACATTCATGAAAAACGTGAACAAAAACAAAATATATAGACACGTTGATTATTCATTACAATAAGTACACAATTGATTACAGAATAATTAGTATACAAACAAATACACCAGATGTACATGCAGTTCTGCTTCCGGTATATGTTTAACTTGTATGTGTTCTAATATATATCTTATATAAGTATAACTTCAGTTCAGTATCAGAATCCTTCTCCATCATAAACAAATCAGATTAAACACAAACACTTAAAGTTTCTTTTGGCTAAGGAAATTGTAAATCAAAGTTAACAAGATAAGCTAAGGATACATCATTGATGCTTACCGTAAGAGTTCTCTAGATTTCATGCATGAGCGACTACAATAACTATAATTCCAAACAATTCAACTATCATTTGTCTTCAGGACAAACTGTGATCCAATGAAGTATTCTTCCTATACTTTGATATACTGCCTTGTAGCTTTCACCACTGCTCAGTTGTGAGAGATACACTCACAGCATCGGTTCCATCTAAAGGAAACAGAAATATGTTTTCTAATGGAAGATCATGAAAGAGTGAGTTTGAACATTTCATATCACATCATACATCATTGGTTAAATGAAATACTTTATATATATATATATATATACATATATATATGTGTGTATATATATACACAGGTGTATATATATATATATATATATAGAAAAAATAAAATGTTCGAAGAAATTACGATGATTTAATCAGATACACAAGCATGCTTTCGACCATTACGGGTCTCATCAGGTGAAAGACGTTGAGTCGGTTGATGCGTCATAAAGTGTATTATGACGTCACAATACATTGCATAGATGCATTCTTAGATACAATGCATAGAAACAGATGTACATTGAGAATGAAATTACATTTTAGAATTGAGTCTTGGCTTATATTTATTAATAAACAATAATTCTTTTTCTGCCAAGCAATTAGATTCAGTTGAATCAACTTTGTATATTGGAAAAACAGAATATTTATTTTTTCCACATAGTTCAAGATGTGCACTAAGAGGGATAGTACGATTGTGTTTTTGAATAATTTGAGAACGATGAAGATTCATTCTTCTTTTTAATTTTAATTCTG
This sequence comes from Gibbula magus, assembly GCA_936450465.1. Classification (NCBI taxonomy): domain Eukaryota; kingdom Metazoa; phylum Mollusca; class Gastropoda; order Trochida; family Trochidae; genus Gibbula; species Gibbula magus. The sequence continues at coordinate 3,007,408 of OW388302.1, forward strand.
TTTTCCTGATGTATATTTCTTGACATCCATGACAAACAATCATATAAACAACATTTTTTTAATCACATGTCATGTTTCTTTTTACAAAAAACATTTTATTTGGTGGGATACTAACCGATGTGCCCTCAATCAAAATGTTACATGTCGCGCATCGTTTATCACCACATTTTCTAACCTGGGGGGTTTCTGTAATGGAGTCAAATTTGGAATTAGTCAACATTTTCCTTAAATTTCGGGGTTGCCTTTGACTATTAATAATCCGATAATTTTTCAAAATTCGTGCCATCTTTTGGCTTTGATATAAAACAGGCATATGTTGATTAACCAATTTCATCGCATTATTATGACTTGGATTAAACGTAGTGATCAATGGGAGACAACTCTTATCTGAAATTGGAATTTCAGTTTCACTGGTTCCTGGATTGGCAGCGTTTGCGCTATTGTTAGCAGGAGAACTGTCTCGTTTATTATCAGCGGCTTCTCTTAGTTTGAATAAGTTTGCTACAATATTACATATACTATTACATATTACTAAATACAAAAGCATAGGATTTATTTCCTGGAATATTACTAGCTTTTCCGTGTTTTAAACTTATGTTCAAACCAGCTAAAGCGCCTGAAACTTGGTGGTTGAATAAACCACTGTAGCCGTGTTAGATAGATTAGATAGATTTTACTGGTCCTTCAGTTAATAGCTGCTTTACATTTTTCATCAATAATGCATTTTATGTTCAACTTTGTTTATATATCATCTATAGTTTTCTATATCACAGGTGACAGATAACACTGCTTACTTTGCTACAAGTAGACACCCTCTTTTACAAGTCCTTGCAGTGGCAATACAACACATATGAACTAACAGTTTTACTTCAGTACCACTTCACTGTCAATAAGGGAACACAAACTTAACAATCCATTTCTTAAATGTGGCTATGAAAATTCACATCAAAACGTGTTGTCTAAATGTCTGACAATAAACCTTCATTTGTCTGTATCACTTAAATATGTAACTGTTTAGCGCCTCTTTCGTAAAATAAACTTGGAGCAAATGTTAGACAGATTGGAAGCTTTTACATGTGCAAAAAACACATTGTGTCATACGAAATTTAATAAGAGTTTAAAAAGTCCTATCTGAACATATAGAGTAATTCATTTAAATATCATTGTTTGAACTTTCCTGACTTAATATGTTGTTATATAAATGTGTATACTTTCCCACCAGGTACCGACACTTATATTAAATTAAGATATACATCAAAAGTAAAGAGAAGAATGTTCAAACTAAAATTACATAAATCTACATACCAGTTTGGCTACCTTCTTTCTTTTACTGAAATTAAATAAGCATATATCATATTATTCAACAGAAGCTTTGCTAATCCATCAATTCATCAGGTAGTAGGTAGGTAGGTAGGTGGAATTAAGGGCGACGTTGGGCCAACAAATGGCCTATATGCGCCCTCATCAGGTAGTAAGATATGTAATGGTTAGCTCCCTTTAATGGAACGTTCAAGACTCAGTCAAGACTCAATCCTTTCCCCATTTATTTATTCTGTTCCTCAATGTCCTTCTGTCCACATCCTAAGTTACCAACATATATTTCTTTCATCCTAACAGAACACAGTATGGATAGACCCTAGTTCTCAGTAGTAAACGTTGGACACTTAAACAATCGATCCTATTAAAGCCAGTTGACCCGTCGTATTATAGCTTGCTGTATTACAGAGAGTAATGTCAAACATAACATATTGTCTCTATATTCTCAATATTCTACAATGCAGACATTCAGCGTGAAATTCAATTCCACTGATTTACAATTGGTTACATGTAAGAATATCATGAATGAATAACCATTACCAGCATTGGTCTTAATATAGCCGATAGAGAACCGACACAGATCGCACTAAACCTGAAAAAAAATCATTATAAATTATTGTTGTATGGCTTTTATGCAAGGTTAAAACCAGTTAATGTTCTGTAACTTATTAATATTAACAAACTAGGCAGTGTTTTGATAACGAATATTCTAACTAAAATTTTAAATGTTGTTGCATTGAGTTGGCGGACAAATTATTAATTGTTTTGAAACAAGAACATAATGGTCGGTCACGTTATAAACACATTTGTTACTTACAAGACCACGAGAAGAGAGATGAGAAAGGCAATGAAGACATTATATCTTGCAACATCGATGTTTACTTCTGAAAGAGAATTTCTCATAACATTACATTTTCACATCAAAACTAAAGATTAACCGTAACCCGAAATACCGCGATCAGAATTACTGGATTTCGTTTACTGATCTTGCATGCATCAAAATTGTTGACAAGAAATTGAGTTTTTTCAGATTTTTAAGATTTAAATAAAGCTTATTTCCATATCAAATTTTAAGTTTCCAAGTTTTGTGCATAGTGTTTTTAAGATTTGTATATGTAAACAAGTCGAAATGCGGCGCATCCAGTCATCATTAAAATTACATTTACTTCACGTGAGAGCTTCCTCATTTTTTTCATATATATATAAAACACAATAACACTACTCTTAGGTGGTAGATACATTATATAATATTATAGAATTGTACATCATAACATTCACATTCGCTAACTAGCGCTTTCGGCCATGTTCAAGTTAAAATGAATAGTTGGTGCACATTGTCTGGATTTTATTTAACCATATATATAATGTTCAGCGTACGTGGTCTGATTCCTTGCTGGGAACATATTTTCACTGTGAGCAAATATATATGATGATATGTGTCAATTCATTTAAATAAATACTGTTTGTAGACATGATTCAATGTAGTGGACAGTTAAGACAAAGAGCCAGTAAACGAGCTACGAAAATAAACGCAAGCTTCTTTATTTGCTTGTTCAGTTACCTAGTCGTGTATACGATATTTTCCTGTCAACTATATGTATCATAATCGAAACAATGGTGGTCGCCTATAACGTTGAGACTCGAGATCTGTCTGATTGCATGGTTCTGAATACGGTTCCATAACCACAGCAAACAATTCTTGTAACTATGGAAATCGGAGAATTGTATTTCTTTTATTTAGAATACGTAGGTTTTAACACAATAAATGGGTTTTCAGCTAGTTTCCTGATATTTTAGATTTAACATATACATAAAGATAACCTTTTGCAAACCATATTGAGAATTTGGAATTGGTAGTAAATTCAAGTCTTAAGTTGTAATTTGTGTTGAGCTCGTCAGTTTTATTACTTGCATCGTACCTGTATCATGCAGCTTCTCACAGACATCGAACTTCTGCTTGTAACCATGGATACATCCAGATGTACAGACTCCGTTGTGTTGGTTACAGATCCCGCCGACACAGAATATGTTACAAGTGTAGTTACAGGTCAGTCCATGATATCCAGACACACACCCAGCAGAACATTCTCCTGTTGTTCTGTTACATCCATCAGACAGACAGTGTTCACTACACGTGTAGTTACAGGTCAGTCCGTGATATCCAGACACACACCCAGTAGAACATTCTCCTGTTGCTCTGTTACATGGACGTCTAGAATCATGATCAGACTGTAGACAGCCTCCTGAGCAGTTGTGTTCACATCTCTCTCCGTAAAAGCCTGGCGTACAGGTTTCTGCATCAGGTAGGACAAAAAACACATATATCCTCATCTTAATGAACAAGCATTAACACGCTTCAATAACGAACTCAAAAACCCAACATAATAATCATAATCAAACAAGACCATGTGTCTTCTGATATTAAATATATCAACACAAGTTGATAGAAGTTACAAATATGCTGCCGAGGATATTTTGACTTTTATCAACGAGTGTTGATATATTTGATATCTGAAGACACGAAAAATGAACATACATGTATCTGGACACAAAACTGCCATTTGACTTCCGGTGCTGTAATGTCATAGCATTGTGACGTCATCATGATTATGACGTCAAAGCATTGTAATGTCATTACTTGATGATGCAAAATCATTGTGATGTCATGTAGCTGACGCCAACAGGGCATTGTTCAAAATCTGCTGTCAAAACGATATCTCCTAGGAGATAAAACTTGATCTCATACAAACGATATCTCCTGTGGAACCCAGTTTTGGATGATAAATATATATATATATATATATATATATATATATATATATATATATATATATATATATATATATATATATATATACTGGATCAATCTTCTTTAATACAATACGATGAGCTCATTTCGACCCTTATATCGGTCTTTTCAAAGGAAAAGATAAGTAAAGAAATCTGCGTCTGATAAGTAAAGAAGATTGATCCAGTCAAAACCATATGATGTTTACTCTTTTCTATATATAACCTTACTTCAAGTGAGAAGCAACTCATCTTATTTATATATATATATATATATATATATATATCCCACTCCCTAAGAAATATACATCTTGACGTACTGATGGATTGTGTAAAAATCACTGAATACAGATACAATGAGCAGGGTAATATGTTTCACAGTTTAATTGTTTAATAAAAAATATCAACAAGGCGAGTCACATACAGAGCCAGTTACTGATTTTTAGTTTACGTGATGACACATATGCAAAGTATACCTTCAAAATTGAAGATAAACAAAGTAAAACCTATTTCAATGATCTGCTGTGACTTGAAAACTTATATCACAGTCACCAACATTTGTTATGAAATATATAGGAAGGGAAGACAGTGAGAATAAATTTCTAGGGATACACGCCTATCATCATGTAAATGTCACAAAAAGCAAATGTGCTCTGCGTCTGATAAGTAAGTCTGATAAGATAAGTTTTAACACTTCAAATTGGATTTTCCCACTTTGCTGGATTTGATTTCACTGATTAGAGTAAGGATTGGCTACTGTGTGTGGATCAATTCACTGGTTAACTCGTGTTAGAGTTAGGCTTGGCTACTGTGTATATAATTTCACTGGTTAACTCGTGTTAGAGTTAGGATTGCCTACTTGTTGTGTGTATACGTCTAAAAGTATAGATTGGTTGCTACAAGATGTGATTTACAAGACCTGTTCTTCAGTATAATTACGGATGCTTGTAATTTTCCGAGGTATCGTTAACTTTGATTAATTGTTGATTCTATAGTAAACACTGTTCTTTCGTATTCTTGACGATTTATCTGACCATATTCTTAGTTAATTTAGATCCATGTAGATTTGGCCTCGCTTCTGATCCTGCTGAAGAGGGATATCATATTAAATTCTGGTTGTGACCTTCAACTGAGGGTCAGGACCATAAAACGTTATGGTGACATATCTCTCATATGCGGTAAATTAAAAGGCAAATTGTAACAAAAAAGAAAGATTATAGTTATTCCAGTTCGTTCATACAGAGTTGACAGCCTACGTCCATAATTCGTTTTTATTATTCATTACTTTCAAAGAATATATTTACAGATATGATATAACTTTGCACACATTTCAATGATTTGAGAAGAAAAATGTCTCTCAACGACCATCTAAAATGGAAGAAAAAACCCTAGCTTTATTTTAAGAGGGTTTAGCACGTTTACAATTTCTAATCCATATTGGACAAAGTGTTTGTACACGAGATTTAAGATTTAGGCTTTTAGTTCTGACGAAAAAGACACAAATAGGCAACAAGTCTAGCCTCACAGTGTATACACAACATGTTGTTTTTATTGTCATGTCTGTTCTGGTGAAATAAACTTACTCGCAAAAGAAATGCCACCAACAAAAATACATGATTTTTAAATCCACAGTGCTAAATCATTTTCCAGAAGTCAACTGAATTAATTGTTAATTTTTCAAACATTATCTCTTCATATTTTTTAAAAACACGCCTTTTAAACATGTTGTTTTAGAGCGTGAAAAGGCACATTCACAGGACAAAAAGTGGTGGAATATATACATAGTTATATAATGTAGAGGGGGAGGATCTATACTGGTTTTGAACTACATACTTATATACATGTAGAGGGGAGGATCTATACTGGTTGTGAACTATGTACTTATATACATGTAGAGGGGAGGAACTATACTGGTTGTGAACTATGTACTTATATACATGTAGAGGGGAGGATCTATACTGGTTGTGAACTATGTACTTATATACATGTAGAGGGGAGGATCTATACTGGTTGTGAACTACATAGTTATATACATGTAGAGGGGAGGATCTATACTGGTTTTGAACTACATACTTATATACATGTAGAGGGGAGGATCTATACTGGTTGTGAACTATGTACTTATATACATGTAGAGGGGAGGATCTATACTGGTTGTGAACTATGTACTTATATACATGTAGAGGGGAGGATCTATACTGGTTGTGAACTATGTACTTATATACATGTAGAGGGGAGGATCTATACTGGTTGTGAACTATGTACTTATATACATGTAGAGGGGAGGATCTATACTGGTTGTGAACTACATAGTTATATACATGTAGAGGGGAGGATCTATAATAAATAATTTATAATAATTTATACCGGTATAAAATCTCCGGGGGAGGATTTGTACCGGTATAAAATCGCCGGGGTGAGATTTTATACGGGGGCGAATTTATACCGGGACACCGGACCCTTCCGGATTCTACAGGATCCGGCAAATTGATTCCACCACTTTTTGTCCTGTAATTTTGACTTGTTTTATGGTGTCCTAAAGTGATAATGTATAAACAATTAAATTCCAAAAGACATAATTGTCAACCGTCACCGTGATGGCATTATTATCTAAATTTCTACATTTCATAATTCTATAAACATAATTGCCAAACATTCTGTTCATAAACCATGTTGAAAAAAGCGATTTTAGCACTCCTTGCGTGTTTGAACAGATGTGACAATAGAATAATCATAACCAGAAAAATGCAACTGTGGGTACTTCTTTATAAAACCTGCAATTATCAAAGACACTTAAAGTCGACTCCATCCGACAGCAGTATTTCAGCTTTTACTCTGTTTAAAATGTGGTAGCGTTTCTTTTGTTAGTCAGTTTATTTGAAGAGGCATCATATTTACAAATCAATATTCGCCTGTAGACAACATTTCAGTTTACAATTTACCAGTGGCTCTTGAGAAGAGGTCGAAAAGTTTGACAGACAGATGGAACAAACACGGACGGATGGATGGATGGACCCAGAACGCGGTGCTATAAGCAAATCGGACCTTTCAGACAGGCTGAGCTTAAACTCTAAACTATACACAACATTGCATGTTCAAGATATGGAGGGAACTACAGAATTAGAAAAAAAGGAACAATTGGATATTGTTAACATCCTTCAATGGAAACAAAAACAATAAATGTTGACTTTGTCTGCACACAGTTGAAAAACAACAACTGTAAATGGATAAAGCCTGTTCAGAGCAAAATAATAATTGTTTGGACACTACGCTATGCTGGATGTTTTTAACAATGACTAAAACTGATTGATTTTGTTTCATTTCATGTTTGTAAGATTTACAAACTTACTTTTATTCAAACATACATTAATCTTGTATCACAGAGCCATATTTGCATTTTCATGATTGTTTACAAATCTCGAAATAAACATGATTAGATAAAAACTTTTCAAATTATAACTTGAAAACAAAAACAATCCCACTTTCATTTTGTGGCACGGAATGATTGGTCTAACGAATGTACCTTACCTTGAACTTTGCATCTTTCACATCCAGAGAGACATTTGTCATCAATGTTGTCTGCTCGAGTGAAACACGCCCTGCACTTCCTGGTACACTCGTCCCCGTAGTATCCTCGTCTGCACCTGAGGCACTCTCCAGTTTCTCTGTCACATTTCTCATACCTTGGGCTGCATTCCCTACTACAGTCATCTCCATAACGACGTTCAGGACAGAGAGTCACATTGCAGGAGACACACTGTCTGGAACATGTCTCACAACCTTGAGGACAGCGAAGAGAGCACTTAGCACCACAATACCCAGGTTCACACCCATCTATGCAGGTGACTGTTCCTTTGATTCTGTCTATGTAACACTCATTGTTCACACAGCTGGGTGGACAATCTACTTCACAGTATCTGCCTATATACCCTGGTAGACACCCGATGATACACTCCCCGTTGTCATAGCACCGTCCTTCCAGACACGTTGAGCATTGTCCAGACACGAGGGAGGGACAAACCAGCAGAACGAACATCCTGCTCACAGAAAACGAAAATGACATTTTAAATACATTGATTTAACATGGACATTTAAATACATTTAAATACATTAATTTACTTCTAACAATGTTTAGATTAATGCCATCTAAATGTGTGAACCGACTGAATAGTGCTGATGAAAATGGTTTAAGTGTCTATAGTCCAGACACGTTGAAGGGATACGCAAGGAGAACCAGCAGCATGCTCGAGGTCAGAAATATCATATATGTTTTAAAACCGAAACGTTTCTATTGTTCAAGATCAAACTTGAGAAAGAAATCCCTCGGCAGAGTGAAATAGTTCTCCTTATGGATACTTAATTCATAGCGATCATGCCTGATCTCTTGACACTTCGCTTGCCATATCAACAATCTTACCAACTGAGCTACGAACGACCACGATACTAGAACTGAAGTCTTTGCGTTGCAGGAATATAACATGTGCAGATCGCGACTGTGCTCTCCTCGCATGACAGCTGGTCCCAATAGTTAATACCACTGAATCGATGAAGATTTTGAAATATTTAATTACATCTTCTTCTTGGTCGGTTCATAAGTAAGTTTCTCAACCAAACAAAACCGAGGGAGAGGTTTTGATCTAAATTATAAACCGACCGGGGCTATATTTAAGATGTAATTTTATATTTAAAAGACATTAGAATTGAGAGTTTTCTAATTTGTGATATTCCAAAATAGTAATCATAAGGTGAAATATATCATATAATCCTTATTAACAAAATTCGACAACAGTCTTGAAAAACATTCGAACTTTAAACGTTATTCGAAACACATTAGCACCGGCAATCCTACAGAAAACCCGGCTTTCCAAAAGCATGCCCGGTACAATACTGATAGAGGTATAGTCGGTAGAATTAGACCCTGGTGAGACTATAGAGTGGCGTCACTAGAGGTTTGTATTTGTTTGATGTCTACAGTGTATATAAACTGTTGCACAGTGCTCCTGCAAACAGCATGAGACAGTGTTGCGATTGTGACATCTAAACTGTCAACATTGCATTTACATATTGTTTTTGAAAGGTTTTGGTTTCAACAAAGTCACCCAGCTGGTTTTAATGATACAGGTAGGAGTATACTGTTAAGGATGGTAACTTATAAATCAGCCTGTCGTCATAGATTTAAAGCAAACTAAACTATCGATTCTAATTGTACGACCATAACAATAACAACCTCCACCCTAACACTGTCCTTTTTTACCTTTATTTCCATAAGATATGTTTAAACCAAACCAAACGTCAAGGTTCAGTCATCATTCAATTATATGTATTTGTTTTAGGGTTTCATGTGCATTTATAATAAAATAATGATAAAACTTACCAGAGATGTATTCTCAACAACCAAGGTCCTGGTACAGGAGTTACATTCGGGTCTGTTGATGAAAAATGTCAAAAACAATTGTACAGGGTGTTTATCATTCAAAGTAAAAAAAAAAACACTTTACTGGCAAATGATAATTATTTTCTTATATAAGATTCGTAACAATGTAATGTTCACACCATAAACTTCAAACAATGATCTGAGATGCATACACTATATCTTTCTCAAGTGTATACATCACTCAAACTGCTCTCCCCCAATGTTGAAGAAGACGCTGTTTTTACAGACTGCTGCTGGAGGATGATATTCTAAGAAGTAACACGCCCCTTGGTTTTAAAACTTGAACAGTCCACCTGATGAAGGAGTGAGTCTATATTGAGCCGTATATTTTCACTTTAAAGACTTTGTTATCACGAAAATCTTGCTGTTCTTGAACTTAGTGGAGATAACGACGTTTAACGTTGAAATGGATGCATATTTTAAAATGTGCGATGTAATCAGTTTATACATGTATATACACATGTGCGCATATCACGGTTGTCGAGCAACCTTTGTTGCAGCTTTCCTTATTATTCGTCTATGACATCATTAAAGAAAAGGTAGTCACGTTCGTTCACCATCACCATTGCTAACTATGAACAAATACAGTAATATAAGGCGTAATAAACAATTCATAATACTCGAAAGTGTTGTCACCCTGAGTGTACAACCTTCAGTTTCACTTATGTGTCACAAATTGACACAAGTTTCTAAATGCTAATTTGATCAACTGTTCTCGTGTATGAAAACCATAATTAACTCCAAATGATTTAATGTATTCCACTAAGTCGGAGTAGAACTTTTCTTCTGTATACATGTAACTGTCAAAACAAATGTTAGCAGATGTGTTGAACGATTACTGAATAGGTAGAACATATTTGAACGAGCGTAAACAAAATTAAAAACCCACTTTGATTGTTGTAAATCAACTCTCATCGAAATGATGTTGTACCAGGAAACTAAACATATATTTAGATCCTATCATGAGAATGCTAGTTTCAGTCTCGCAGTCCTTCCCTTAGTATCAACATGATACTGTGTGTTTGCTTGCTGCTAGTTGTATCTCATGGTATGTATATCTTCTGAGTAACGTCTGTCAGTATGCTAAAAGCTGTACATTTAAGGTGCATCCACTGTGTTGTTGGCGTCATCTTATTATTTAAAGCGTTAAAAAGTATTAGTTCTGACTGTTGTCGAAAGTTACCAATTTGATGATAGTCGACTCAGGAGGAAGGTTAAAGCAATGAAAGTTAAAGTAATGAAGGTTAAAGTAGTGAAACTAAAAGTTATGGTACTGGTAAATTGGGCGAATTGGGATGAATATTCAAGTTGAGAGAAATTATTTGAATCTTCAATTAGCACATATATATCGCTCATAATAAAGCCAAATAACATTTTTGAACACAATGAATGCATCTTCAAACACCAGTATCAAATATCTTGAAAAGAAAGGTTTGTTATTTTTTTATTGCGCAAGTCAAAATTTGCTAACGTTTAACCAATAATTTCCTATATATCTTAATTCTTCGAGTGGTGCAATATTCTAAATTTTCTTAAAGTGTTGTGCAGAGGACAATGTCCAGAGAACTGCGGGGGTATTGAGGGCAGTCAGGACCCCCCGTGTGACAAGAATGGACACTGTTCTGAGGGATGTAAATCAGGATTCCACGGAGCGAACTGCAGCTTATCGTGTGACATCAACTGTCTGAACAACACCTGCCATCAACAGGACGGTACCTGTCATTGTAAGAGTGGATACAGGAGCAAGGAGGGTTCATGTCGAGTTAATGAAGGTAACTGTCTGTTTTGTCTGTTTCCTGAAAGATATCGTTTAGACAGTAGAGTTTGCACAATACCCTGCCACGGTCAACTACATGACATCACACTATTTTACATCATCAATTATAGACATCACAATTGCACGACGTCATGAAGATGATGACGTCACGGTACTATGACATCACCGCATTGGAAGTAAAATGGCAATACAGTGGTCAGAGATTAAAACTTTAAAATTGTCATTGAATTTAAATGATAGACAGAATCTCAACATGGTGTCTTATGATATCAAATATATCAACACTCGTTATTAAAAGTAAACATATCATTGGCAAGAATATTTTAACTTAAATAAACTTGTGTTAAAAATGTGAGTTAATATGTCGAATTGCTTCTTGAAACAAGTGAAAGTGTAATAGCTCTATGAAATCATTTTTCCAGGTGTCCGCTGTGAAAAATATCGTCACTGTCGGAATAATAAGTGTACATCTGTTGGAAGAGGAGAGTGTCTGGACGGCTGTGAAGTTGGCTGGTTCGGAAAGTTGTGTGATAAGAATTGCTCCAAAACTTGTATCTGTGATGATGAATATTGTACACGCTGTGTTTCTGGATGGTATGGAGAGGAGTGCGGGTCTCGCTGCAGTAATGGCTGTATTGATAGAAACTGTGACAGAAACGGTACATGTGTTGATGGATGTACAGCTGGATCATACGGAGAGAGATGTGAGCTGAAGTGTTCTACTCACTGTCTGTCTGGGTGTGATCAGCTGTCAGGAGAGTGTGTCCAGTGTAAAGCAGGTCGGTATGGTTCAACCTGTCAGTCCCAGTGCAGTGCTGGATGTTTGGACTGTGACAGAGACGGAACTTGTATCAGTGGTTGTTTGAAGGGCTACTATGGAGAGAAGTGTGAGTCCGTCTGTCGATACCAGTGTCAGGACAGATTGTGTGATCACAGAGGATGTCAGAAGTGTACTTCAGGTTACTATGGGACATTCTGTAATGAAACTTGCCAACACTGCGTGGAGGGAACGTGTGATCAAGATACAGGAGCATGCACTGGGGGGTGTAACAAGGGATACCATGGAGAAAGGTGCAAGTCTGTTTGTCCACAACATTGTCTGGATGGTTTGTGTGATCTGCAAGGAACGTGTACAGCCTGTAACACTGGATTCTTTGGACCTAGGTGCAGCAGGAGATGTGAGGGATGTATTGATAGACGCTGTGATAAGGACACCGGAGAATGTATCAAAGGTGAGAGGCACTGTGACAGAGAAGGAACCTGTATCAGGGTCTGTACGAAGGGCTTCTATGGAGAGAAGTGTGAGCGTATCTGTCCACAGCAGTGTCATGACGGCTTGTGTGATCAAGATACAGGTGAATGCAACAATGGGTGTGACAAAGGCTACACTGGAAGAAAGTGCCAATCTGAGTGCCAACCACAGTGCCATGATGGTTTGTGTGATCTGCAGGGAACGTGTACAGCATGTAAAACTGGATTCTATGGACCCTGGTGCAGAAGAAGATGTGAGGGATGTATTGATAGACGCTGTGATAAGGACACCGGGGAATGTAGCAATGGTGAGTGGCAGACATAGTTCGTGTGAGTTAGCTATCGTATGACGAATTAAGTTTACCTGTTTCATTATATGATTACATGAACGAAATAATTAAGTAACATAATAATGTGTCAAATGAAGTTTGTAATTATTTTAAAAGTCTGTCTTCTATTAATATTGTTGTAACAGAAGACAGCACGTTGGACATCATCTTGTACTGTGTTGCTTGCGGAGTCATTATCTTCATCATTGGTGCTGTGTTGATGGTGTATGTGTTATATCGACTAAAACGGTGAGTGCATTTTCAACTGGAAAATAACATAAATGTGGGTTTGTTGACATTTGATACAGTAAAATCTACGATAGTTTCAATTAAATATGTCCATTTTGTTGGACTATTTCAGTGTATTTATTCTATTTTGAACTTTCATTATGATGTTTGTCATTATGTACAGAATCACACCAAATAACACTCCAATGTGTAAAGATAATGGAGTAAAGGCCCAAAACTCACAAATTGCCTATTTTTGCAATTAACCTCCAACAACTTGTGAAAGGAATTGTTTATTTACAGAACTTGACTAAGTCCAAAATATCAGCTACCACAACCATATAAATAGAGAATCTGTCTTCTGATATCAAATATATCAACACCAGTTGATTAAAGTTGCAAATATCCGAGGCTTGCCGAGGGTATTTTTACTTTAATCAACGAGTGTTGAGATATTTGATATCAGAAGACACGAGGGTGAGATTTGATTGATCATTCAAAATCATTCTTCAACAATTATTAGCCAAAGACTGACATAACTGAAACAAAAAAACTGCCATTTAGTTCATCAGCATTGATCTCAGTTAGGTCATAGCATTGTGACGACATAGCATGGTGTTCTCAGTGATGCTGAAGCTTTGTGGTGTCATTAACTGATTATGTAATAGGATTATGACGATTTGATTGTAGTGATATCTACAATGTAGATATTGATTGATCTCACACAAGCCATATCTACTGTGGGAGCCAGTTTTGGATAATGAAATAATATAAATAACTAAGTAAGTCATCCACACTGTTTACAGGATAGACGGTATGATGTACTATGGTTCGAGGTGGAGAAGACGTCCTGACGTGGGTGAATATCTCACAGCTGAGACCAGACCTGGTGGTGTTCCAGACTACTCTGAACTTGATGACGATACTCCTCCCAGAATCTGTCCTATCAGCCATACCAGACCAACCAGCTGTACTGACTCTGACAGTGATGGAAACATCGTTCTACCAGATCAACATGCTGTGAGGGGGTCAGATCAACAGATTGACGAACCGCAGGCAGCCGCTTCATCTGCGAATCCTCAACCTTCAGACAGACTGTTTGATGAAACTTCAGCCTCCCTGTCTACACGCGATAGTTTGGATAGACCAGACAGTTATGTTCTTCCAAACTATTGCGAGATAAACGAGGATTTAATCACATCTCGTCATCTCCAAAGAAGGCAACTAAATTCTGGAATGAGCCAATCTTTTTTGGCTCCAGTCTCCGATAGATTATCAGTACAGTATGATGAAGGAAACGCAATTGGAGGCGTCATCAGAATGCCTCTCATTGCAGAGTGTTTCTGGAACACCGAGACTCAGGACTCCTCACCTGATGAAGAACCTCGACCTAATGATGAGGACTATGATCATCCGTTTAGTGAAGATAATTACCCCAGAACAACCAGCTATCTTGACCCTGAAAGTGTCGGTAACAACGTTCTACCAGAGCAGAGGACGACGGAATGAATGATCAACAGGACGGTGAAGCTCATGCATCCGCTTTATTTGTGAACCTTCAACCATCAAACCTACAGATAGATGGAGCTGTAGCTTCCTCACCTACAGGTGATAGATAGCCTTGACAGTTATCGTCTACCGAACTATGGTGAGATTAATTTAGATTTAATCACTCCACGCCAGTTTCAAAAAAGGCAACAAACTTGTGGACCGGAGCAATTCCTATTGTCTCCTTTGCCTGAAAGAACATCAACAGAGTCTGATGGAGGAAATGCTACTGGAGGTGACACAAGAATTCATCTTACAGCAGAAAGTTTCGGGATCACTGAGATTGAAGACTCGTCACCTGATGAAGAACCTGATGATGAGAACTGAGATCATCCATTTAGGAAAGATCACTATTGGATGATCAGGGACATTTCAGTCTGAAAGAAGTCGGCAGCACGTGGATGCATAAACGCGTTCGGATCCCTTGCAGTTCAAATTCCTTTGTTTAACTATGGGTTCGAATGGATAAGCACGTTCAGTTTATTTTGTGGATAAGCTTCTAGGACATGCAGTGGTGACCTATGGATGTTATCCCCGCAATAATTTGTACTATCGCAGATACTAAATACCACAATAATAGTTTGTGTCACTGTCAAAATGACGGATTTTCCAATATTTTAATATATTTCGAATAATGATGTTATCAGTCAGTATAAACGTTCAGTATAAACACGTTAAAGGTTGTACATTGTACATTACCACTTTTCATAGACGACCACTGCAATACTCGTTTAAGTATTTCTCAAAATATGCAACGATGTCCCGTTTGATAACATGCTTATGAAACGAGTGGGTGGTTTGGTATTTTAACGAGCGAAAGCGAGTTTCACGAACATGTTATCAAACGGAAATGAGTTAAGTATTTTATTTATTACTCAATGATGTAAATAGCGCTGAATTGCAAGAAAATTGATATTAGTGACGCTTACTTACAAACAAGCCACCCGCTATTGCAGTCACGCGGCTTACATTGTGACGTCAACCAAAACCGACTATGACGTCACGCGCCGATTATGACGTTACGTCAGCACGCGGTGGTATCATACATGTGTGTATCCAACCTATTGTTATCTAATGAGTGATCTCACCACGGCTGAGTAATAAATATATATATATATATATATATATATATATATATATATATATATATATATATATCAAACAAAAAAGGTATGAACAAAAACTAGAGGTCAAAGTTGACCCCGGACTCTTGAGCCTCGACCTGTTTGTCTTGGACAAAATGCACAAATATGGACTTATACATGTTCAAAAAGATCTTCAATTATGATTAGGTTATGTTGTCATTCACTATCTTTTTCTGTAAGATATATTTTAAGTTCCAACGTTCGACTTGATTCTCATGCTTACTTTAAGTATTTCAACACCAGCATCTGATCTCAAATGATGT